>OFHU01002772.1:0-37637 GCA_900245905.1 Lacerta viridis | reverse complement strand
ACTGTGGTACCCAGAACTGGACACAGTATTCCAGGTGAGGTCTCATATGCCCAAAGACTAAATTAAAGGAAGCTTAAGAGATATGTGTTGTAGCCAACTAAATAATACTTAGATTCGATCCATTGAAATTAATAAACTATTTTGTTTGTTGATTGCTTTGGGTCTGCTCCAAATATTTTTTAGTAGGATACAACCATTTGTTTTTTTGATTTCCTGGCATCTTTTTCAATGTCTTTTTTTTAAGTGCTGGGTTGAAGATTGGATCAAGGCTATGGACTGGCACAGGAGGAAGCAATTTGGGAATTTGTTGGACTATGACTGCCATCAATCACAGCTAGCATGGGATATGGTCAAGGGTGATGGGAGCTATAATCCAACAACATCTGGAGGACCACAGGTTCCCCAGCCCTGATGTAACCTTTTCCCCCATACCATTTCCTAATTGAAATCACCAACTAGGTGGTGGGAAAGTATCATAAATCCCCAGAAAAAAAGGAGTGGATAAAGTCTCTCTCTCTCTCTCTCTCTCTCCTCACACACACACACACACACACCAGCAAAGACCCGAAGATTGGAAGGGCAGAAGATCACTCCTCAATAACAATCACTGAGGTAATCCTCAACTATTGTTAGTGAGGAGTGATCCTCTACCACTCCAATTTTGGGGTACAAAACAGAGAACTGCATACTTTTGCATTAGGAAGGCAGGTATCAGACCCTCCAAGTCTCCATATTTTCCAGGGACACCCCCAATTTAGAGAATCCCAGTTTCTCATGTGATCCCGGAATGTCCCACTTTTCCTTAGGATGTCCCTATTTTCTAGGGTGCTACTGGAATGATTTTTTTTTCCAGCTACGACAGACCAACACGGCTACATGCAGTACATTGTTTATTGCTTTCATTTTATGGACCAATGGTCTTGTTAGATAGTAAAATTCATGTTAAATTGCTGTTTTAGGGGTTGTTTTTAAAAGTCTGGAACATTAATCCATTTTGCATTACTTTCTATGGGAAAGCGCGCCTTGGTTTTGGAACACTTTGGTTTTGGAACGGACTTCCAGAATGGATTAAGTTTGAGTACCAAGGTACCACTATATGTTGGTAGCTGCCCAGAGTGCTGGGGCAATCCAATAAGATGTGTGGGATATAAATAGCAAGATTATCGTTATGGAATGGGGCATCCCTATTTTCACCAGAGAAATGTTGGAGGGTATGAGGTATATGTGAAAACAACATCCAGTTATGAATCCCTCCCCACAATCACTGTGATTGGAGCACCCTGTGATTAAATCTAGAGCTGTCTGTCAAAATGAAAGTTCTCTGCATCCCTTCCCTTCCTGGGCACTGGTGCTTCCCAAGTCAGCTTTCTTAGGGTGGGGTGGGGTCAGGATGGGTAGCTGTGCTTCGAATTTTTAGACAGCGAAGGTTACACAGGAAAGTTTAGGGAACTCTTGCTCTTCAATACCTTCTTAGTGGCTTGATCCAATTCATAAACACAGAATCTTGTCCAGAACCCCCTATTCACCTTGTAATTCGGTGTACACACAGATCTGATGCACACCCATATTAAATACACAATAGAGTTTTTTATATGCAGGTGAATGCAGAAACATAAAGGAACACATATAAATATATAAACTGAAAACTATATTGGTACTAAAAGGAAACATATTTGTATTTATTGGTTTCTCTGATGCTTTGCAAGTCGCCACCGCCCAAACACAGACACACACACACAATGCCCAGGATAACAGTGTAAAAAATGTGCCATGAACAATCATGTTAGTACTTAAAGCAATTTTGTTTTGTTTTTTGAAAGCCTGTTGGTATTCCCACTGCTTGTATCAATCACTGGGATTTTTCCAGTGTGACATGTTTTATTTTGAAATCACCAGCCACCATCCTGTTTCCTGTACAATAGTACTGCCTGAGGGGTTGTGAAAACATCCTTTTGCTCTCTAATTGCTGCCTTTCCAAATACCTCTTGCCCACATTTCTAGGCATAGACAGTGTGGGAAATTTCCCCCTGCACAATGAATCCTGAGACCTTTAAATAAAGCAGAAGAAATTTTGCCTCAGAAAGGTGTAAGTACCTATCCAGAGACTGTGAATGCTTCGCTTTCATTGGGGTTTGGCTCTTCATGGGATATTTGGTGTTGCAAAAGTGAGCACTTTTTGAAAATGGAGGTTCCCAACAGTCAGCTAGAGAGTTTATCAGAAAGAAAGATTTTGTTGTGGAACAAGGGAGAAGGAGAATCCTTTTATACCAGCTGGTTGTTGCTTTGAAAATGGAACAGAAAGCCACCAAAGGAAATGAACCCTGGTAAGAATGCCTCATTCTCCCATTCATCTGAAGAAAAGCTCTTGTGAGCATTCAGAATTAATCTTCCAAAACAGCTGCTCTGCTTTTTACCAGCACAGAGCTAAGTGACAATGTTTCAATACACCGTTAATATTTTGCCTTCATTCTTCTTATTTTTGCTGCGAGTTTCACTCATACACCCTCGAGTATCAGGCTACCTCATAATTTTGCACTCACAGCCGAACATGGGAAATGCTTTCACTGAAGGGTTTTAGCACAGTTCCGCATGCAGAACGTCCAGGGTTCAATCATTAGCATCTCCAGGTAGGGCTGGGAATGCACCCTGTGTGAAGTCCTGAAGAACCTCTGCCAGTCATTCTAGAACAGGGGTAGCAAATGGGGCTGTCCTCCAGATGCTGCTGGACTCCAGTTCTCATCAGCTCCAGCCAGTATGGACAATGTTCAGGAACAATTGCTTTCCAACAACATGGGGGGGGGGCACCAAATTAGTTACACTTCTACACTAACTTTGTGCCCCGCCTCCATATGTTGTTGGACTCCAGCTATCTTCCATAGTGAGCTAGATGGACCAATGGTCTGATAAGGCTGCTGCCTACATTCCTTAAAAATAAAATAAAATAATGTTTTTTTTTTTAAGGTGATCCAGAGTCAAGAAATGCTGCCCCTAGTGGTGATCTACAAAACTGCAGCCTTCCAAGGCAGAACCTTCCAGCTGTGACTTGGCACCACACACCGAGACTGGCTACTGAAGCCCCTTCGGCAGGCAGGAGTGTAAAGGATTCCCTTTCCAGCTGAGCCTTGCTCAAGCAACCAGTCTACCTTAGCTGTAGCGTTCCTCTCATTTCTTTCCTCGTGCCTTTTGTTTTGCACTCTGATCCTGACGGTTCTGCAGACTTGACTCTTTGCTTGTTCCCTGTTTCTGTCCCATGTTTTAATTGTTGTGTGTGCGTTTGTGTTTGCGAATGGAAGGCAGTCGCTAGTTTATGCAACAGAAGCACTCCAAACTGCAACATTTTATTGCAGCTGGCTGTGTAATGCAGAGCATTTTCTACAGTGAGTGTCTCTCTCCCCCCCCTTTAGAACAGGGAGGGGACTCTGTTCAGCCATTTTAGTTGTAAGATGGAGTCTACATCTCTTTTTATTCAGTGTACCATATCCTCACTTCCTGCTGTCAAATAGACATCTTGTTGCCAGGGGCAAAGGGAAAGTGAAGGAGAAATGAGAGGTGATTGACAGAGCTACCCCAGAAGGAAACGAAGGGAAAATCTGTCTGCACTCCTCTCTTCTTAAGACGCCATGCATTTGGGAGTCACTTGGCAGAGATCTGGTCGTCACTGGTGGAAGCTGCTTTTGCAGCTAATAATTCTTTGTTTTGAGCTAGATCAATTATTGATGTGACATTAGGAAAATGAACACTCAACAGGGGGGCTTGCCAAATCACTGAGACAGTTTCTGTTTGCTTCAGTGCTGCCCTTTACAAACACTGCAACTCCCATCAAGCTAAACTCCATATTTCTCAAGTCTTTCTTCGCAGAAAGATAGCAGTGCTGCTCAGGGGCGTACCCAGGATCAAAACTGGGGGGGGGGCAAGCCATGGTCTTCAGGTTGTGACATTTCAGCACGAAAAGGCGAATGAAACCAAAATTTAAGAAAATTATATATAATTATAGCAGTGCTTTATTACGGTAGTTATTACAATGATTTGCTTGAAAAAATTTTTTTATTCTAGTTACATGTCTTATACTAATATCATTTTTCTTGGGTTTGAAGAAAACTTGTCAAAACTTTCGTTTCAATCCAGTCCTGATTTTCCTTGAAGAATTTCCGATGGACGCTCATCAAACACAACCCAGTCAGTCTGTCCTCTCCCATTGTACTTCTGAGCCAGGTCTTTACCCTTTGAAGGGTACTGAAAGATCGTTCAACAGTAGCCATGGTGGACGGGAAAGCACTTAAAATACTGATCAACTAGCGACGGGTGGCTAGCAGAACTCACTAGACCCCTCTAGAAGATCCCCTCTTCTCTCTGCTAGATCCCGCTAGAGACCCCTCCCTCCCTTGAATCCCACTGGCTGGCTGACACAGATTCCTCTACCAGTCACTAGGCGCCTCTAGATACTTCTCGGTTTTTACACCATTTCAGTGTGGTAAACAACTAATTATTCGCCATCACCCTAACAAATTTTGTTTCATTTCATCACTTTATAACCATTTATTTTTTTTTTGCTTCTGGGGGGGCAGCTGCCCCCCCCCCCGCTCCTCGCTGGGTACGCCCATGGTGCTGCTCACTGCAAACAGCTCCCATCATGCTACAAACCACTTCCCCCTCAAGTCCTAACTGAAAGGTAGCAGTGCTGATAACTTTAGAGTGGGGCAGAGAGAAAAACAGCTTAAAGCAGCTCAACTTCAGTCCTAAAGGAAATTATTTGTTGTTGTTTTTCAAACTGGACGCTCTGATGCCATTTTTGCCAAATTGCTAACTCAGTAATGAAACATTTGTGAAAGTGAATAGTGAGTTTGCATGGCCTGCATAAATCTGCTTGTATACTTTCCACATGTGTTTTGTCCCATATAAACCCACTTAATGCATGGGTCAGACTATTTTATGTCTGTGCCCAGCTAAAACTCTCTCCTCCTAGGGATATGGGTTTCAACATCAGTTGTGGGGTCCTGCAAGGTCCAGGTCTGTCCCCAATGCCCTGTAACATTTTCATGAACCCACTGGGCACAACCGTCAGAATATTTGGGGCTTGGTAGTCATGTCTGCACTGAACTGAAATCTGATGGTGGTAATGGGCTAATACATTGAAGGTGACTCCTTGACAGCATAGATGAGCTGTCAGTGGGTGTTTCTTATGTCCAGGAATGGTGTGGCTGTCCTGTTCTGGAAAGAGATATACTCCCTTGAAAGAGCAGCTTTCCAAGTCTTAAGTTCACATTTCTGCAGCAATTTGCGATGTACCTAATGAAAATTTGTCAACATTTCAGTATAAATTTCTCCTAATAAATGTATGACAAAGCTATCTTTCCATCTCACCCCTTGCTTTTTCCTGTAAGACCAATTGCAGTCATTAACAGTCGTCAACAGGTTTTCCACACCTATCAGCCAATCACCCATCCCACCACCCTTCTGAGTAATCCCCCTCCCCACTCTCTCACTATATATAAGGGTCTGGTGACTTCTGTTTCAGTGTATCTGAAGAAGTGTGCATGCACATGAAAGCTCATACAAGAACAAACTTAGTTGGTCTCTAAGGTGCTGCTGGAAGGAATTTATGATTTTATATTTTGTTTTGTCCTAATAAATGTGTTTGTAATCAATATTGACTGTCATGGTACTTTTGCAAGGCATTTCCCCTAACATAACGCATTTTGTATGGTGTTTTTTTCATGAATATATGCATTTTATGCAGACTTTCCCCTAATATGCTGTTTCCCCTCTACACAGAGAACTACAATGTAAAATTTGGTGGTGTGAATATAAGGATAATTGTGTTCGGGTACATTTATTAGTTGGTACCAATTAGTAGATATTCATTAAAACAAAAGCAAGATATAATTTCTGCCCCCCACCCACCTCTAAGTGTATAGTGCTGTTCTAGAGGGCCCAAAAGGGGGGGGGGAGGTCCAGTAAAGATCAGATGATTCTTTGAGCTGAAAAATTGTTAATCTAGACAAAGTGTTTCTCAAGAATTTCCTCCCTCAATACATAATTATGTTCTCCACCTGATTCAGGTTACAGCTATAAATCCTTTGGGAGACAGCAACTTGTTTACACTTGCCATCCAACAAAGCAGAAGGAATAATATGTAAGGCTAATTGGAGAAAAGTTCTAGCCAAGAGGAAGAATGTCAACTTTTTAATGCTATCTACATCTTTGATGTCCCTTTTGAAAAAAACAATACGACTGAGAGAATTTAAACTCTTGCAACAGCCTCATATTATCTACAGCTTGGCCTTCATGTAACCTGTCCCTTAATTCTTTTTATGCTTTTGTTGTTGTTCAGTCATGTCCGACTGTTCGTGACACCATGGACCAGTCCCAAAATACTTCAGGGAAATTTCACACCTGTGACAAACTGTGGATAACACCATTTTGGTTCTCCATTGTACTTGCTGGGGGCAGAGGGGAGACTGTTGCACTAACCATTTCTCTGAAGTTGAGTTTGTGTGTGTGTGCTTCTATGCCTTCTAGGGCTGTGCACTCAAGTCCTGAACCAAACCAGGCCATTTTGTGGGGCTGCAGGTGGGAATCCAGGAATCACTCATTGAGACAGCCCCAGATCACTGTAGGTCAGATGGTCCAAAGAGATCCAGGGCTGTTTAGGAGAAGAGTGGTAGACAGGAAGGAGAGAGGGACAGTGAGTGGGAAGAGAAACCACCCTGGGACCTACAGTGCAGGTGTTCTGTCCCACAGCTCCAAATACTGACCACGGCGAAGAATTGACTCATGACCTGAAGGATGCAGTTGAAGGGATTCCAATGAAGGATGCACAAAATTCCAGAATGATTATTTCTAGTGCTTTGTTATACAGTATAGATGTATCAAGAACTTACATATAGCAATGGAATACAGGATTCCTTGCTGCCACACCTCAGGTGGCAAGCACCATGTCTTTGTCTGCGAGGGGCTAATCATAAATGGGTCACTTATACAAAAAGCAAGTCGTCCCTGGCTTAGAGGCCTAATCCCCACTCCCATCCATCTCTCAGATAAGACAGGAGCTGACAGGCAGCCACCATGAGAAGCCTCCCCTCTCCCAACTAACTGAACCAAAACTAAGGTTCCAAAACTTCAAAGCAAGCAGGCAAGCATACATGATCTCATTTTACAGCTCACACCAATTAGTCCTTGGGTAGTTTGGACTACCAAGAAGGCCTTCCATGACATTTGCACTGTTTGGTTCCACACAGAAGGGCAGGTTAGAAATCTAAATAACAACAGCAATAAGCTCTGGAATGGTGATTCAGTGAGTGATCACAGCAAGCTTCATCCGTTGTGAAAGTAAATGCCAATGGAATCAGCATTTGGGCTATGCAGCAATAATGTATCTTGCTTGGCTGAGTAGTTCTTAAATTATTGATCCCATTTGTCTGAGGACTTGGTTCTCTCCCCCCACCTCACCCTGGTTGCCTTTCTGGCATCAGAAGGGCTTTGCAGCCAATTCACAGACTCTGGTGCAATGAAATTTACAAATGTGTAAAGCCGCATCGGTCAGGCTCTGCAAATAATGGATGATGATGTGGGGAGTTGGCGTCTCGTTTCTTCAGTTCCTACATCTCATTTCCTTCCTGTCAGCTACTCTCTTGACAGCACCAGCACTGCAAAATTGACAGCTTCTGAAGGCATCATTTCTGACAATCCTATCTGGAGCTTGTATGGAGGCCATGATATACAAAAGTCAAAGGAGGGTTAGAGGGAAACTTGGCATACCAACAGCTCTGGATGATATCCACTTTGCTCTGGGTTTTTCAATCTCTATCTCTTGCCTCAAGCACGAAGCGTATGACTTGCCAATGACCTCCTGTGTGCCATGGCCAACTGCCTTTGGTGTGTCCATCACCCACAGCAGCATCCAGACTCTTGCCCTCAACAGTTCTGCACAAAAGTACAGCTGAGGGCTTAGAATCTGGGTTTGGCCTATTTCCCCATAAAGCTTTCTGTTTGTTTGGGATATGGATGAAAAAAGGCTTCCCACAATGATGGAGATGATGTCTAAATTGGCCAGCCTTCCCAGTTTCAGAGCTGTTCATTTTATCTCCTTTATATAAAGGGTGGGGAGCCTCTTTCAGCTTGAGGGCTGAATTCCCTTCTGGGCAACCTTCTGAGGGCCACATGTCTGGTGAGACCAGAGTAAAAGTAGGTAGAGCAATGAATGCAAATTTCCTCCCTTTATGCAGCAGGCTGGTTTCTACAAACACTTACATACCCCTCTCCATCCGCCATCAGGGCAAGCAAGAAGCAATTATCGGAATTCAGCAACACATTCCAGGCAGGTGGAAAAATTCAAGGAGGGTGCAAATGAGGATCAGTATGGAGTGTGGATGAGGGTGGGGTTTGGAGTCATAAGGGCCAGATTGTGCTGGCCCCGGGGATTCGTCCATGAAGCAGGGTCAAAGTCCAGTCCAAGGTCCAGGAGTCCAACAGGGGGTCAGTTCGGCAGGGAGCAGGGCAAGGTACAGGTCAGGAACAGGCACGAGGACACGGGCAGGAACATGTTAGCAACTGTGTTGCTCACGCCACTTGGGGCTGGGGCTGGCCGGCCTTTACCTGCCCCGAGGCATGGGGCAGCCCCTATCCTCTGGTGACTCACCTCTCCTTCTTGCCTGGAGGCGAGCACTCCTCCTGCAGGAACTTAGTTCCCTTTGTCTCTCTGCCCTGAGCCTCCACAGCTCAGGAGAGGCTGGTGGGTTACCGGACCCAGGGGCAGCCTCAGCTTCCCTGACAGGGCTGAGAGTGGAGCACCTGCAGGCAATGGGTCCTCCATCCCATCAGGAGCCAGAGCAGACTCCGCTGATGCCTGCACCTGAGGATCCAGCACAGGTGAGGACCCTTCAGGCTCAAGCCCTAGCCCCGGCTCAGCTGGTTCTGGAGGCAGGGAATCCTGTGCAGGCTGGATCCCTCACATTCAGCATCTGAGTCTGAATCCCAGGCCATCACACAGATAGACTTGGAAGGTCTTGTCTGGCCTTTGAGCCTGAGGTTCCCTGCCTCTGCCTTACATGAATTGGATGTAGGCTGAAATTTAATGTCACTTTGCTCTGTACCATAGAGCTTATCTGAGAGCTCTGCTGGATTTATTTATTTGGACAATTCATTTCTGTATCTTCTATTCACAGTGTCCAGCCAGATGCCTCTGGGAAACCCAGGGAAGGGATACTAGGGCTCATCCACACTTTCGCTCGACCTGTATTCTCACTGTATTGTGTACCAATTAATCCCCACCCAGTCCAAGGCTGAGATCTTTTCTTGTCATTCTGAGGCTATGCCTTGCAAAAATCCGACCTTACCTGCTGAATTGTATCCTGCCAGATGTACAGAAAATTCGAATAGAGATTTTTCTTAACCAAGCATAAGTTCAGCGGATAGAATGGGTTTTCACAAAGCACAGCAATGGAACAATGACAAAAGCTCTCAGACCCAGGGGAACAAATCAGTACACAATACGACCAAAATACAGACCAAGTGAAAGTGTGAGTGAGGCCTTAGTGGCCCCTCCCCTGGGCTTCCCAGAGGCATCTGGCTAGCCAACATTAATAGAGGTACAGAAATAAATTGCCCAGATAAATAAATCCAGCAGGGTTCTTATTTCTTCAGAGGATACTTTTAATATTTCTGTTTTATGTATTTAATCAAAAAGATAATCAGTAACATTGAAATAAAGCAGGAAACAATACAATTGCATTAAAATTAAATGGACACACGCAAAAACAAAAACAAAAAGAGGATACAATTCTGGGTTGTCGCATTCACAATCCCTGGGAGAAATAGTAATTATTATTGATACATGAAGATAAATGTTTTATGTTTCCCCCAACCTGACTTCCAAATGTGGTGAAATCTGTGCATAATGTCTAGCTTTATAGATGCTTACACTTGACATTCCTTCATTTCGTTTCGTTTTCTTTCATGCATTTAAACCTTCCCACGATAGCTAAGAAAAGTCAGTAAGATAAACAAAGCAATTCAAAACATCTGGCCTCTCTGTCCTTTCTCAAGCTGATGCACTTGGATCATAAACCTTGGAGAAGACTCCATTCTCCAGTCCCATTCGTGCACATGGGAAAAGGTTCTTTAGATCTTCCATCCCTCCACTATAACTAATCTCCATTTGCTCCGCCCCTTTCAATCTCCCCTTTTGCTTCAATGGGATTTTCGAACTCATCCTAATCAAGATAATCTTGCTTTTCATGAAAGTGGGAGTGGGGGGGGGCTCAGAAAAGGGTCTCCAGTGCTGCCATTTCACCAACCTAAACCCTATTGAAAGAATGGAATCTCTTTAGCTTCTTGGTTGATTTTTTCAATGGTGACAGATGTTCTGATCGCCTTTCAGTTATCTGTCATTTTCACTATCACCCACAGTTTACCTCTGGAATCAGTTTAGGGAAGAAGTGAGTCTTTTAATTAAAACAGTCTGTTGTGATGAATCTGTTATTACAAAGTCTTACCTATGTAAAACATTAATAATACAAATTTGTTTATGTCAGCGTTGAGCATTAATTTTTAATGGTGCAATGTATGAGTTATGAAAGGCATTAATGCAAAACAAATCACCAACTGAGCGAGGGAAGGAAAATCCATTTATTTCTTTTTTTTTTCTTTTTTAGGGCAGGCAGCAGGAATGAAATATTATTGCGATTCAATCTAGGAAAATTGCATTTATTTATTTATTTTAGAGGGATTGCATGCTTTCTTGAAGGGGAAAAAATTATTTTTAAAAACAATCCAGCGAAAGCTGCGGTTTTATCAACCTGCTTAATATCAGTGCTAAATTGCAATAAGGATTGTATTCCATTTCAACCAATCAGAGTGCTCGCTGTGACCTCCAAGGAAATGCTTTACATGATTACACTGTCATCAGTGTGGAACACTCAAGGGGTGGGGGAAGAGATCCAATATTCTTAGCAGATGTAAGAATGCAATATACTGGGCTCACAAGATAACCATTTTGGTTTCCTAGTGCTGCCTCAGAAGGACAGTTCAAGGGCAACTTGACCTGATCCAAAAGACTGGCCAGGTGGCTGTTGGGAGAGAAATGCAGAAAGAAGAAAAGTGTCTTGGGAGGTTGCAAATTCAATTTTGCTACAGGTATTTTAAAAAAGAAGCTTGTATACAGAAGGCCCCAAGTTCAATCCTTGGCACCTCCAAATAGTTTCATTCATTCATTTGATTTGAGATACAACTTACTTTTTCAAAGGTAAGTTGGGCACACTCTCCTGCCTGAAATCCTGGAGAGCTCCTATTAATCTGTGTAAACAGAATCGAGTCAGATGGACCAATGGTCTGGCAATTTAAGGCAGGTTCTATGCTCTGCAGCAATCGACTCATGCTCATCCCTGCTCCCAGGTGCGCAGTGCAGTATATTGGGGGCAGGAGGAGAGAGGCAGAAGGCTAGGAGGCTTTCTTTCTTTGTTTGTTTGTTTGTTATTCAGCTCTTGTTTAATGTTGCCAGACTATTTCTGGTCTTTCGTCCTCATTGAACATCTGACACATTGAGCAATGTCCATCCCAACCATGAAACGCCCGCTTCTCTGTCTCTCTCCTGCTTCATTCTGTCTCCCTCCTTACCAGTTTGAGGAACTGCTGACTTTAGCAATAAAGCTGAAAATTTAATATCATGCTACAAGGCTCGACAACAAACCATCACCAGGTTCTATCAATACAGCTGCTCTCAGATCTACCGGCAATGCAAGGCAGAGAGAAAACAAGATGAATTTTTTTCTGATATGAATTCTACAATATTGGATTTTCTCCTGCCCCCACCCAGAGCCCTTTGTACACATTCCAGCTTTTCCTTCCACATGGTACAGCAGCTCCATTTGCTGAGTGACAGGGCGGATGCCACTGGGTGGTGTTCCTCTGAGAAAGATGCTAGGCTTCAGCTCAGAGATATCTTTCTCTTATTAGAGAGTGGACTGGCACCCTTCCCCATCAAAACAGACAGTATCCATCACCCCACACTTTATAGTATACACAGCATACTCCCCCCCAACATTCTGTGATGAAAATAGGGATGCCCCATTCCATAATGATAATTTTACTATTTATACTCCACACATCTTACTGGGTTGCCCCAGCCACTCTGGGCAGCTTCCAACATATATTAAAACATAACAAATAATTAAACATTAAAAAAAACAACCTTCCTCATACAGGATTGCCTGGGAGCTTGGGGAGTCGGATAACTCCGTACCCTCCAACATTTCTTTGATGAAAATAGGGACATCCGAAGGAAAAGTGGGACATTACGGGATCAAATCAGAAACAGCTTCTCTAAATCAGGGACATTCCTGGAAAATAGGGACACTTGGAGGGTCTGGTATACAGTAGTATGATCAGGCCTTTTGTGCATTTAACTTGCACCGTTTCAACTATATGTGGTTGAAGGCCAGCTGGCTGAAATCCTGCAAGTTAAATACAGAGCTGGCACAATGAGAGTCCTTGCCCAGGAAGCAAGGCAGAAAGCTTAAAAGCTCCTTTAGCACTGGATTTTCCCAGCACAAAGGGCACTTTTAAGCTCTTTGCATTGCTTTCCAAGCAAGGCTCTCTCTTCTTGCCAGGTCTGGGGTGCTCCCAAAAGGTCATGTGGGAACTCAAACATCCCCAGGTCTTACAAAAGCATCCTGGGGCTTCTGTTGAATAGCTGTTACCATCAGAATGTTTAGTCAGAATTTCCTGTTTAGCAGGCTAAACATACCCAATTCCCTTAACCATACCTCTGGTTTTCAGACCCTTTATCATCTTGGTCACCCTCCTCTGCACACTTTCCAGCTTGTCAATATCCTTCTTAAATTGTGGCCTCCAGAACTGGACACAGTACACCTGGTGTGGTCTGGCCAAGGCAGAATGGGGTGGGAATATTACTTCCCTTGATCAGGACACTATACTTCTGTTGATGTAGCCTAGAATAGCATTAGCTTTTTTGCTTCTATATCACACTGTTGACTTATGTTATGCTTGTGGTCTACTAACGCCTGAAGATCCTCCATTTTATATTTGTATAGCTGGCTATTCCTGCTTAAGTGTAGAACCTTGCATTTGTCCCTGTTGAAATTCATTTTCTTTGTTTTGACCCAGTTCTCAAATCAGTTTTGGTCATCTTGAATCCCAGTTCTGTCTTCAACAGCATTAGCAGGCCCTACCAGTCTGGTGTCATCTAAAAATTGAATGAGGCTCAGAAAAGAACCCTGCAACACCCCACTTGTCACTTCCCCCTGGACGATAAGGAACCATTAATGAGTATTCTTTGGGTTTGGTCAATTAACAAGCTACAAATCCACCTAACAGTTACCTTGTCTAGTCCACATTTTACCAGCTTCTCTGCAAGAATATCATGGGGGACTTTGTCAAAAGCCTTACTAAAATCAATATGCACTATGTCCACAGCATCCCCTGGATCCATCAAGCTTGTAACTCTATTAAAAAAAATTACTTGTCTGGCATTACTTGCTTTTGAGAACCACAGCATCCTTTTCTAAGTGCCCACAGACCAACTAAATTATCTACTATAGGTCCTTTCCTGGTACTGATGTCAAGCTCAATGGTCGGTAGTTATCTGGGTCTTCGCCCCACCCCAACCCCCATCCTTCTGAAGATGTGGACAACATTTACCCACTTTCACTCTTCAGGGGCCTCACTTGTTCTCAAAGAATTCTCAATGATTGTAGACAGAGGCTCTGAGATTGACTCTGCAAGCTCTTTTAGTACCTTTGGGTGCAGTTCATCAGGCCCTGGAGATTTGAATTCATTTAAAGTAGCTAGATGTTCCCTTACCAATTCTTTTACTTTATTGGGCTTCAGCTCTCTCCTTGCATTGATTATTCTGTTATCACCATGTTAAGCACTGGTTTGCCAATTCAGACATCACCCCAAACCTTAATTAGTGCAAATCATGGTTTCTGGTTCTGGATCACTGGCTGATCACACAAATCATGGTCTGTCAATTCTGATTTCAAGCCCAAACACTTAAGTATCCTTATCCATAATTGAATATGATTCTTGAATTCATCCATTCTCTGTTGGAAACAGTAGAAAGACCAATGAAGAGCTACTTAGAAATGTGCTGATTTTAAGTGGTGCCTGAAGAGCAAGGGACTTGCTCTACAGTGAAAATGTCAAGAGACTTTTCTTGCCAACAGTAGATGTCTGAGCTTTCAGATTTGCTTCCTCAGACCATAGCAGAAGGGTGACAAGTGGATTTAGTGTGTTAAAGAAGCATGCCCTCTGTGTTGCTATGAGTTCTGCTTAATAAGAGCAGCCAAAATGGATTCAAAATTTTGGTGCCAAGAATTTCATTCAGGGGAAATTTGAGAAGCATTTGTTCCTAGAAATGTCCCAATTTGGGGGGCCTGTGCAGAATCATAGCCAAATACGGTAAGGGACAATAACTCTTTTTCTAAACGAAAGTCCTTTAAAGAGAACTTTGTGCTCTGGAGAAGCTAAGTAGTTAATGGCTGGTCTACGCAGAGTAATGCACTGTTGAATTCCACCCTATGGGTTTTAACTGGGCAATGTGCAGAAATTCCTCTCCCTCTTCCAAGCCAATGGGAGGCAGGGAATAGGTGCAGTCCCTCTCAGCTGATTGGCAGGGAGCAGAGCAGGAGTCTGGAGTGGCAGAGGAAAAGGGAAGGGGCTAGGATGGAGAACAAAAGCGTGTGAAGTTGGGACTGAAGCAGAAGGATAAGGAAGGTGGAGACAGGGGGGAGCAAAAAGAGAGAAGAGAAATGACAGAAACCCCTTACATGCAGAGAGATAGAAGAGAAAACCTTTCTATCAGGTATCAGAGGTCCAAATAAATATGGAATGGGGGGGGGGAGAGAGAGTGAGTGAAAGAAAGAAAGGAAATTCAGAGAGGCACAAAAAGGTCCCATCAAGGCTCTCAGGATGGTTTATCTTCACCCATTAGAAATACAGCCATATTGCCAATGCCTGGGGTGAGTGAAAGAGGGCAGTACACCAACAGTCTCTGTGAAATGCTTGAGGGCTTCTGCCAGTCAATGTACTCAACACTGAGGTGGATTTATCCATAGCATGACTAGGTTTCAGGCAGCTTCCTCCATTCCTAGGAGTTGCCCGCCACACACACACCAATTATGACCTCAAACCCAACTTACATGACCGACCCAGCCAATGATAGGCAAGGCTTACATGTGACTCCATAAATGGCAACTGACTATGATGCAGCTTCCGTGGGCTGCACTCTCAAACAGCTTATCACACTGTGAGGGGCTGGGCCTGGGAAGGAGGAAGAGGAAGAGGAAGGCCTGTGAGGGAGGCTCCTCCTCAGATGCCTTGCCTGACGTGGCCCTTGGTGAGGGGTGAAGCGAGGTCTGCTCAGCCGGCCAGCTAGCCAGCAGCTCACCTAATGGACAAACTGATGGACAGACTGCTCACTTGCTCACTCTTTTTAAAATAAAAATAAAAATGATACGTTATTGAAAATTTCAAATATAAAGCAGTAAAGTGATACAAAAAAAAAAGAACAAAACACACAATTTTGTAAAGGGGGGAGGAAACATTACACGAATATATACAAAAATACCCTAACCCCTACATTCTCTTATAAATTTGATATTATTATTATCCTAATACTAATGTAAATATTAATAGCCTAGTACATTTTGCAAAAATTCATTCCAAATATTGTCCTATTTATCCAAGCAGAGTCTATGTAAGCCGTCCATTCATAGGTTGCAGGTGTTATCATATCAATCCACTGATTAAAGGAGATTATGTCTTTATTCTTCCAGTCCATCAATATCAGCCTCTTGGCTACCATTAGAGCACGTAAAGACCATTTTTGTTGTCCAGTTGTTAACTTCCATATAGTAGGTATATAGTTCGGAAGAATATTCTCTGTTGAAAATCTTAGGGTTTTGTTTTTTTCAGAACAATTTATACAATCCAGCACTTTCTTCCAAAATTTAGTAAGCATAGCATACTGTATAAACGTATGTTTCAGGGATGCACTGGCTCCCTCAGGCCTTGGCCTCACCTGCTTCCCTTGGTGACAGACGAACAGACAGATGTGTGTGTGTAAGCATACATGGCTGCCAGAAGCAGCAACGCTGCAGCCACCGCTTCCTTTTGTAACTGCGCTGCCATTCAGCCAGTTCCCTCGCACGCAACCCCCACCCCCAAACCCGGACATTTTACAAAACTTTAAAAATCCGCCCACGGTCATTTCACCCCTGGAAAAAGAGGTCATGTCCAGGTAAATCCGGATGTATGGCAACCCAAGAGTGTTGTGTATTTTCCCATGTACATTTTTTTAAAACCTTACAGTGTCATTCAGCTTTTCCAATTCTTGTCTGCGTCCTCTTTTAAGGCTTCCAATATGAGGCTAGCTAGAATTTGTTGAGGGAGCTGAGCATGTTTAGTCTTGAGAAGAAGAGAATGAGAGGTGGCACGATAGTCATCTTTAAACATCCGAAGGGATCTGACATGGGAGAGAGAGGGCAAGCTTGTCTTTTGCTACTTTTGCTGCCATGACCTGAACTAATGGATTCAAATGATGAGAAAGGAGATTCCAAATAAACATTGGGAAGAAATTTCTGATGGATTCTGTCCGGGTCTCGTTCCCTTTGTAGTGTGTTGCTCATGAGTAACCACCGATACCTGCATTAACTATAACTATTTATTGTGCCTTAGCTATTTACAGCAAGAGCTCTGCAAAACATGTCTGCTCAATCGGTATCAGTTTCCGGAACTGGGAGGCGTCTGTTCGCCCGCCAACACCACAGCCTTGGCATTCTTAGATGACGTCTGCGTCGCCTTCTTCCCCCTCTCTGCTGGTCCTCCTCCGGAACTGGCATCTCACCCTCCGCCTGTCTGTGGCTGACGGTGCTGGGTCTCTGTCCTTCCCTCTCAAGCCCTGGCACCTCCCTTTCCTCAGGAGATATCTCATGACAGGGGCTGGGTGAGGATGAAGTGTCCGTGGAGATTATTGGCTGTGGTTCCCTATAACACAGTGAACCCTCTTCCCTTGATGAGTCACTTTCTTCCCCTCCCCCCATCTCTGTGCTGTTGCCCTCTCTCCCCCTCCTCCTCACGAGGAGGCACTCTTTCCCTGACAGATTCCAACAGCATCTGGAGGGTCACAGGATCCCCATCTCTGTTTTAAACATTATAGGCTTTTCTTTTCTTTTTTTAAAGAAAAGATTCCATTTTCATCCCCTATAACATTTAGATCAATTAATCCATTCACACGCCACTTTAAAACAGCCTGGTGGAACAAGAAATCATCTCTCAAGAATTTGCCAGACATCAATGCTTTTATTTTACTGGTAGTTTGGCTGACATTTTATTATAATGGTTGGTTATTTCTTTCCTCTTTTGTTTGCATTGCTATTAGACAATTCCTTGCCTATTCATTTGGTTTATATTGCTATTAGCACCATTACATTGACACCAGTGAAATACAGACTTGGATAAATTTGAAAGAGAAATACTCAATAAAACCCAGCTGATTTTTATTATAACTACATTTTTATCTAGCCATCATTTGTAGGAAATGATTTCAGTTATGGGCTGGATCACATTCTTGAGTTCTTGACAACCAGTGATTCTGCCTGTGTGAGGGGCCCAACCTGCACCCCGCTATTGAGATTTGCTGCTTTCAAATTTTGACAAACCTCTGAGTTGCAAGAGGTTCCCCCCCCCGCCCTCCACCAAATTGCTAAAGGTGTCAAAAGTGCCGCGTTATTAAAATGGTGGAGAATATGGAATCAGGTGGCCCTTAACATTTTTTCCTAGGTTCTGGTTCCCAGGCTCAGTTCCAGGCTGACTGACTCATGTCTAATACCACAGCCTCAGCAAGTTATCAGTGAGATAGTATACCTGTGTCTGGAATATATTGCTTTAGACAATAGGTGGGAGTTTGTATTAACCCCCCCCCATTCCTTCATACTCCAACGTAGAAAACTAGATGTCAGGACGGATTCTAACCTAGCATTCACCCAGATATACAAGGATTTTGAGGAAGTGAGGTGAGCGCCAATCACAAAACATCTGCCATGGGGCTCTGTCATAACACAAAATAGCTGTCACATCCGAGACATCAGAAGTAGAGACGGAACAACAAAATGGCAGGGGCAACAAATTATCCCTCCAGATGGAGGTTTAGCAATCCTGCAAAATGTGTTATTGTTGTTGCTGTTTAGTCGTATCCGACTCTTCGTGACCCCATGGACCAGAGCACGCCAGGCACTCCTATCTTCCACTGCCTCCCGCAGTTTGGTCAGACTCACGTTGGTAGCTTCAAGAACACTGTCCAACCATCTCGTCCTCTGTTGTTATAAAAGGTAAAGGTACCCCTGACCGCCTGTCATTATATAGAGACTTACTTACCCACCTAGTAACAGTTGCTAAGTTGGAATACAGTGGTACCTCAGGTTACAGACGCTTCAGGTTACAGACTCCGCTAACCCAGAAATAGTACCTCAGGTTAAGAACTTTGCTTCAGGATGAGAACAGAAATCGGCGGCAGGCAGCGCAGCGGGAGGCCCCATTAGCTAAAGTGGTGCTTCAGGTTAAGAACAGTTTCAGGTTAAGAACGGACCTCCAGAACGAATTAAGTACTTAACTAGAGGTACCACTGTACACCTAGCATTGGAGATACCATTCCCACTTCACCTTAAAAGGCTGGTGAAAAAGGGTATGGCAGTTAGTTGTAGAAAAAGTTACAGAGTGTAACAGACAGCTAGGGATTAAATCTAAAACATCATTCTCAGTTACTTGGTCTCCGTTGCTGAATTTGTTTTGTGTCAAAAGGGAGTATTCCTCTCTCAGAGCTTCATCACCTATTATGGACAGGTATTATACTTAAACAGTTTTGGTGCTTAGCTTAAATTCTATATATTCTCTTTGTTGGTTTTCCATATGGCTGTCTGTATATTTCTTAATTATTGCATAGGTTTTCTCCCCGCCCCCCCCCCCCCCCCCCCATGCATTTACAAGTAGGACTGGAACTTAATTCATAGTTGTGCTTATGAGTCTTGTTTATTATTATGTAATTTTAAAAAAACCCTCTAAGTTAAAAAAGAAAAAAGAAAGACAATAGGGGAGGAGACACCAGCATCAGGCACCTTCATATTTGTTCTCTGAGAAGCTCTTTGCACCTCTCCTCTTTCCAGAACAGAAGGGGGCAAGCATCTTGTTCCTTGCATCCAATTAAGTGTGAGCATCTTTTAGGGGGCATGTTCATTGTAGAAGCTGAGCCAGTGCAAAACAGGCGACTGAGCAGGAAGAGCAAAGAGCCTCTCGTGAACTGTGGATATTTGAGAGGATATTGAGTGAAACCTTTCCTGGGTTCCATAGGAGATGCTCATAGGTACTCTGATTCCTGTGGGTGCCACACGGGCAATCTCTGTGCCAGTGTCTAGTTTCTAGACATGATCCATCACATGAATCTCATGTGAACCTGTCATGGTATATCCCTCACAAAAGTCTACTGCCACAGTTATGTAGAATCAAAGGCCTATAGCAAAATGCTGAATACTTCCTCCATGTCAATCCCCTGTCAGTTATCCTTTTTCATACAGTAATTTAGGCCCTTTCTGGCAGCTTTGCATCCATCCCCATCAATATAAATTATACTGCTAGGCTGTCTCCTGAGAGATGTAGTATCAAAATATTTTATTAAAGTCAAGATTAATTACATGGCTTGGCCCATTATTCTTTTTGTTTCCTCCTGTCAAAATACATCACATCATGCTGATGTGGTCAGAATCACAGAAGCACCACCCGAAGCTGAACACTGGGAGATTTGGGACAGATGAAAGGAAAGATTTCATCACATCACACATAGCTAAACTATGGCATTCGCTCCCTTGAGAGGTACCGGTTGTTATGGCCACCAACTTGGATGGCTTTAAGAGAGGACTTTAAAAATCATGGAGGATCAGGGTATCAATGACTACTCGTTGCCACAGCAATGTTCTCCCTACACTGTTGGGGGCAGCATTGCTGAGAATCAGAAACGGAAACACTGTCATCATGCTCATGCCCTGTTTGTGGGCTTCCCAAAGGAATCTGGCTGGCTATCATGGGACCAGAATGCTGGACTAGTTGGTTCATTGGCCTGATCCAGATAGGCTCCTTTTACATCTTCATATTCTTAAGAGAAACCTTAAGGACCTTATCAAGCCAACATTGCCATGCCTTTCTGACTGGGTGTTTTCTGAAAATAAACGGCGGTGTTTCTATTACCGGTATATGGCCTTGATCAGTATAGTTTAAAAATATTTACAACCCACCTTTATGAGTCAAACTCCCTCAAAGTGGCTTACACAAGCATAAACAACAATAATAAAATAGAATACAAAAACCAATAAACCAAGAACATTAATAAAGCTAGCAATAATCAATACACATTCAGTGTACTAATAAAA
Source organism: Lacerta viridis (assembly GCA_900245905.1). Lineage (NCBI taxonomy): Eukaryota > Metazoa > Chordata > Lepidosauria > Squamata > Lacertidae > Lacerta > Lacerta viridis. Next base: position 17,202 of record OFHU01002772.1, on the reverse strand, counting down.
CGTATGAGTTTGTCAACCCCTTTGCCTTGACATTGGAATTCAGATATGAGGCATAAGGCAGGGGTTAGGCAGTCGCCTTATTAATTGCAAGGTTTTGCAACAAGCAGTGAGTGCTTTCAAGTAACACTAAGTACAGGCAGCCTTGCTGAAGAGGACTATAGGGAATGAATCACATTGCCTTCTTATTGTGCCAAACTACCCTGGTTCCTTGTACTGGTGCCATTAAGTCATCAATTTCCCTTGAGCCAGCCACCAATAGGATAGGAAATCAGGTGCCTCAGTGTTCTCACCAGGTTCTTCTGAATTCCTCATCCCTGCTCACACTTCCTGCCAATAACACAAGCCTGTCAATCAGCGAAATCACATTGTCAACAGGCCCTCCTGTTTCAACAGGTGTGTGTGTGTGTGTGTGTGTGTGTGTGTGTGTTTTCTAATACACCCCCAATAATAACCAAATTATAACAGTAACAATTAATTCCCAAATTATACAATTATCAAAATGCCAATTAACTTCCAAATACTGGTAATACATTTTAGTTAAAGCGGCTCCTCGTATGGTGGATTGGATGCATTTTTGATCTTATATCACTGCATTCCTTAATCTTAATTAACGTCAGCTAAATAACCCCTTAGTCAACAGCTACATAATTAATGATTTCCATTCGTGATGTTACAATATATAAATTTATAAAGCTTCAAGTGAGGAACTATTATCTTTATTCTGCCCTGTATCTGAAAACTATTATGGTTCATGGGGATTCCTTCTGTCCATATATGGTGTTGTCTCTTTCACTTCCTAGCTGTTGTTTTCTCCCATCATGGCTTGGGGCAGAACTGAATCTCAAAGTTTCTCAGAGGTCTTATCTCTCCCCCTTGTTTCAGTGTCTTGGAACAGGCTAGAAATCATTCTGTCTCACTAGTAAAACATGTTGCAGGTTTTCTCCATTTCCCCCTCAGTCTAGGAAAAGGTGGGCAGTTTTCAAACACTCAGAAGATTTAATACTCCTTTCCAACTCCCAGAATCTCTGTAGTGTTCTTATCACAGCCCCAAATTCTTTTCCTTCCAGTAAGAGATTTATGGCCCAATTAAACTTTATCTTAAATTACATTCCGTCAGTTGCACACACAAATCTCAGTCTCTTTTTCCTTGTCTGTTGTTTTTAAACGGAGGTGAGGGGAATTACTCTGTCTTTCCAACATAGTCATACTTGAGCTTCCCATCTCCCTCCTTTCTTAATTTCAGATCACACAGTTTCAATTTTTGCTTGTTAATATCAATATTACTCCAACGTCCCTTCCTCACTTGCAAATATCTTTTTATCATATTCTGGAGAGGGTTGCCGAATCATAAATACAATGCCGACAAAGGTCCGTATAGTTAAAGCTATGGTTTTCCCAGTAGTAATGTACGGAAGTGAGAGCTGGACCATAAAGAAGGCTGATCGCCGAAGAATTGATGCTTTTGAATTATGGTGCTGGAGGAGACTCTTGAGAGTCCCATGGACTGCAAGAAGATCAAACCTATCCATTCTCAAAGAAATCAGCCCTGAGTGCTCACTAGAAGGACAGATCCTGAAGTTGAGGCTCCAGTACTTTGGCCACCTCATGAGAAGAGAAGACTCCCTAGAAAAGACCCTGATGTTGGGAAAGATGGAGGGCACAAGGAGAAGGGGACGACAGAGGATGAGATGGTTGGACAGTGTTCTTGAAGCTACTAACATGAGTTTGGCCAAACTGCGAGAGGCAGTGAAGGATAGGCGTGCCTGGCGTGCTCTGGTCCATGGGGTCACGAAGGGTCGGACACGACTGAACGACTGAACAACAACAACAACAAAACTCGGTTTACAGACGCTTCAGGTTAGAGACTGCTAACCCAGAAATAACGCTTCAGGTTAAGAACTTTGCTTCAGGATAAGAACAGAAATCGTGCTCTGGCGGTGCAGCGGCAGCGGGAGGCCCCATTAGCTAAAGTGGTGCTTCAGGTTAAGAACAGTTTCAGGTTAAGAACGGACCTCCGGAACGAATTAAGTACGTAACTGTCGCGTTCACTCTCTCAGACCTGAGCAGCACCCCCGGATGTTTAACGGTCTATTGGTAACTGCCCCAATGACATATGGTATATCCGCTGCCACCAGCCAGTATTCACTCTGGCAATGAATAACTCACTTCAGATTCGGATTGTGGTAAAAATAAAACATAAGTTTCTTTATTGTTTGTACAAAGCGTAATGGTTTCAAATGACTTGGTAAAACGTTTAATATAACTGTATGGTTATTCAGATAAGTATATTTCAACTCTCTACCTAGTATTCCAATAACTATCCCTAATGCCTCCTGTTAATTATTCAACCTGCTCTAGCTCTGCTCATTAGCTCTATCTCCCTCTCTCTATCCCCCTCTAACTCTGACTCAACTGCCTAACTTCCAACCTCTAACTGCCTTTTCTATCCTCTCTAACTGCCATCCTTCCACACTCTAATTGCCTGGAGAGCTCCCATTGGTCAATCTCCTCCCTGCCAAGTTAACCCTTGGAGAACCTTTAGGGGTGAAACGCCACAGTAACCAGAGGTACCACTGTATATGAATACTTAGAATAAACAAACCATGAGCTTCTGTCTCCCCTACCGACTCTCACGCCGAATAAAAGCTTATCTCAATTCAAACCTTTGATCCATGTAGCTGGTATATTCGCCAGAATGTTGTTGCAGCTCTTTCCCATCATGCACCAGTACTTATAAAGCCAATTAAAGATCCAATTAAACGGAGAACCTGTGCTTCTTAATGGTTGGCGTAGGATGGTTTTCGCCAGGTGAAGTGCTTTTGCACTCAGTGCCTCCCTGCCCCCCACATTCCATGCTAGAGCGAGAGCCAGGTACCGAGACGAACTGCGAGTGAAGCCCATTCCTCCCGTCCCTGGAGGGAATTGGCAGGGATGATTTACCCTCTGTCACCCTTGTTTTCCGTTTGTCGATGATCCCCTGCTTTCGTGGGAGCTGCTTCCATTAAGGCAGGCAGGACCGGAAGCCTCTTGAGTCAACAATTTTAAGCAAGCAGAAAATAAAACAGCCACCAAGCCAATCATGCCTGCAACAACAACAACATCCTTCTTCTCCCCAATTAAGTGACCAACTAATCTAACACAGGTTGGAGTGAGAACAAATAATTATCCAAAACAAAAAAAATTAAGTTACAGGTTACATACCAAAAACAACATACCAAAAACAGTTACATACCAAAAACAAACTTAGTTGGTCTCTAAGGTGCTACTGCAAGAAATTTTTATTTAAAAAAAAATAAAGTTAAAGATAAAGCTGGTGCTTTAAATTGAGTTTCAAAATGCACTAACAGCCACTGCAGCTGCTACAATAACTGTGTCAGTTCCCCATCAGGACTTGGGTGGCCACATTTTGAACCAGCCAAAGATTTTTTAACTATCTTTGAAGGCAGCCCCGCATAGATTGCATTAAAGCAGGCATGCAAAATTTCAAGGTGGATGTGAAGGCTCCTGTTGAACTGAAATGCTTCAGGAATACAGAATGAAAGGAAAGGTTGTCAATGAAACCAGCAAAATCACTTGGGGGAGCAAATATGCACATCTTATTGTTGGCAGTGATTTAAAAGAAATGTGTAGCTGGATTTGGAGGTTCTTGCTGGACCAAAATATCCCAGGGCTTCCAATGAGGATACTCCTGAAATTGTCCCTTGATATTCGGGATCCAAATTTCCTGGGTCTGTTTTGAAAAGCAGACCAGTGAGCACTGGCGGAGGAAGAAGGGTGTGGGGGGAGCCCCTGGCAGCGCAATCCCGGTGGGGTGCCATCACAGCTGTTCCCCCGCCTGCGCTGGGCACCACACCCCCCACCAGCGGCATGCCACGCCCCTTTGGGTGGCGCATCACGCCCCCAGGATGCACACCACGCCCCAAGGACTGCTCTCCATCTGCTCTCCTCCCACCCCCCCCGCCTCCATTGCTGGAGCGTGAAGCTCCACCACTGCCAGTATGCTAGGAATCCTTTAGACAGATTTTTTCATCCCTGGCAGAGCTGATCTGCAATACAGTAAAAATAAAATAAAAAAATCTAGGTATTATCATATACACTAGATATCCATGGGGAAACCTTCTCTATCTCTAATCAGTTATTTGGAAATGTTCATGTAATGCAGGAGTTCCCTTCAGATGTTTCTGGATTCCAACTCTCATCATCTCTGACCACTGGCTACACTGACTGGGACTGATGGGAACTGGAGTCCAACAACATTTGGAGTTACCAGGTTTCCTATCCTTGCTGTCAGTACTTTTTTCTGGGGAGACACAGGGGTACTTGTACCCCTAAACATTTGGAGCGGCAGCAGCAGCAGCAGAGGCGGGAATTTGGATAGTTTAGGTGCCCTGCAGAAAGAGAGCGAAGTATCCTCTTTGTGGGTGGGTTCCTTCCCCCCCCTTTAGTGCATTGTATTTAGTTGGGGATTCTGGCTGGGCTTTGGAAGGAGGACACAGGGGCGCACTTGCACCGAGCGGAACAGGCACACCGTCCCCAGCTCCCTCTCCACAGTAGCTCCGATTGGAGTGAGTGAGGGGACACTGCCAGCAGCATCCTCTCTCTCTGCCCCCCCCGCCCCCGTACAGCTTTTCCCTACCCGGGAGCATGCCTAAGGCTGAATGGAAGCAGCCTGGAGGCAGGGGTGTAGCAAGGTAAATTGGTAGAGGGGCAAAAAAATTGTCACCCCCCCCCCGAGGCATAGGAAGGTCAGGTGGTACCCGGTGCAGAAAATTTCTTGTCAACCCCCCCATTGATCCCCCCTGCAAAAATGGTTTTACGTTATTTCATATTTTCTTACAAAGGAATAATAACAAGTAATAATAAAAAAAAACTTTTATTTATATCCCGCCCTCCCCGGCCGAAGTCGGGCTCAGGGTGGCTAACATCAGATACATAACATTGGTATAAAATCAAACAATAATTAAATTACCTCCTAAAAACATCTCAAAATCAAATTAAAGTCTAATTAGATGGCTTTCCACAGGGTTAGGGTTGGGAACAGTAAGTGCTCCACTGAACTGAAATTTCAGCCTTCACGACATAGGAAAACAGCCAAGTGAACAGCTATTTTGGTGGAGGAGGGTCAAGATATTAACCGATATGCATGAAATTTCATATATAGCTATATAATCCCTAGTATAGTAAGATAAGACCTTTGGAGCAGGCATTTAAAAAAACAATTATGAACCTCCCTAGTAGGGCAGTAGTTGTTCCTTGATAATTTGTCACCCCCCTCCGTTATGGAACATGGGGCTGACCGCCCCTATGCCCCCCTTGCTACGCCCCTGCCTGGAGGCTTGGCAGCCTCTCAGCAGCTCATGACGGGCGTCCCCGAGGCAGGAGATGTTGAGCAGAGGCTCTGTGAGGGGGCAAGGGATGCGTGACGGTTGCTGTGTGCACTTGACTTAAGAGGGCGACCTGCTGTCTCTCTCTCCCCCCCCCCCATAGACACGAAGTCCCCCGCACAGCTTGGCACTACTACAGCTACAGCTGCTGCTGTTTGGATGAAGGTGGCTTCTTCTTAATGCCAAGCCACTGAGGGACCGCAGTCTCCCACCCTAGGGGGGGGGGGGATACTGAGCTAAAGGTAGTACTTTTTCCCCATTTACTGTATTTATCTCCCCCGATTTGAACTATAAAATGGTGGTTTTCTTGAGTAAAAATGAGAGTACCCCTAAATTGCTTGCTGTAATGCAATTAGTATTTATGATGTTGAATTCAAACCCATTGTTTGTGTATCAATTTTTATGACAGCGGACAGGCACAGCTAAGAAAGAGACTACAGTTAGGGAAACATGATTTGATATGGCAAATATAGAACAAGGAACTCTTATTGGCGCAGATGTTCAGCTCTGCTGTCAGACCCTGGGCAAGGTCTGAAGCAAAGGGAGAAGGCCTGTTTTGTTAACAGGCATTCCTGTTTCAAACATTTTTTAGATCAGGGCCAAGAGGCTGCAAATGTGTTCATTTTGTCATCCCTAGTTGACTAGTTGATTCTTTTTGGTAAAATGTAAAGGAAGCTCGGTAATTATTCTGAATGGGCTTCATTAACATTTTTGTTGTTGTTCAGTCGTTCAGTTGTGTCCGACTCTTCGTGACCCCATGGACCAGAGCACGCCAGGCACCCCTATCCTCCACTGCCTCCCGCAGTTTGGCCAAACTCATGCCAGTCGCTTCGAGAACACTGTCCAACCATCTCGTCTCTGTCGTCCCCTTCTCCTTGTGCCCTCCATCTTTCCCAACATCAGGGTCTTTTCCAGGGAGTCTTCTCTTCTCATGAGGTGGCCAAAGTACTGGAGCCTCACTTCAGGATCTGTCCTTCCAGTGAGCACTCAGGGCTGATTTCTTTAAGAATGGATAAGTTTGATCTTTTTGCAGTCCATGGGACTCTCAAGAGTCTCCTCCAGCACCATAATTCAAAAGCATCAATTCTTTGGCGATCAGTCTTCTTTATGGTCCAGCTCTCACTTCCATACATTACTACAGGGAAAACCATAGCTTTAACTATACGGATCTTTGTCGGCAAGGTGATGTCATTAACCCTTAATGACATCAATAAATAGCCAAATCTGACTGGACACATACTGCCATGCAGCTCATCATGCTATTTTATAGTATCAGGGACTATCACGTCACACCTCACAGTTAGGCACCTTCATTGTACAGCTTTTGTAGTTCATGGAATATACACTTCTTTATCCTGACCTTTGACTCCCCGACACACATATTTTTCTAATGTAAGTTGTCTTTACTGATTGGGATATTTTTATACTGTGATGTAAACTGTTTTGCTTTAGTTTAATATAGGATTGTTCTGTGTTGTAACCTGCCCTCGATGTCAGGACGCAGGATTGTAAGAAATCCTATGAAACAAACATAGACAAACCACATTACACAATCCCTAACTGGCTGGGAAATGAACAAAGCGGGGTTAAAATATCTTCTGGAGCATCAGCAGCACATTCGGGGGGCGGGGAGAGAAGCACTGCTTATGATTGCCAGCCATAAAAAGTGAGATAAATGAGTTTTAAGGAAATGTTTCCAGGGGATATCCTCCACCACTACTCCCAGCACAGCAGAGAACATTTGGTGCAGCTATACTATGGAAATGAACACAAAGTATTTCCACAAAGAATCGAAGACCTGGCACTTTCCAGCTATGAAATCTTAAGGATCTAAAGAATATCCCTGTTAACATTAAAACAACGCACAACAATTAAATTTGCATCGAGTTTATGAATTCACATCCACACACTGGTCATTTAAGAAGTGTGGGGAGAATATGCTAATGGACTGAAGGGACTGTGAGCTATATGAAGTTCTGTACAACATTTAGAAATATAAAAGAGAGGATTCCACTTCACAAAGAAGTCCAAGTGGTCTAGGCACCAAATATCATAGACTTGGAAGGGACCTGGGAGTTTTCTCTAATCCATTCTTCCCCAAGCAGCACTCCAACTCCAATCAGCACAACCAATGGTCAGGGGTGATGGGCTTGGAATCCAAAAAACATCATGTAGATGAAATGCTCCAATTTGGGGAAGGATGCTTTAATCCAGGTGTGGGGACCCTATGGGCTTCCAGATGTTGCTGAAGTAAAACTCCCATCAGTCCTCATCAAGCGTGTTCAATCGCCAGGGAAGATGTGAGTAGTAGTTTAGCAACATCTGGATACAAAGCTTTCCCACACCTGCTCTAATTTAAACCCCATGCTCAATGCAGGAATCAGGATGCAACTACAGCATCTCCAACAAATGGCTTACCAGGTTCTCTTTAAGTAGCTCCAGCATAAGAGAGTCCACCACCTCCCATTACAATCTCAGTTACAGGTAGGTAGCCATGTTGGTCTGCCATAGTCGAAACAAAATAAAAGATAAAAAAAAATTCCTTCCAGCAGCACCTTAGAGACCAACTAAGTTTGTTCTTTGTATGAGCTTTCGTGTGCATGCACACTTCTTCAGATACTATCTGAAGAAGTGTGCATGCACACGAAAGCTCATACCAAGAATAATCTTAGTTGGTCTCTAAGGTGCTACTGGAAGGAATTTTTTTATTTTATTTTTTTGTTTCCATTACAATCTAGCAGTCATTGTGGAGCAGCTAATACCATTAGGACATTTCTCCTGAAGTTTAACTGAAATCTACTTCATGGCCATTCCTATTGATTGGTTGTAGTCCTGCCTAGGGAGAAACAGAGAACACTACCTCTCTATCTCGAATGAGCTCTTCATATATTTGAAGACCAAAATAATTTCTTCCCTTAGTCTTCTCTTTTCCAGGCAAAACAAATCCAGCTCCTTCCTCTGTTCCTTAGAGAACTTTGTTTCCATAATTCACTCTATCTAGGGAGATAGACAGATGAGAAAACTTTTAAAAGCATCACCAAAACAGCCTTTGTTAGGGGAAAGTTTTGTTAGCTTTTATTAAATTAAACCACATAATTAGACCCCATGGGTCTTCAATTGTTCATCTCCATGGTTCAATCATAAGTAACTTCAAAACCTTCCACTGGAAACATGACTTTCATTCAAACTCCAGTGTGTAACCTAAGGTGGAAGGCAGAGCTGAAAACAGTAAATGTAGTAACAAGAAGATTGCCTTTAACATTAGTAGCCATGTCATCTGAGCTAGTAGTGGTCAGGAAATAAATGTGGTCCACTAGAGGACCACATTGGCCAATTTCTAATGGATCATCTAACCCAGGCTTCCACAACCTCAGCCCTCCAGATGTTTTGAGACTACAATTCCCATCATCCCTGACCTCTGGTCCTGCTAGCTAGGGATCATGGGAGTTGTAGGCCAAAAACATCTGGAGGGCCAAGGTTGAGGAAGCCTGATCTAACCCATATTTGGTCTAACTCATATTCAAAGTATATGTGGCAGAGATAAAGCATATAGGGGCAGGATTTACCTGGGCCCTTGCAATATTTTACTGAAGTTGGCACTCCTGCCTCCAATATTCTGCTGTTGAAAATCGTGATGCACGTCTTTTGGTGCCGCGCTCTCATGGAAGCCAACTGACTCGCACAAGAGCGCAGCACCACTGCAAGTGCTGGATCATGCTCCTCTGCAAACTCGATGGTGGCGGCACTGGATGGGGAAAATGAGCGGCACTGGATGGGGAAAATGAGGACACTTGAAGGAAATGGGTTTCTGGGAGTTGTAGTCCAATAACATTTGGAGGATACCAGGTTGAGAAAGAAATCTACTCGTATATATGTTGTTAACATACCTTCAGACTCGACTACAGCAATGTCAAGCTAGGACAGATTTGTCCATTAATTTGCTGTGATGAGTGCTTCATCAGTGTTTTTTACAGCCCCAGAAGGGATGGCAGATGAAGGAACAGAAGCAACTCCTTGCTGACTAGTTTCTAAAAGCAGTCATTTGAGCCAGGGAAAAGAATGATCAATTAAACATGTAACAAGGGGGAAGAGATAACAGCAGACCCATGAAGCAGGAACTCTTAAGTAACTTGGCATGTTTCACAGAGACTGAAACCCAAAGCTGAAAAAAGGAGAGCAATTAGAAGCTCCATTGATGCTCATGCATTTGTCATCTTCCTGTTCTCGACGGGATCCTCCTCATTCGTTAGGGAGTAAAGGCATGTAGTTTCAAAGCACACTGAGAAGAATGCATTCATGCTCTCAGTGGCACCACTGGAGGATTTGCCAAGTAGTTTGTTGCCACTTCCTTGGTTGCTCAGCTGGAGAAGTCTACCAAGTCCTGACAAGGTGTCTGGACCTTTATGTTCCCCATGAAAGAAAGTCTTTGCCCAGGACTGGCTCCGGAATTATGTGAGCTCCCAGGCACCACAGTATCACTGAGATCTGATCCAATCATGCTACCTTCTCCTCTCCCACTCACTGTGGGCCCAGAGAGGAGGGGACTCTGGAGGTTGGAGGTCGGAGGAAGGCTCTGGCAGCTGTTTCCAGCAGATGCTGGTTCTTGCCACTATTACTAAGTAGGTACTGGGAGATGAAGGATAGGTGGGAAGAGTAAATTTGCATTGTGCTGCTTAGCAGGCTTATCAAAGCATGTGCACAATGAAAAATGGAACGGTAGCATCTGACTTGCCTGCCAACTCAGTTTAGCTACACAAGAAGTGATGCAATTAGGACCTAGGGCAGTCCGCAACACAGCCGGACCTCTTAGTTTAGTGCAAGGGTAGGGAACCTGTGACCCTTCAGATGTTGTTGCACTGCAACTCCCATTGGCAAGTGTACCAACTCAAGGAGATCAAGTCATCAGCCTGGCCACCTCAATGTCAAGCGGCCCCAACACACTTTGTGAGTGTGCGGTGTCATGTGTCACCGCTTCAGTGCCTAGCTTCGCCAGAGTGCTTGACCTCCTCCAGAGGATGCAGCATCACAGGAGGTCAGCACCAGTTTGCGCAGCATTGGCGGAAGAAGTGGGCAATACCTGGTTTTCAACATCATGATATACCAGCAGCTAAATACCTCAATTTGCCCAGCCCTACTGAGCAAGAACTATACCGCTCCAGTTTGCACGAGCTGAAGAGGCATCGGGGCTTTGCTGAACTGCTTGGTGGGGCGGGGGGGGGGCAGGAAACCTCCAGCCCCCTAGCCGAGTGAGCCCCTATACCGCTCAGACTCATGCAAGCCAGAGGGGCATTGGGGCTTTCTTAAACTGCTCAGCCCCACCCCCATAACCCTCTGGTTCGCATGAGACAGAAGGGCAGGGGGCTTTCTCAAAGGTGCAGGTAGGCAGGTAGGCAGAGCCTTTGCTGTCTGCGGGCAATTTGAGCTGGCATGACATTGCCAGCTAAAATTGCATACCCTCCGACCTTTCTCCAATGAAAATAGGCACATCCAATTCAAGAATAATAATACCCCGCCCATCCGAGTGGGTTGCAACCAGCCACTCTGGGCAGCTTCCAACATATATAAAAACATAATAAACCATAAGGGTTCCTTGAGATGTCTTCTAAAGGTTGTATAGTCACTTATCTCCTTAGTTTGGGGATCACATAATGGCCAGTACAAGAAATACAATATGAAGGTCCAAGCAGTGTAGTAATCAAAGGAAAGAAGCAAACTTTTAGGGGGAAATTGGGGTGTCAAGTGCTACAGCCATTCCCTCCACACTTCCCCCCCCCAGCACTTTCTTTGCTAGGCTTTTCAGTCTGCTAAGATTTCAAGATGTATAAAATCAGGACACAGGCACCCCACAAAAAGGGGGGGAGGGAGGGAAGCTTTCCGTGACCTTACATGAGAGCCGTGTATTTTAACTTACATTCAAGAATTGGGTTTAGAGGTACTCAAGGTGATTTGGTTAATCTCCACACTAGTTATCCAAATGCCCATTGGCCTTAGACGAATAACTTTTAATTAGGGCTGAGAGAGCTTGGGGGATCCTTTTTGCTAGCAAGCTCTCTCTCTTTCTTTTCCTAGATCTTTCTAATATTGTCGAATAGAGTCAGCTTAATTGCAGTCAATGGATAATGCACTAGGGTGAGGTGGGGATCTTGGCATTGAGGCACACAGGGTATATGAGAGGCCCTAAAGGGGGAAAATGGGGAAGGAGAGACAAAGAGAGAGGCCCACAAAGGGAGGTGCCAGCAGAGACCCCTTCAGGAAGTCTTTCCCACCTGCTCACGGGCAGCTTGCTGGGCACCAGCATGGCCAAGAGCTTGGATAAGTGTAGGTAGCAGGCTTGGATTGGCTGCTCAGTCATGAGCCCAGTCCCAACATCCAACATGCAGGCACACCGTAGAGATAGGAAAAGTAAAGTATGACACACACACACACACACACACACACTTCCTTGCTCTGTTTGCAAAAATAAATAAATTGTGCCGGTAGCTGCCGTCACCGGCTCTGGAATTGAAAGTGGGACATTCACCGATCCAATCAGAAATCGGAATGGGCTTCTGAAATGCATGATGTCCCACTAAAATAGGGACACTTGAAGAGTTTGAAATTGTCTGAAACCAGTACAGTGGCACCTCGAGTTACAGAGGCTTCAGGTTACAGACGCTTCAGGTTACAGATGCTTCAGGTTACAGACTCGGGTTAAGAACTTTGCTTCAGGATGAGAACAGAAATTGTGTGGTGGCGGCAGGAGGCCCCATTAGCTAAAGTGGTACCTCAGGTTAAGAACAGACCTCTGGAACGAATTAAGTTCTTAACCCGAGGTACTACTGTATCGTGATATGAACGCCATACCGGTGTCATACAATTTATCACTATATCGCCCAGCTCTAGTTGGGAGACACTGCTGGGAGCGGCATGGCCTAGCGGAAAGCTGCCCGAGTCTGTGCAGTGTCAGGAGATGCGCGTGTGACGCCATGCGACATGCATGTGTTGTCACACAAGCGCGCCACATGCTGGGCCTCCTCAATCATGGGGGCAACCTGGTGCCTCTGTCCATTATCCCTGACGACTGGCCGGGCTTGCTGGGTGGCTGGTGAGGGCTGGAGTCCCCAGCACCATGCAGCTAAAGGATATAAAATGCTTACAGCCCCTCTGACTTCACTCTTCAGAACCCTATCTCCAGATGGTCTCTCCTTTTTCAGCCTGAAGGCTGCATCGAAATGGTGGGCGGGCTCAGAGGCAAAAGTGGGAAGAGCAACAAAAGTTAAGTTTCCCTTCTGCATGCGCGCGCACACACACACACACACACACACACACATTATCCTCCATCCAAGCAAGCAAGAGGCCTTAAAAGAGTTGATGGACTGTGGGGATAGCCAGCAGATGGGACGGCCAGTAATTCTGGAGTTCCCGCTCCCACTGCGCCGTGAAAAGGTCCGCTGGCTATGATCTGAAGGTTTCTGTTGTGAGTTCTGAAGGTTGCTGGATGCCTCTGAAGGTTTTCTGCAAGTGTCTGGAAGTTCCGAAGATTCCGGAGATCTCTGGAGAAGAAGATAGACCAAACTAGGTAGTGGCCAAAACTTAGACGGCCAAACAAAAGTTTTCAAATAAAATGAAATAAGTTGGCCAGGGACGGTGTGTGTGGCCTGTGGAGAACCCAGACAAAGAAGACTGGGGGCCACATTTGGTTCCCCAGGGCCTGAAGTTCCCCACCTCATCTGCACTCATCTGCTTTGCTCCCTCTCTCTGTCCCTTCACAGCTCCTGTGTTGATGCAATGAGGATAAAAACGGCATTGTTAAATGATACGGAGGCTCCTTTTAAGCCCATATGCTAAGTGACACGGATGCATTCATGATCTGAAAGCCCCTTTCAACCAGCATTTGCTGGTAGCGGGGGTTGCAGTGGTGATGGTGGAAATATAAAGCATTACAACTACAAGCTGTTCCAGCTAAGCTTCCCTAAACAGATAATTGGATCTGCATAATTGGCCGCTGCTGGGACTTAAATAATTCAGCGACATAGCAGCCCATTTGTAAGAGGCAGAGTGAGCCGTTTACTGTGTCAACACATTGCTTGCTGTACCACTGCTGTGGCCACAGACCCCCAGAAACCTACTCTGCCCCCATCCCACCAGAGGAGGGCTATGCAGACAACACTCCTGAACTGCTGAAATTTGCTAGAGAAGGAATTGTCTTCTTATTCATCTGAAATAAACAGCTCAGGACTGCATACCTCAAGGACTGCCTCCCCCCCCCCATATGAACTGACCCAGACCCTGAAACCACCATCTTTGTGTGCCCCCCTCCGAAGGCAACAGGAGAACAGGCCTTTTCTGCAGTGGCTTCCCACTTGTAGGGTGTTCTATCCAGGGAGGCTGGCACCATCATTATATATCTTTGGGTGCCAGGCAAAAACATTCTTCTTTTCCTGTGCCTTTGACTGATTAAACAATCGACTGCCTTTTCAATGTGTTTGTGAGAGCGGGATTATGAGTTTTTTTTGCTTGCTTTGTCATTATGTTAAGCATTTTTGTGTTTTCATTTTGTATTGTTATGCTTAAAGCACCCTGTGATCTTTGGATGAAGGGTGATATATAAATTTAATTAATAACAATTGTATACAACACTTCACAGATAAGGCCCTGGGGTCTCATAAATCAATAACAATATACTGTGAAATCAACACGTTCAAATAAAGGTCAAACATAATAACAAACATTTTCACCAGTCTTAACACACAATAGGAAAAGGCAGCATTTAATTATTTGTCATTTCCGTATAAATGCAACAACAGCCACAACATCAGTATAACACATCAAACCTTGCTTGAAACAACAATATAATCTTCTCAGTGGCAGCTGCTCCCATACTTTGGAACTCCTTTCCTAGAGAAGCTGGATTGGCTCCCTCCTTGTTCTTCCTCTGGCAGGCTTTTGGGAAACTTTTTTTTTTTAAGGAAAATTTATTATACAGTGTGTGTTTTGATATATTCGTTTTTAATTCTATTGCATGTTCATTACTCTCTAATGATTATTTTTTTAATGTTTTGAGCTTGTTGCATTTTATCCAAATTGTCTTAATTTGTGTAAGCTGCCTTGCTTTCTGGCCTGGAAATACTGTAATAATAACTGCTGTGTGCAAAGGATTATTGTTATGTATTGAAGTTCTCACCCTAGGCCACTAGGGGTGTGTGTGTATATAGTTCATTCTACTGCAGTTTTCACTCAGGTCCGCATATGCAAATGAGGATTGAAAAGTGACGTTCAGGGATTGGGTAACTACAGAAAGTTGTTACTGTTGCTTGTAGCTGAGTTCTATATAAGCAGGCTGCTAAGGCCTTCAGCTCACTTCTGTTCCAGCCTGAGAATAAACAAGAGCTGCTTGGAAATCACTGTGTCGTCTGCTGTGTCCACCCACAACTTAACAATTATGACTCAAGACTGTTGCTGATTTAGATTTATTGCCTGCCTTCACCAAAAGGTCTCAGGGCAGGTAAAAGCCATGTAGAAACACAGTATTAACACCAGTTAAAATATTTTACAAGCAAAATAATTGGGTGCGTTCTAAAATATATATGTCTCAATGGTGAAAGGGAAGGATAAAGAGGTGGGTCTTCAGGATATGTTTAAAGCTATACAATGAAGGTTCCAGGCACACCTTTGTGGAAAGGGAATTCCACAACTTGGGGGCTGCCACTGAAAAGGCCCTTTCCTCGGCCGCCACCCTCTGAACTTCCAAAGGTGGCACAGGCCCCTTTACTGATCTCAACTCTCAAGAGGATTTAAAGGGAAGGAGGTGGTTGACAATACTGAGCTAGATAAAGCAGTTGCATGCAAAGTATACGTTCTTCTGCCGAGTTATGGTCTTTCTGCTCCATTTTAGAAATAGTAAGCCAGTTACACATTGCATAGCTTGTGGCTGTCACTCAAAACATTCCCTGTGAGTACGGTCTTTGGAGCCAGACACACATTGACCTGGGATTTAGTTTCTCAACATCCTGCGCTACCAGCCAGAAATCTTGTCAACTGGTGTTGACACACACACACACACACACACACACACACAGTTTCATCTGTTTGACTTTTTATCTCTGTGAAATCTCAGCTCCTTTGCTCATAGCCTAAGGCTGTTCACTGGGTAAAAGAAAACATACTTTCAGTCTTAAAAAAAACACACACACAAAATACAGCAAGATTATAAGAACAGAGAAAGGAGGAAATCAAAAGGCAAAGAGGATGGATGTAGAGAGATCCTATTGATCCCTAAGGTGCTTCTACATGCCCATCATTAAGGGCTGAATCACTCGACCTTGTACAGCATTTGATTTCTCTCAGCATTCAACATCTTGCAGCCAAATGTGTGACTTATAGCTTCACTTATGACCTGCACCAGGGTTCTAGATTACCTGATCATGTTTCTGTCCAGGTTATTGGAAAATATTGGGAATACTCCACTGGGTTGTATCCAGCTAAATTCTATTCAGGGTAGGACCCACTGAAATTAATAGTTTTAAATTAGTCATGCTCATTATTTTCAGCAGGTGTACTTTAACAAGCATTGGAAACAGCCCATTTTGTTCCTTATTTCCAAATCTTAGGTTGTATCTAATGCTAGCCTTCCTCAGAACAGACTCATTGAAAATAATGGATATGACTAGCTTGGATCGATTCTTGCCTTTGTGGGCGCATACTATGCAAGCACAGTGATCCTAGGGGTCACATAAGAATCCATCGTGAAGAAATTTATACATGGAATTTGGCAGCTCCAACCTGGTCATGCATGCATTAGACAACCTTTTGCACTCATATATTGCTAGGTCTTATAATAAAAAGCTCAACTAATTACATGCATAAAGGTACATATTATATATATATATAATGTGTATAATAAAGTCCCATGTGAAACTTTTTTTCTGAAGAACAATTTTATACCTATTAACACTTAAGTATTTTATACCATTATATGCATTGTTGAATTATGTTTAAGTGCTGGTTACTTTAAGAAATCTGAAGTGTACATGCACATATTCTGTGTTTAATATGAGTATTTTTCATAGTTTTAGCAGAACTAGTAAAAAAAAAACCCACTTCTCGACTTGACCAGTTCAAGGAGCAAGACTGGAATTAGAAAAAAAGATAATATGTTATATGGCTGGATAAGCATGAGAAAGTGTGGCATTTAATTTTTTCAGAAAAAATACTTTATTCATTTTTATTTCACACATTCATATGTCACTCAATAATCAGAATCAGCTATAAGTTCCTTAATATATTTCTTTCCCTCAACATACACATACACACAAGAACCACTGATGTATTGCAGGCTCTCAGATTTCTGTGGCACCCTGTGCAGTGCCAAAATTTGGTACCCCGCACCACTTCTCACTCTACATTCTAAATCATAGTTGTGGCGTCCCACGCAGCACCCCAGGTTTGACTGAACCAGTCGTACTCCCTTAAATCTGCATCTGCAAGCATTGTGTTGAAATGAAATGAATTTCAATAGGAACAAATGTTAGGTTCTACATGTAGGCAGAATTGTAGAATTAAGAGTGACACTGAGAAGCGTCTAGTCCAGCCCAGTCCAATGCAGTCTCCCATTCAATTTGAAACCATACTGGACCCTGCTTAGCTTTGCAAATGTCTTAGCAGTGTTATTATTGCTGTACCAGTAGGATGCACAACTATAGAGTGGAGGACACCTGGCTTGACAGCAGTACATGTGAAAAGCATCTAGTATTGACTGGTGCTGCTTGGGGAAAGCAGGACCAGCCTGGGAAGAGACACAGTGACTAGAGAGGCCCAGAGGACTGCATTGGCCCATGGG
>OFHU01001097.1:0-11611 GCA_900245905.1 Lacerta viridis | reverse complement strand
AATATATCCATCACGGCTAGGAGACATTGATGGCCTTGTCCTCCATGAATTTGTCTAATCCTGTATTCCAAATTCCTGGATGGCTTTTAAAACACTGGCCTGCCAGTCAGATTCTAACTTGTCATCAAGTCAGCTGTGTGAGGGAGGAACTGCCCTGTGCTCCTTGCTTGGTCATTAACACCAACTCTGTTCATGGATCTGATGGAGGAAGGGTGCTTTCAGGGAAGAGACTGTTCTTTATCAAGGCCAAGATCACAATAACCACCACTGACACTGGCTGTAACTTTAATAACTATAACTTGGAAGGACTTGTGCTTGCCTTCCCGTCCTCCCTCCCAATCCTTTCTCCTTGTGTGTCATGTCTTTTTAGACTGTGAGCCTGACAGGAGGGGGCTACCTTCATACTATTTTTAAAGCCTTTCTGAGACCCTTTTTAGTTAAAAGGCAGAGTATAAATGCTGAAAGTAAATATGGGGGGGACGGGGGGGATGAATAGCATGCACCAACCCTCCAAATCTTACCATATGCAATGTCCTTCTGGCATGCCACTTCATTCCGAGAATTGAAACTTATAGACCCATCCAGTCTTTTCTGCATGCGGCCACATTCCGCTACGTTTGAGCAAAACAGAGAAACAGCACAAGCAGAAACTTTTTGCCTTGTTCCAACTTCCTCCCCCACCCCCAATTTCTGCTTAAGTTGTTCTAGTTCAGCTAGAACCAAGAGAATCCTTTCATTCTTCCTACAAAGCAAGGGACAGGGGACTAAAAAAAACAGCCCAATAAGGCTGAGCAACCTCAGCAGCCATAGAATGCTGAATTACTATTGTGGGAGGGGAACAGAATGGAATGGCTTGAAGGTTGGTGTGGCTGGCTGGAACATTTTGTTGTAGCTCACACTTATAAATTCCTATTAGCAGCAGGAAACACTTTCACACTAAGGCCCTCAATGCAATGAGTCACACTACACAATTAGAAATTTAAACGCTGGCAGCAATTCTAACCACGTCACGTGGAAAGTGAGTCCCACCGTAGACAGTAGGAATTTACTTGCTTGTAGGGATGAGGGAGAGATTTGATTCCATTCTTATTTAAAGCTGAATTTATCAAATTTGCACTTTCCGAAACAATATGAGAACCAAAACACAGCCACCCACAAAATGTGCACTTATCTGAAATTTGCTATGCTTTTCTACATCCAAACAATATTTTTTAAAATGCATCTATTAGGGGAATATGTGCACAAATATGAATATATTAGTGAAAATAGCATACAAAAAGGCATTCTGCAAGCCATTTCTCCTAATATATTAGTCAAAACTGATCACAAAAAATTGTTTATTGGAAGAAATGTGAAAGAAATTTTATTAGGTTTGTTTAAAGGAAAAATTTGCAAATTGCTACAGAAATGTGGAGAACTGAATTGAAGATTGGAAAAATCAAACAGAGAGAACTAAAGCTGGCAAACTATTCCATCCCCATTTGCAGGAAAACATTTTTACCTTCCATACATTTGCACTCTACCCCTTCACAGAGTCTTACGAGTGAGTCTTCTCCATAAGGATTGTAAAATACAGAGCACTGTTTATCTGTGGGAAATCAAAGTTTCAGAAAGACAGAGAGTGGTGGTTGTCCAAGTCCCACGAGCCAAGATGTAAACAAGAATACAGAGCAATTCTATTGAGAAACTCAGAAAGAATTCGGAGTCCTAATGAGGACCAAATAAGATGTGAAATTATGGACATGACTGCAATTAGCACACATGTCTTTTGTTATGTAAACAGCAGCAGATGCAAAGCCTGAGCAGCTTTGGAATAGGGAGTTTTTCTCTCACCTCTTCAAAGCTACTGTTTGCATTTCAGGGAAAGCTCCTCTTGACACCAAAAAAGCAAACAACTATAGAGAAGAGATTTTTGTTGTGATCATGACAAAGAGGGAAAGAATTCAACTCCCCCTCCCCACAGCTCTATGGCCACTCCGACTTCTTCATAGCAACTATTTCCATAACCAAGAACCCTGTGTAATTAATTGCATTCATTTAATGCAATTAATGTAATGTCACATTTGGTCCTGGAGATCACACCACTCTGACTGGTGCATGACTGCAGAGCATGACTAGCTTCAGACATGACAGAGGTGTGGCTCAAGTGGGCTGACCCTCTGGTGGTCTTACCCAGTGGAGGCAGCACTGGTGTAAGCAGCAGCAGGTGGCCAGGGGCAGCCCCCATTCCCGGTAATATCCTTTATATAGTGTTGCTCCGGGGCATTGTGGGAAATTAAAATGACAGCTAAGCCCAGTCATTTGGTGCTGCTTGGAGGGCTGGGCCAGGCAAATTTATTTCCAGGAGGGCTCAGGGCAGGGATCAATGGTGGACCCTCCTGAGATGCCAGAGTCCTGGCAGCTGCTCAAGTGTGCAAGCACTAGCACAAGTCCAGCTCTGAAGATCAAGTGGGGAAAGCGAACAGAGGGAAGCTGCCTTATCCCCTGTCAAACCACTGCTCCATCTAGCCCAGCACTGTCAACACTCAATGACAGTGGTCCTCCAGGTCTTCAGAAAGAGGTCCTTCCAAGACCTGCCTGGATTGAAATTTGGACCTCTTGCACCCAAAGCCTGCCATACACTGCCATAGAGCGATGGCCCATTGCTTAGAGCAGAGTTCTCAAAACATTTCATGCTGGTGACACACTTTTTAGGCATGCATCATTTCACGACACAGTAATTCAATTTTACTAGCAAACCAAACTAACCCCAATTTTACTAGCAAACCAAACTAACCCCTTTCCAGCCCCAGGAGAAGAGCAGGGAGCATTCACACGACACACCTACACACTGCAGCCAACACCCTAATGTGTCACGCACGACACACAGTTTGGAAAGCTCTGGCTTAGAGGAACTGTCTCCTTACCAGGGGTGTGGTATTCATACACTGTGAAGATTCCTGGGCTTGCCATTCCAACACGGAATACTTCTGTTACTCGGAACCCAATGCACAGAAATTCATTTGCTGGAATCTTATTGGAAACAGAATACAAGTTAGGACGGATTCACTTGAGGAATTTCCCCCACAGCTATGGGGCCTATCTTTCCCCAATCTCCTTGCATTGTAAGTCCAGAGAGCCCGAGTTCATTCATGCAAAACAGTCATGGGGAAGCAATGTAAATTTAGCCCCTACAAAAAAACAACAACCAATGAAATCTGCTTGTGGTGTGTGGCAAAAAGGTAACACCATGCAGGGCACTTTGCCCCCCCCCCCAATTCCACACAAACATCCTCCCTACAAGCACAGGGCAGTATCCAAATCACTCCATTAGTATAAGGATTTCCATTCGTACAATGAAACCTCATCACAGTGCCCTCCCCAAATCTGCTCTGAATGGTTAGTGCTGAGCTAAACAATGGCTTGGTGTGTCATCCAAACCTAGATTCATGGTTTAGCTCTCTCCAAATTAACCATATGCTGTAGCCAAGGTTTGTCTTATGATTTGTGGCATGTGGTTTGTATGGGGCAGCTAAACTGCAACCTCAGGAAGCTGCCTTATACAGAGTCAGATAGCTGGTCCATCTTGCCCAGTACTGTCCACACTGCCCAGGAGTGGATCCCCTGAGAGTGGATCCCCTGGAAATCAGGCATGCGTGTTTCTTGTTTCTTCTTTTTTCATTGTTCACAACCACCTTTAATTGACAGTAAGGACATAAACTGCAGAGGAAGAGTAACAGTGGAACAAAAATAGGCTTCTACTGGTCTTTTAACTCCTTCAGTCTTCTGATGGCAGATTTCACCATCACTGCTGAAGTGGTGTAGTATGTCCAGGTGCCACCAGCTACTGTTTTCATACAAGAGCCACAGTGCCAGATACCCACAGCTTTCCTCTTCATTTTGGTCTTGCCACAGAAGGAGCAAGTATATTTAGCACGCTGGCTAATTTCAATCTTCTTCACCATTTTCCTCAGGGAAGCTCCGTATCGGGTACCATATTTACTCACAATCCCAACCTTCTTGGTTGGTTTTGGCCATCTTGTCACTGCTGCAGACCGCAGGGAGAGAGCAGGCACGTGTGTTTCTGAGCCCTACCTAGAGACACCAGTGATGGAACCTGGACCTTCTGCATCATCACCATCATCATACTTTTATTTGTACACCCACCCACCTGACTGGGTTGCCCCAACCACTCTAGGTGGTTCTGCTACTGAACTATGGACCTTCCCATGGTTCAGCTCAGCACAATAGTGCAAGCAGCAAAATGACCAGGGAGAAGCAAAGTGGCCGCGATCTTCTCTCCTAGAGCCTACACATTTTGCACTAAGCCATGGTCTGACTTATGTGTAAATTAGGCAGAGCTAAGCACCTCTCCCCCTGCCACTGCAACTTGGAACACAAACTGCAACTGTATTTGAATAAAAGGTGGAAAATATTGGGATATCCGGTCATAGCCAGCTTGCATCATATTGTAGTCTGGCCTCAAGTATCTCAGTCGTTGGCACATTTTTAATTTTTTTTTTTAAGTTTCTAGCCACTGGTTTTCACTGGTTAGGAAAGATGCCTCGGTGCCCTGAAAAACTCATTCCTCTTATTCCCCTTCTTTGATACCTGAAAGAATGCTCTATAAATTTGGAAACCTGGCATAATAGATCATAATTAATTATTAATAATACACCGCATGATGATGATGATAATGATAATACTGTAACAATGATTTACAAGTCAATCCTACCCTTCCTCCCAAGCAACAAACACCAGACTGGTAAAACAATGTTGCATGTCAAGACCCCAAGGCCTACCCCTTATGTTGAATAATAACATGTGGATACTGTATATTAGGTTAATGGGCAAAATTTAGGCCACAACTTTATTGGTTACAGAATGTGAGTGATATTGGCTTAGGCATTGGAACTGAACTGACTATATCTGACACCTGCCTGCCATGCAGGAAGTCTCACAAGGGTTAACCACCAGTAGGGGGAGCCCTGTTGATGTACCAACTCGGAGCTCCCCCCAGGGTCACTGGAAGGTTGTGCCATGGTCCTAGCCTCCACCTGGGCTTCGGACAGGAACCACAACCCCCGGCTTCCTTTAACGGAATACCCTTTAAAATGGAGGGGCAGGTGATGGCCACACCTCACCTCCCCCAAACCAGGTTTTTACCAATGCCTAACCGCCAAACGGCCAGTGCGAATTTGCCAAGTGGAAATGCGAATTTGCCAAGTGGAAATTTGCCAAGTGGAAACCGCCAAATGGCCAGTGCGAATTTGCCAAGTGGAAAAATTTGCCAAGTGGAAACCGCCAAATGGCCAGTGCGAATTTGCCAAGTGGAAAAATTCCTACCAGGCCCCTCAACGGTGACCAACCGAGGTCCATAGCAAGGCCAATGTCAATGAGTGTCAATGTGAATTGAGGGGGGGGAGGGAGATCCGCGGAGGAGAAAGGGATCCCGGCTGTGTGGCTGCTTAAAAAGGTAAGCCACACCCCCGGCCAACCAGATTGGCTGGCCGTGGGGGGTGTGACATGGCCGGCATCTCCCTAATGACGAGGGGGCTTAGCCCAGCCCCCGCTGAGTGCGGAGGCCATGTGGCCTGCCCGCAACACTGCCCCACTGGGAAGTGGACCGGCCTTATCCAAAACAACACTTTAAAAAGTCAAAAACTTACATTTTTGTCCAAATCAGTTTCACCCTACACCAGTTGCGCAACTTGGTGGATAATTCTGAGATACTGGTTGATTATAAGAAGTAGGAGAAGATCCAGCCCTGGCACAGAAGAACTGGAAGATGGCTACAACTGATGAAACATTTTATTTTAATGAAAAGGACAGGGAAGCCATAGAGAACCTACCGAGTCTATTTGCACCACGACATGTCCATTGGTTATCTCATAGCTTGCAATCAACTGGTCAATGTTATTCGCAAGCTGAGCAGGGAGAGGGAGAGAGAGAGAGAATTCAGCAATTAGTTTTGGTTGTGACCACAAGAACAACTATATTAACATATACAGTGCCTTCTTTCTAGGAAAAAAATGTGCCAGTACTCACTGGCAGCACCTGCAACCGCCCCGCCACAACCATCATGAGCTCTGCCAGTGAGACGACCAGGGCACATGTAGCCAGCAGCCAGGGCAGGGCACTCCTCAGGGAGTGGGACACTTGCACTCCAGCCAGCCCTGGGGCGCAAGGGCAGCAACTGGGCCCTTGCAGGAAAAGGTGTCGGTACTGCACACTGGAGCATACTGCCAGAAATAAAGCACCAAATCTATAGCAGAAAGCTGTAAAAATAGGCTATGATGGTGTGAGTGGAATTGGGTTGCATGTTTTCATGAAATGGCTGTCTGGTAATCTAAACTGGTAATCTAACCTGAACTGGGCTGGTTTCAGTTTGAGGGAGGCCTTGTCAAGAGGTCACCTGATGGGCCGTCTCTTACACTGGAGGATCTTGGGGTTTACTGGTGGCAGTGGAAAATGACAACATGCTGCCATTTTAAATTTTTCACAATGCCCCAGGACAACATGGTGCAAAGGACTGCATAGCTACCAGCCACGATGGCCATGTTCTCCCTCCAGAGTCAGAGTCAGTGTTGCTAGGAATCACAAGTGGGGAGAAAGGTCCTGCTTGGGGACTTTCCACTGGGACACCTGGTTGGCTGTTGTGAGAACAGAGTGCTGGACCAGACAGGCCTTTGGCCTGATCCAGTGGAGCTGTTCTGATGTTGTTATTTATTTAACAGGGGTGACCACCTTACTTACAATAGATAAGTCTTCTGTGTTTGCTTCCAATCCACTGATAAGAGATATATCCATCACGGCATGGGAGGAGGCAGACTGGGGTTCTCCTCTGCTAGGCTTGTACCTACACAGGGTGAAAGCAGAACAAGGCCCTGATTACATAAAGAGAACAACCTTGTCCCACTCTGGTTCCAACATGCATCCTCTACCTATTCATTACTCATTACCTATTCATTACTCATTACCAGCTATCCCTTCCATTGAATACACCCCCTTAAAGATGCCCAGCTTTCATGCCAGGATCAGATACTCACCCCTCTTCTTTCATTCTGAATAGGGAAGCGCATAGATGACAGATGTATGTGCAGGGGCAAAGGGTGTATACCTGCACTATGTTGTGGTCTTGTCTTTTTCTCTGCTATTTTAGTTGTGGCAGCTATTATGGTATGCTCCCCATAGTAGCCATTTTGTGACTGCTGCCATAACACTCTCTAAAATTCTAAATGCGCCCACTCATTCAAAAAGGTTCATGACCCCCCTGGTTTAGATGATTTGGGGTGTATGCAACTAAGTTTCTGTTGTGTATTGATTCAATGGTTTTTATATCTGTATTATATTGTCTGTATTCACATTAGGGAAAAGTAACTGCCTTCCTGTTCCAGAAGGAACAGCTACTATTGGTTCATTTAAGTTGCTGCATTTGGATCCTCAGTCTTATTGGTTCCCACCAAAAGGCAGCTTTGTGATTGCTTGAGATTGTTCCCTCCAAAATGTATCCTTTCTAGCCAGTCTTCTGTCACTATAAATGTACCTTCCCTCTCCTCAGTCTCTTGTTTGCCTGAATAAAGAGTGTTACATGAAGAAGCTGTCTCCTGCCAGCTATGTCAGAAAGCTGAAATCACTTACTGAAATCACTAACCCCACATTACAACAGTTTCTACTTAGAGTAGACCTACTGAAATGGGCCCAAATCAGTCATGACCATTAATTTCAACAAGTTTACTCCATGTAGGACTAACAGTGGATGTAACCCTTGGGATGTAATGATCTCTGCTACGTCCTCTCTGGTTTAATGGTTACGCTGACTTAAAAAATATGGCTAGCCAGCCCTGCTTCATTTGGGAGACACACCTAATTATCCTGCTGAGCCAGTTCTTGACAGGTGTGCCAAGGTCCAACACTGGGCACATTAATGGATGTATTTCCAATTCATGGAGGGTGGCAGAAAGCCCTAAAGGTTCCCCAGAGTAGAACAAATCTATGAATTAAAAAATCAGTGGTGTTGTATCCAAACAAGTTTTAGACTAGAGGCCATGAAATGAATGGAATGAAGTTAGTCATGCCCATTGATTTCAATCTGAGTAAGACTTATATGGATGTATCTCAGTAAAAATATATCTGAATGGAAAATGGAAACCAGAATAAGCAATCATATAAGACTGAAAAAAGAATGGATCAATCCCTAACCCTTCTGTAACACCAGCATTATAATTAATCCATCTTTTCATCTCTCCAACTCCAGTTTCACTGCCTGTCTTTCTCAACAGACCCCACCCCACCCCCTGCAAAAGTCATGCATTCTTGACTCCACTCACTATTTCCCCACACACCACGGCTGCCAATCATTCTTCCATGTGTTCTCCTTTGACATGGAGACTAGTAGTAGGACCAGTCCTCAGCCAGCTCCCACCTTCCTGCCTTCTTATATACAAACATACATACATGCACGCATACATTTTATTAGTATGCTGCCTTTCCATAGTTCAAACCATGCTCAAGGCTGCTAACAACATGGGGGAAAATTACGTAATTACAAATGTAACAAAAATAGCCGTAAGCAATAAATAAAACAGCAAAAAAGTACACAGCCACGTCAACCATTTCCACATAAACCATAACCTCTAAAATAAAGATACAAAAAAGTAATATCAGTAAAAGCAACAGCCCCCTTCCACAAGAAAACTCCCAGCCCAAGAGTCTGTTCAGCAGCCTCAGCCTTTGTAGCTGGAGTCAGTCAGGGCCCCCTCCCTCCCAGGCAAGGTGGGAAAAGGCCTGCAAGGAAAGGATCAGGTTTTCCAGGACTCACAGCCAAGACGTACAACCAGTTCAGAGGGTTGCATTTTCTGTCAGCTTCTTCCTAGCCTCAGTGTTGCCCTTGCAAAACTCAGAAGTACATAAACAAATCCAAAATAAGACACTTGTCGGACTTCCGGCGAGGACGCCATTGCGGGCGGTCGTGGGTCGTTTCGGCAGCGAAACGACCAGGCCGGCCCGGGGGTAGGAGCCCCGCTACCGCACAGCGGGGCTCCGCTAAACCGCGGGTCGAGCGTCCCGCGGCACGGGCTCTCCAGCGAGCCCACTATGGCGCTGAACCCTTCTCCCGTTCCCCCTGTAAAGGGGGAGTGGGAGTGAAGGGACAACGGCGCCGGGCTGTGGAGGCATGCCCCAACCGGGTCGGCGAAGCGGCGGCCGCCGCCTGCGATGAGCGAGATCGTTCTACCTAATTCAGAAGGAAAAAAGAAGAAACCCGCAGGCCGTGAGTACTGGAATAATCAGACTTAAATTTTTGACATTTGGCGCTCCGGGAGGTACGTTAAAAAGGAAGCCCGTTCCTCCCTTTGTTTAAAGAAGGAATAACTGTTTCTAACTGTAACTGCTGCCGCAGTAATGGATACAAAGTTTCGATGCAGTGACTTTTTTGACAAGTGAGACTGGCTGAACCCCTTTTAGGGGAGCTAAGTTGGTGGAAATATTTCTTCTTGAAGCTGTTGGAATGCAATCTTTTCACCCTGACTCCAGGGAAAATGGCTGCGGAAACTTATGACTAAGATGGAAAAATACTGAAATCTGATACCCTATGCCCACTTCTACCATGTTGGGTTTCGTTTTCAAGCTGGCCTTAGACTCTGGACTGACTCATGAACAAAGGATTATTCTTTTGAACTTAGAATTGTTAAATCAGAAATTAAACCTGTTGAACCAGGATGTCAAAGAAAAGTTATATCCCACAGGAAAGACTCTTGAGAATCTGGCTAAACTGGAAGAAAACCTTGGTAGGGAACTTAAGGAAATTTTGGAAGGCAAAGTACAATATCCATGCAACTCCGAGAAGATGAAAAATCCTGTTGGGGTGAGAGACCCAGGATAGAAGACAATTTATATCCAATTTCTGGGGTGAGAGCCCAGAAATGATGGGAAGAAGATTTGTGTATCTACGATTAGAAGATGACTGGAATTTTGAAATGGAGATGCTGGAAGGTGATGATTTGCGTACCCTGATGCTCCCTGCAAGGACTTTTATGGTTCGCGTCTGGAACTGTGGATTTACAGAAAAAGAGGACATTTTGGACAATGGTGTTGGAATAAGATGGAGAAATGTCTGGGGGGAAACCCCGAGATGGCGAAGGAAAATGGTTAGAAAAGGGATAGGGTGAAATATTTAAAATATAACTAGGATGGTTTATTATGGTACCCTGAAGTCGGTGTGTTAAGATTTTAAGAGTTTGAACTAGTGAAGAGATATGTTAATTTTTTTTATTAGCAGCAGTTTAAGTGAAATAAGATGTATGATGTGAGTTAAGAAGTAATAGATTAGACTGAAGTAAAATTGAATATTAAGAATTATGTTTAGTTTTTTTCTTTTCTCTTGGATGATTTAAATTTTAAAGATGGAAGTTATTAAAGTAAATTAGAAGTAGAACCAAAGGAGAGAAAACGGGGGAAGTCACCCAGTACAGATTCAAACAAGAATTTTTTTTTTTTTGTTCTAAACAAGAAAAAGAATTATTGGTCTTTTAGTGGTGGTTGGTATTTGTTCTTTATTATGTTTTGATTGTTGTGTTTGTGCCTCGTTTGTGTTTTGTTGTTCTTTGTTTTGAATAAAACCAATAAAATTCTTATTAAAATATAAAAAACAAAAACAAAATAAGACACTTGTCTCCCAACCACCCTACCCTGACATTTCTGACAACTGGCGCACAGAGTGACAGACTCTCTCTTGGATCATCTGGACTTACTTTGCACAGGCCGTCAAGTGCTTTGTTTCATCCAAGTAGCTGTAGGAAGGGCCCCTCCCGTCGATATTCATTTCTGCAAATGCAACAGCAGGATGTGTTTACCCAGGCTTTCCAAACCCATTGTCCGGTACACAGATTCCTAAATGGTTACAACAACCCTGAGTCCTGGTTCTGTACACTCAACTGGAGGAAATTAATTAGTTCCAAAGTCTGAGATATATAATATATTATAATAATAATATACTTAAAAATACATTGGCTCCCAGTATGTTTCTGAGCACAATTCAAAGTGTTGGTGCTGACCTTTAAAGCCCTAAATGGCCTTGGTCCAGTATACCTGAAGGAGCGTCTCCACCCCATCGTTCTGCCTGGACACTGAGGTCCAGCGGGCCTTCTGGCAGTTCCCTCACTATGAGAAGCCAAGTACAGGGAACCAGGCAGAGGGCCTTCTCGGTAGTGGCACGCCCTGTGGAACCTCCCATCAGATGTCAAGGAGATACAATACTAACATAGAACATCTGAAGGCAGCCCTGTTTAGGGAAGCTTTAATGTTTAACAGACTATTGTATTTTATATTTTGTTGGAAGCTGCCCAGAGTGGCTGGGCAAACAGCCAGATGGGCAGGTAATAATAAATTAATAATAATATAATAATATATACACCCTGCACTTCAACCCAGGATTTCAGAAGGTGCTCATCACTTAGGCGTGGGAAAACCCTTTACATTTTGGGGGCCACATGGCAGTGCTATGTGGCAGGCCAAGGCAAAAGTGAGCGCAACAACAAATCTAAAATTTTACTTTTGCACATTAGGGTATGTCCTACACATATTCACACACCTTCATTCAGGCAAGCAGAAAGAGTTATCAGAATTCAAGGAC
>OFHU01002771.1:0-312663 GCA_900245905.1 Lacerta viridis | reverse complement strand
TTTGCGTAACTGCTCGATTTGGCAGCAGCACAACACCAAACTAGCGCAGGAAGTGTGCCTACACCATGCCACCCCCCACCAAGACCAAAATAAGTGAAGGAAAGCATGTCCGAAGGTGCTCTTCTGCTTTCTGGGCAAAGTAACCAGAAAGCAGCACGTTGGGCTACGTTTGGACTTCCAGGTTTCCATCTACCCGATTTGCGTGACTGCGATTTGGCAGCACCCACAACACCCAAACTATGTGCAGGAAAGCGTGTGGACACTTTGGCACCCCCGCAAGACCAAACTAACTTAAGGAAGCATGTCATA
The DNA here is from genome assembly GCA_900245905.1 of Lacerta viridis. Lineage (NCBI taxonomy): Eukaryota > Metazoa > Chordata > Lepidosauria > Squamata > Lacertidae > Lacerta > Lacerta viridis. The sequence continues at coordinate 312,354 of OFHU01002771.1, read as the reverse complement.
GGTGCTCTTCTGCTTTCTGTGCAAGTACCAGAAACGCACGTTGGGCTACCGTTTTGGACTTCCTAGGTTTCCATCTAACCCGATTTGCTGACTGCGATTTGGCACCCCTCACAAGACCAACTAAATTGAAGGAGCATGTCCAAAGGTGGCTCTTCTGCTTTTCTGTGCAAAGTAACCAGAAACAGCACGTTGGGCTACGTTTGGACTTCCTAGGTTTCCATCTACCCGATTTGCGTGACTGCGATTTGGGAGCAGCACAACACCAAACTAAGCGCAGGAAGTGTGCCTTTACACCATGCACCCCCACAAGACCAAACTAAGTGAAAGGAACCATGTCCAAAGGTGGCTCTTCTGCTTTCTGTGCAAAGTAACCAGAAAGCAGCACGTTGGGCTACGTTTGGACTTCCTAGGTTTCCATCTACCCGATTTGCCGTGACTGCGATTTGGCAAGTAGCACAAACACCAAACTGTGCAGGGAAGTGTGCCTACACCAGTTGGCACCCCACAAGACCCAAACCTAGTGATAGGAAGCATGTCAAAGGTTCATGGCTCTTTCTGCTTTCTGTGCAAAGTAACCAGAAAGCAGCACGTTTGGGCTACGTTTGGACTTCCTGGTTCTCCATCTACCCGATTTGCGTGATGCGATTTGGCAGCACCACAACACCAAACTATGTGCAGGAAGTAACGTGCCTACACCAATGGCACCCACAAGACCAAAACTAAGTGAAGAAGCATGTCCAAAGGTGGCTCTTCTGCTTTCTGTGCAAAGTAACCAGAAAGCAGCACGTTGGGCTACGTTTGGGCTTCCTAGGTTTCCATCTACCCGATTTGCGTGACTGCGATTTGGCAGCAGCACAACACCAAACTAAGCGCAGGAAGTGTGCCTACACCATGGGCCACCCCACAAGACCAAACTAAGTGAAGGAAGATGTCCGAAGGTGGCTCTTCTGCTTTCTGTGCAAAAAGATAACCAGAAAGCAGCACGTTGGGCTACGTTTGGACTTCCTAGGTTTCCATCTACCCGATTTGCGTGACTGCGTTTGTCAGCCCACAACACCAAAAAACGTATGTGCAGGAAGCCGTGTGGACACTTTGGCACCCCGCAAGACAAACTAACTGAAGGAAGCATGTCCATAGGTGGCTCTTCTGCTTTTCGTGCAAAGTAACCAGAAAGCAGCACGTTGGGCTACGTTTGGACTTCCTAGGTTTAACCAGTCTACCCGATTTGCGTGACTGCGATTTTTGGCACCCCTCACAAGACCAAACTAATTGAAGGAAGCAAGTCCAAAGGTGGCTCTTCTGCTTTCTGTGCAAAGTAACCAGAAAGCAGCACGTTGGGCTAAGTTTGGACTTCCTAGGTTTTCCATCTTTACCGATTTGCGTGACTGCGATTTGGCAGCAGCACAACACCAAACTAGCGCAGGAGTGTGCCTACACCATGGCACCCCACAAGACCAAATAAGTGAAGGAACCATGTCCAAGGTGGCTTCTTCTGCTTTCTGTGCAAAGAGTAACCAGAAAGCACCACGTTGGGCTACGTTTTGGACTTCCTAGGTTTCCATCTTACCCAATTTGCTTCGTGACTGCGATTTCCAGCAGCACAACACCAAACTAAGCGCAGGAAGTGTGCTACACCTTGGCCCCCCACAAGACCAAACTAAGTGAAGGAAGCATGTCCGACGGTGGCTCTTCTGCTTTCTGTGCAAAGTAACCAGAAAGCAGCACGTTGGGCTACGTTTGGACTTCCTAGGTTTCCATCTACCCGAGTTGCGTGACTGCGATATTGGCAGCACACAACACCAAACTATGTGTGCAGGAAGTGTGCGGACTCCTGTGGCACCCCCACAATACCAAACTAGTGAAGAAAGCATGTCCCAAGGTGTGGCTCTTCTGCTTTCTGTGAAAGTAACCAGAAAGCAGCACGTTGGGCTACGTTTGGACTTCCTAGGTTTCCATCTACCCGATTTGCGTGACTGCGATTTGGCACCCTCACAAGGGACCAAAACTAATCGAAGGAAGCATGTCCAAAGGTGGCTCTTCTGCTTTCTGTAAGTAACCAGAAAGCAGCACGTTGGGCTACGTTTGGACTTCCTAGGTTTCCATTCTACCCGATTTGCGGCTGCGATTTGCAGCAGCACAACACCAAACTAAGCGCAGGGAAGTGTGCCACACCATGGCACCCCCACAAGACCCAAAACTAAGTGAAGAAGCATGTTCCAAAGGTGCTTCTTCTGCTTTCTGTGCAAAGTAACCAGGAAGCAGCACGTTGGGCTACGTTTGGAACTTCCTAGGTTTCCATCTACCCAATTTGCGTGACTGCGATTTGGCAGCAGCCACAACACCAAACTAAGCGCAAGGAGTGTCGCTACACCTGGCACCCCCACAAGACCAAACTAAGTGAAGGAAGCATGTTCCGAAGGTGGCTCTTCTGCTTTCTGTGCACAGTAACCAGAAAGCAGCACGTTGGGCTACGTTTGGACTTCCTAGGTTTCCATCTACCCGATTTGCGTGACTGCGATTTGGCAGCACCACAACACCCCAAAACTACGTGCAGGAAGTGTGGGACTCTTTGGCACCCCCACAAGACCACTAATGAAGGAAGCATGTCCAAAGGTGGCTCTTCTGCTTTCTGTGCAAAGTAACCAGAAAGCCGCACGTTGGGCTACGTTTGGACTTCCTAGGTTCTATCCATCTTACCCGATTTGCGACTGCGATTTGGCAGCAGCACAACACCAAACTAAGCGCAGGAAGTGTGCCTACACCATGGCACCCCCACAAGACCAAACTAAGTGAAGGAAGCATGTCGAAGGTGGTTTCTGCTTTTTCTGTGCAAAGTAACCAGAAAGCAGCACGTTGGGCTACGTTTGGACTTCCTAGTTTCCATCTACCGGATTTGCGTGACTGCGAATTTGGCAGCACCACAACACCAAACTATGTGCAGGAAGCGTGTGGACACTTCGGCACCCCCACAAGACCAAAACTAATTAAAGGAAGCATGTCATAAGGTGGCTCTTCTGCTTTCTGGTGCAAAGTAACCAGAAAGCAGCACGTTGGGCTACGTTTGGACTTCCTAGGTTTCCATTCTACCCGATTTGCGTGACTGCGATTTGGCACCCTCACAAGACCAAAACTAATTGAAGGAAGCATGTCCAAAGGTGGTCTTCTGCTTTCTGTGCAAAGTAACCAGAAAGCAGCACGTTGGGCTAATCTCTGGACTCTTCCTAGTTTCCATCTACCCGATTTGCGTGACTGCGATTTGGCAGCAGCACAACACCAAACTAAGCGCAGGAAGTGTGCCTACACCATGGCACCCCCACAAGACAAACTAGTGAAGGAACCATGTCCAAAGGTGCCTCTTCTGCTTTCTGTGCAAAGTAACCAGAAAGCAGCACGTTGGGCTACGTTTGGACTTCCTAGTTCCATCTACCCGATTTGCGTGACTGCGATTGCAGCAGCACAACACCAAACTAAGCGCAGGAAGTGTGCCTTAACACCATGGCACCCCCACAAGACCAACTAAGTGAGGAAGATGTCCGACGGTGGCTCTTCTGCTTTCTGTTGCAAAGTAACCAGAAAGCAGCACGTTGGGCTACGTTTGGACTTCCTAGGTTTTCCATTTTTTACGGCCCTCGCTCCGCAGCCCGCATTTGCTTGACTGCGATTTGCAGCACACACACACCAAAAACTATGTGCAGGAGGTGTGGACACTTTGCACCCACAAGACCAAACTAATGAAGGAAGCATGTCAAAGGTGGCTCTTCTGCTTTTCTGTCAAAGTAACCAGAAAGCAGCACGTTGGGCTACGTTTGGACTTCTAGGTTTCCATCTACCCGATTTCGTGACCTGCGATTGGCAGCAGCACAACACCAAAACTAAGCGCAGGAAGTGTGCCTGACACCATGGCACCCCACAAGACCAAATAAGTGAAGGAAGCATGTCCGGAGGTGGCTCTTCTGCTTTCTGGGCAAAGTAACCAGAAGCAGCACTTGGGCTACATTTGGACTTCCTAGGTTTCCATCTACCCGATTTGCGTGACTGCGATTTGGCAGCACCACAACACCAAACTATGTGCAGGAAGCGTGTGGACACTTGGCACCCCCACAAGACCAAACTAACTTAAGGAAGCATGTCAAAGGTGCTCTTCTGCTTTCTGTGCAAGGTAACCAGAAAGCAGCACGATTGGCTACGTTTGGACTTCCTAGGTTTCCATCACCCGATTTGCGTGACATGCGATTTGGCACCCTTCAACTCACCCAAACTAATTGAAGAGCATGTCAAAGGTGCTTTCTGCTTTCTGTGCAAGTAACCAGAAAGCAGCACGTTGGGCTACGTTTGGATTCCCAGGTTTCCATCTACCCGATTTTGGTGCTGCATTTGGCAGCAGCACAACACCAAACTAAGCGCCAGAAGTGTGCCTACACCATGGCACCCCCACAAGACAAAACTAGTGAAGGAAGCATGTCCAAAGGTTGGCTCTTCTGCTTTCTGTGCAAAGTAACCAGAAAGCAGCACGTTGGGTACGTTTTGAATTCCTAGGTTTCCATCTACCCAATTTGCGTGACTGCGATTTGGCTAGCAGCACAACACCAAACTAAGCGCAGGAAGTGTGACCTACACCATGGCACCCCCACAAGACCAAACTAAGTGAAGGAAGCATGTCCTAACCGGTGGCTCTTCTGCTTCTGTGCAAAGTAACCAGAAAGCAGCACGTTGGGCTACGTTTGGACTTCCTAGGTTTCCATCTACCCGATTTGCGTGACTGCGAATTGGCAGCAGCCACAACACTCAAAACTATTGTGCAGGAGCCGTGCCTACACCATGGCACCCCCACAAGACCAAACTAAGTGGAAGGACCATGTCCACAAGGTGGCTCTTCTGCTTTCTGTGCAAAGTACCAGAAAGCAGCACGTTGGGCTACGTTTGGACTTCTAGGTTTCCATCTACCCATTTGCGTGACTGCGATTTGGCAGCAGCACAACACCAAACTAAGCGCAGGAAGTGTGCCTACACCATGGCACCCCACAAGACAAAACTAAGTGAAGGAAGCATGTCTGGAGGTGGCTCTTCTGCTTCTGGGCAAAGAACCAGAAGCAGGCCACGTTGGGGTACATTGGACTTTCTAGGTTTTCCTCTACCCGATTTGCGTGACTGCGATTTGGCAGCACCACAACACCAAACTATGTGCAGGAGCGTGTGAGACACTTGCACCCCCCACAAGACCAAACTAACTTAAGGAAGCATGTCCGCAAAGGTGGCTCTTCTGCTTTCTGTGGCAAAGTAACCAGAAAGCAACACCGTTGGGCTACGTTTGGACTTCCTAGGTTTCCATTCTACCCGATTTGCGTGACTGCGATTTGGCACCCTCACAAGACCAAACTAATTGAAGGAAGCATGTCCAAAGGTGGCTCTTCTGCTTTCTGTGCAAAGTAACCAGAAAGCAGCACGTTGGGCTAAGTTTGGACTTCCTAGGTTTCCATTACCCGATTTGCGTTGACTGCGATTTGGCCAGCAGCACAACACCAAACTAGCCGCAGGAAGTGTGCCTACACCATGGCACCCCCACAAGGACAACTAAGTGAAGGAACCTGTATCCAAAGGTGGCTCTTCTGCTTCTGTGCAAAGTAACCAGAAAGCAGCACGTTGGGCTACGTTTTTGGACTTCCTAGGTTTCCATCTACCCAATTGCGTGACTGCGATTTGGCAGCAGCACAACACCAAACTAAGCGCAGGAAGTTTGCCTACACCATGGCCCCCCACAAGACCAAACTAAGTAGGAAGCATGTCCGACGGTTAGGGGCTCTTCTGCTTCTGATGCAAAGTACCAGAAAGCAGCACGTTGGGCTTAGTTTGGACTCTCATAGGTTCCATCTTAGACCCGATTTCTGTGAATGCGATTTGCAGGCACCACAACATCAAACTATGGTGTATCACTTTGGCACCCCACAAGACCAAAACTAAATTGAAGGAAGCATGTCCAAATTGTGGCTCTTCTGCTTTCTGTGCAAAGTAACCAGAAAGCAGCACGTTGGCTACGTTTGGATTCTAGTTTCCCATCTACCCGATTTGCGTAACTGCGATTTGGGCAGCAGCACAACACCCAAACTAAGCGCAGGAAGTGTGCCTACACCATGGCACGCCCCACAAACCAAACTAACTTGAAGAAGCATGTCCAAGGTGGCTCTTCTGCTTTCTGGCAAAGTTAGTAAACCGAAAGCAGCACGTTTAGGGCTACGTTTGGACTTCCTAGGTTTCCATCTACCCGATTTTCTGTGACTACGATTTGGCAGCACCACAACACCAAAACTATGTGCAGGAAGCATGTGGACACTTTGGCACCCCCACAAGACCAACTAAGTGGAAGGAAGGATGTTCCAAAGGTGGCTCTTCTGCTTTTCTGTGCAAAGTAACCAGAAAGCAGCACGTTGGGCTACGTTTGGACTTCCTAGGTTTCCATTCTACCCGATTTGCGTGACTGCGATTTGGCAGCACCACAAACACCAAAACTATGTGCAGGAAGCGTGCTGGGACGGTTGGAACCCCACAAGACAAAACTAATGAAGGAAGCATGTCCAAAGGTGTCTCTTCTGCTTTCTGTGCAAGTAACCAGAGAAAGCACCACGTTGGGCTACGTTTGGACTTCCTAAGTTTCCATCTACCCGATTTGCGTGACTGCGATTTGGCAGCACCACAACACCAAACTATGTGCAGGAAGGTGCCTACACTTGGCACCACCACAAGACCAAACTAAGTGAAGGAAGCATGTCCAAAGGTGGCTCTTCTGCTTTCTGTGCAAAGTAACGAGAAAAAGCAGCACGTGGGCTACGTTTGGACTTCCTAGGTTTCCATCTACCCCGATTTGCGTGACTTCGATTTGGCAGCGCACAACACAAAACTAAGCGCAGGAAGTGTGCCTACCACCATGCACCCCCACAAGACCAAACTAAGTGAAGGAAGGCTGTCGAAGGTGGCTCTTCTGCTTTCTGTGCAAAGTACCAGAAAGCAAAGCACGTGGGCTACGTTTGGTATCTTCCTAGGTTTCCATCTACCCCGATTTGCGTGGACTGCGATTTGGCAGCACCACAACACCAAACTATGTGCAGGAAGTGTGCGGACTGTGTGGCACCCCACACGACCAAACTAATGAAGGAAGCATCCAAAGGTGGCTCTTCTGGGCTTTCTGTGCCAAAGTAACCAGAAAGCAGCACGTTGGGCTACGTTTGGACTTCCTAGGTTTCCATTCTACCCGATTTGCGTGACTGCGATTCGGCACCCTCACAAGACCAACTAATCGAAGGAAAGCTAAGGTGCTTCTTCTGCTTTCTGTGCAAAGCTAACCCAGAAAGCAGCACGTTGGGCTAAGTTTGGGACTTCCTATGTTTCCATCTACCCGATTTGCGTGACTGCGATTTGGCAGCAGCACAACACCAAACTAAGCGCCCAGAGTGTGCCTACACCATGGCACCCACAAGACCAAATAAGTGAAGGAAGCATGTCCAGAAAGGTGGCTCTTCTGCTTCTGTGCAAGTAACCAGAAAGCAGCACGTTGGGCTACGTTTGGACTTCCTAGGTTTCCATCTACCCATTTGCGTGACTGCGATTTGGCAGCAGCACAACACCAACTAAGCGCAGGAAGTGTGCCTACACCATGGCACCCCACAAGACCAACTAAGTGAAGGAAGCATGTCCGAAGGTGGCTCTTCTGCTTTCTGTGCAAAGTAACCAGAAAGCAGCACGTTGGGCTACGTTTGGACTTCCTAGTTTTCCTTCTACCCGAATTTTGCGTGACTGCGATTTGCAGCACCACAACACCCAAAAACTTATGTGCAGGCGTGTGCGGACTCTTTGACACCCCCACAAGATGAAATATTGAAGGAAGCATGTCCAAAGGTGGCTCTTGTGCTTTCTGTGCAAAGTAACCAGAAAGCAGCACGTTGGGCTACGTTGACTTCCTAGGTTTCCATCTACCGATTTGCGTTTGACTGCGATACTTGCAGCACCACAACACCAAACTAAGCGCAGGAAGCGTGCCTACACTTTGGCAACCCCCACAAGACCAAACTAATTGAAGGAGCATGTCAAAGGGTGGCTCTTCTGCTTCTGTGCAAAGTAACCAGAAAGGCAGCACGTTGGCTCCGTTTGGACTTCCTAGGTTTCCATCTACCCGATTTGCGTGACTGCGATTTGGCAGCACCACAACACCAAACTATGTGCAGGAAGCGTGCGGGACTTTTGGCACCCCCACAGACCAAACTTAATTGAAGGAAGCATGTCAAAGGTGGCTCTTCTGCTTTCTGTGCAAAGTAACCAGAAAGCAGCACGTTGGGCTACGTTTGGACGTCCTAGTTTCATCTGCCCGATTTGGGTGAGTGCTCTGTGGCAGCACCACAACACCAAACTAGCGCAGGAAGTGTGCCGACCCCATGCACCCCACAAGACCAAACTAAATGAAGGAAGCATTGTCCAAAGGTGGCTCTTCTGCTTTCTGTGCAAAGTAACCAGAAAGCAGCACGTTGGGCTACTGGACTTCCGACGCTTCCTAGCGTTCCATCTTGCCCGATTGCCCTCGCGTGACTATAACGATTTGGCAGCAGCACAACACCAACTAAGCGTAGGAGTGTGCCTACACCAAGCTCCCCCAACAAGACCAAAACTAAGTGAGAAGCATGTCGAAGGTGGCTCTTCTGCTTTCTGTGCAAAAGTAACCAGAAAGCAGCATTTGTTGGGCTACATTGGACTTCCTAGGTTTCCATCTGCCCGATTTTGGGTGAGTGCTCTGTGGCAGCACCACAACACCAAACTAAACGCAGGAAGCGTGCTACACTTTACGGCACCCCCACAAGACCAAACTAAGTGAAGGCAAGATGTCCGTTAGGTGGCTCTTCTGCTTTCTGTGCAAAGTAACCAGAAGCAGCACGTTGGGCTACGTTTGGATTTCCTAGGTTTCCATCTACCCGATTTGCGTGACTGCGATTTTGGCAGCAGCACAACACAAACTAAGCGCAGGAAGTGTGCCTACACCATGGCACACCCCCACAGACCAAACTAAGTGAAGGAAGCATGTCCGACGGTGGCTCTTCTGCTTTCTGTGCAAAGTAACCAGAAAGCAGCACGTTGGGCTACGTTTGGACTTCATAGGTTTCCATCTACCCGATTTGCGTGACTGCGATTTGGCAGCACCACAACACCAACTATGTGCAGGGAAGCGTGCGGACTCTTTGGCACCCCCACAAGACCAAACTAATTGAGGAAGCATGTCCAAGGTGCTCTTCTGCTTTCTGTGCAAAGTAACCAGAAAGCAGCACGTTGGGCTACGCTTTGGATTCCTAGGTTTCCATCTACCCGATTTGCGTGACTGCGGGTTTGGCCACCCTCACAAGACCAAAACTGAATTGAAGGAAGCATGTCCAAAGGTGGCTTCTTCTGCTTTCTGTGCGAAAGTAACCAGAAAGCAGCACGTTGGGCTACGTTTGGACTTCCTAGGTTTCCATCTACCCGATTTGCGTGACTGCGATTTGGCAGCACCACAACACCAAAATAAGCGCAGGAAGTGTGCCTACACCATGCCCCCCACAAGACCAAAACTAAGTGAAGGAAGGATGTCCGAAGGTTGTGGCTCTTTGCTTTCTGTGCAAAGTAACAGAAAAGCAGCACGTTTGGGCTACGTTTGGACTTCCTAGGTTTCCATCTACCCAATTTGCGTGATGCGATTTGGCAGCAGCACAACACCAAACTAAGCGCAGGAAGTGTGCCTACACCATGGCACCCCCACAAGACCAAACTAAGTGAAGGAAGCATGTCCGCACGGTGCTCTTCTGCTTCTGTGCAAAGTAACCAGAAAGCAGCACGTTGGGCTACGTTTGGACTTCATAGGTTTCCATCTTACCCGATTTGCGTGATGGCGATTTGGCAGACCACAACACCAAAAACTATGTGCGAAGCGTGCGGACTCTTTGACACCCCCACAAGACCCAAACAATTGAAGGAAGCATGTCAAAGGTGGCTCTTTCTGCTTTCTGTGCAAAGTAACCAGAAAGCAGCACGTTGGGTACGTTGGAGTTCCTAGGTTTCCATCTACCCGATTTGCGTGACTGCGATCTTTTGGCAGCACCAACAACCACCAAACTAAGCGGAGGAAGCGAAACGGGCCTTTTGTTGTTTGAATAGGGGAAGAAGTTTACGATCAAGTTAAAACTATTCTCTCTTGCAGGAATATTGGGCAGTGTCAAAAAATACCCCCTTTATTATTTTTCAGTGATATTTGCAACAACAAAAAAGTGCATTCATTTACATTAACTCCCCTGCTATTAATTTCACTTGGCATCATTTGCCCCAAGTGGCATCCTTTACTCAAAATCAGATGGGCCATATACTATAGTAGTGCCATCCTCCTTACTGCATGATCCATGGCAGGCAGGATATGACCCAGGAAGAATAAAGAAGTTGTAACCGGAAGCACCAAGCAGGATTAAAATAAGTTGAATGTTCTTGGAAGCACAAGAGTTGGGGGGAAATATTTGTTTCCCCGAATGACTATTTTCCACACCAAAGTATAAAAAAAATGCAGTGCAGACCTAAAATACGGTTTTCTAAACCTAAATTGAATCATTTTGTTATCTTCTCCAGGTTATATCTCATTGTGTTTTATGCTGAACCTTGATAATGATAGTTACAGGTAGGTAGCTGTGTTGGTCTGCCATAGTCAAAACAAAATAAAATAAAAAAATTCCTTCCAGTAGCACCTTAGAGACCAACTAAGTTTGTTCTTGGTATGAGCTTTCGTGTGCATGCACACAAAAGCTCATACCAAGAACAAACTTAGTTGGTCTCTAAGGTGCTACTGGAAGGAATTTTTTATTTTATTTTGTCTTGATAATGATAGTCTATTCCAGTGAAGTTGCAGGAGCTCCACTGGTTCAAATAAGAAAAGCCTTGCTGGATCAGACCAAGGTCTGATAGGCAGGGTATAAATAATAAATAATAAAATCCTCCTGCAGCACAGAGTTCTGTTTCTGACACTGGTCAAGCAGATATCTGCAAATGCTCACAAGCAGACACAAGTCAACAACCCTCTTGAATTTGCCCTCTGTGCATTTTGATTACATTTTGCAAAAACAAAAAAACAAAACAAAAAAAACCCCAGTATTGATAAGGAAATTCAAGAACAAGAACAAGTTTGGAAAAATGTCAGGATTAGATATTTTGAACAGCTGTGACACATGACATGGAATATGGGACCTGAGTGCAAAAGAGTGCACAGAGCATGACTTCAGCAAAACTGGAAGGGTAGAAGCTTTCTCGTGGCAGAGGATGCTGCAAATTGCAATAAAGCCTGAGTGCTGAAGGTTTACATAAAGTCCACATTCACCTGTCCGTATTTATCTGTAAGATCATTCTTTCTTGCCTCATGCCCTTGTGGGTAAACTTTTGGAGGGGTTGTGGGGTCAGAGGTGTCCAGAGAGCAAATGGATGTGGCCAAAGTCAAAAGTGGGCAGAGGTATACTTAACTCTAGTCTACAACCAGTCATGCAAAAGTCACATATTACTGCACAGCCATGCTCATCTCTCCTAACTATATCCAGGCAAGCAAGAGATGTGATCACAATTCAAAGGCACCTTCCAGTCAGGCAAAAGCACTTGAGGACGATGTGAAGCAGAGCTGGTGCATGGCACTGGCACCAACTCCAGGGGGCCCAGCATGCCCAGGCACCCACAAAAAAATTGTTGTGGGTGCTCAGCACTCACTCTGCGGGGGCCTTGGCCACAACTTCTGGGTCCCATCCAAGGCCATGGGGGGCCTTGAAAGTGGCATCCTAGGCCTCACAGAGCCTCCAATGCCACTTTTATGTGTCTGTTTTTGCTCTCAGTGACATTAAAGGGAGTGGGCAACCAGAACTGTATACTGTATCCTAATAACATGATCGAAAGCAGAGCAGCTGAGCTTTCCAAAGGTTTTTAATTCCACCAACCAGTTGTTTGGTGGGAAAACTGTCAGGGGAGTTGAGCACACTTCCTGCCACTGACCTGACATTATCCATAAGCTTTGTATCCCAACCACAGTATCTTTTGTGGCTTGATACAGCTGCTTCATGGGACGGTGGTGGCGCTGTGGTGTAAACCACATAGCCTAGGGCTTGCCGATCAGAAGGTTGATGGTTCGAATCCCTGCGAAGGGGTGAACTCCCATTGTTCGGTCCCTGCTCCTGCCAACCTAGCAGTTCGAAAGCACGTCAAAGTGCAAGTAGATAAATAGGTACCGCTCCGGCGGGAAGGTAAACGCGTTTCCGTGCACTGCTCTGGTTTGCCAGAAGTGGCTTAGTCATGCTGGCCACATGACCCAGAAGCTGTACGCTGGCTCCCTTGGCCAGAAACGCGAGATGAGTGCCGCAACCCCAGAGTCATCCGCGACTGGACTTAAAGGTCAGGGGTCCCTTTACCTTACAGCTACTTCTGACCCACAAGCTTGTTCTTTACTCCAGTGTGATTTTAAACTTAAAAAACAACAACAAGCAAACATATAAACAGTCCACTCAATCACAAAATGAATAAATTTTACTGCTCCCTTCATTTTCAAATGTATTTTCCTGTGCACCCTGGGAAGAGCGCTATCCTTCTCAAAAGCTACGTCCATCTTGGGTGCATAGAATGATTTTGACACTTCTGTAGACATTGGCCTCATTACCAGAAAATAAATAATATGCCTGCAAGTCTCCTTTGAAAAGACCAATTTACTGTTCATTCCAAGAATAGCTTTGCTCTTCCAATATGCCATTTTGCTCGTTAAACGTGTTATCATTCATACAATATTTCTTTTACTACTACTGATTAAAAGCACAGCCATTTCTCATGCGTGTCACCATAAATTTCTCCCCTTACCATTTGCTGGGATTTTGGATTTCCCCGTGTTCCCTTTACATGTTTTTTTTTTTTTTAATAAAATGCAGACTACAGTGGACGCTCGGGTTGCGAACGCGATCCATGGGGGAGGCGCGTTCACAACCCACTCCGCTGCATATGCGCACGCACGTGACGCAATTTGGCGTTTCTACGCATGCGAGAGCACCGAAACCTGGAAGCAACCTGTTCCATTACTTCTGGGTTCGGCACGGTGCGCAACCCAAAATCGCACAACCTAAAGCAGCCGTAACCCAAAGTATGACTGTAGTTAATTTATTTCCTTCCCTGTTCTTTTTATTCTCCTGCCCTTGCATTCTTGTTCATTTTGACCAGTCTCCTTCCAGACACAGGTTCCAGTTTTACATTTTTATTACTGGATTAAAAAAAAAAAAATCTTAAGCACTCAGCCCCTTTCATTCATGTGCATTGCTTCTGCAGTACAACCCCCCTTGCTAAAAGCACAGGGCCAGAAGATGATCAGCTCAACAAAGCTTAATTGAATAACTGAAGAGTGAAATTTACCACAAACTTTCCTAGACCTTTTTGAAGTTTTGGGATTGCATTCAGAGATGCCCCTCTCCACTCACTCTCAGACTCATGCTGTCTAGGCATAAGAAATGTGAAAGTGTGGAGGAGGCTTCATTTCTTAAGGACAAGATCACACACACACACACACACACACACACACACACACACACACACTTAAGAACTAGAGCACAATCCAAAGTTAAGGTTCTAACTGTGGGGGTAGCCTGCGGATGGGACGGCCGGTAATGCTGGAGTTCTGCTCCCACCACGCCGTGAAAAGGGTCCACTGGCCACGATCTGAAGGTTTTAGCTTGTGAGTTCGGATTGTTGTTGCCTCGGAAGTTCTCTGCGAGCGTCTGTGAGTTCCAAAATGTTCTGGAAAATAAGAAGAACTAAACTAAATGGTGGCCAAAAACTAGACGGCCAAATAAAAGGTTTCTCAAAACGAAAATGAAATAAATACAACGGAGACTGCAGTCTGGTGAAGAAGCCTACCGCTACCCTGCGTGGTTGGTTTCAGTTTCTCTTTCTATCTGTGCTTGCCACGCAACGATGTTCTTACTCGGCTTGCCTCGCGCTTTCTCCACACCACAAACAGGGAGCGGCCACTATTTATTAAAGGGTCAACCAACGTCATAACAAGCATAACAACCAATTATAGTCCTGTTACTGTGCTAAGTTTAGGCGGGAAGAAGACTAACGACCGTTACCTTATTTAAAGTTAGAGCACCTTTTTTTACCCGCGGAAGGATCCATGCAGTGAGCTGCTTGTCGGATCCTTTTTTACCTTTCCTTCCAAGGCAAGGTAAAGCAAACATAAATAAACATAAATAACCACAAGTGCAAAGGCACCTATGAAACATATTCCCACATCTAACAATACAACCCTATATATGTTTGCTCACTGGGCAGCAATGATCTGGGTCTGCAGAAAGGCAAGGCTCTGAGCGTGCAAGCCATGTTGGATTTTCAAGTTATCCAGCAATGTTGGCCAGCAGTTTCTTTAGTTTGGTCTGAAGTATTGCTGAGAAGAGCTCAGCAGGTTTCTTGGGATACCAAGGGAATAAACAGGGCAAGGAAAAGTGTCAACTGGGAAGTCTGGCTTGCAGTTCAGAGCGAGTGAGCTCAAGTCATCCACCATGAAGGTATTTTGGTGGATGGGGTTGAATGGTATATAGACCTGATGGAGTTCATGTGACGAATGTCAGCAACGACATCTTCCTCCCGACCTACAGAGGAGGCTGCAAGAGTACCTTGTGGGGTGGGGAAGCAGGCCTAAATAGAGATTTCCCCACTTTCAGTGGCAGTTTGGGTGCAGGAAAAGAAATAGTTTGGTTTAGCTTGGTGATGCCTGTTAGACACCTTTCAGGAGATGGGTCAGCCCCAAGGCTCACATCTCAGACTCTAGTTATAGGTGGGTAGCCGTGTTGGTCTGCCATAGTCGAAACAAAATAGAAAATTCCTTCCATAGAAGTGGCTTAGCTTGGTGATGCCTGTTAGACACCATGACCCAGAAGCTGATGGTGAGCCCCCCTTTCACATCTCAGCCTCTAGTTATACCATGTGGGTCAGAGTGTTGGTCTGCCAGGTGGGTAAACGTGTTGGTCTTTAGCCTTAGTCGAAACAACTTTCCAGTAGAAAGCACCTTTAAGACCAGTAGCACTGAGTTTGTTCCAGTATGAGCTTTTGTGCATAGGCACACTTCTTAGCAAACATATACAAAAGTTACAAACAAGGAAACAAAATGAATAGAAAAATTTCCAGTAGCACCTAGAGACCAACTAGATGACTTGCACACATTCTAAGTACATTGAAAATTCTTGTAGCACCTTAGGAGCTTGGTTGAGCTTTCGTGTGCATGCACACTTCTTCAGATACAAAATAAAATAAGGAAATTCTTCCAGTAGCACCTTAGAGACCAGCTAAGTTTGTTCTTGGTATGAGCTTTCGTGTGCATGCACACTTCTTCAGATACATAATAGAAAATTCTTTCCAGTAGCACCTTAGAGACCAACTGAGTTTGTTCTTGGTATGAGCTTTCGTGTGCATGCACACTTCTTCAGATACACTGATAAAAATTCTTTCCAGTAGCACCTTAGAGACCAACTGAGTTTGTTCTTGGTATGAGCTTTCGTGTGCATGCACACTTCTTCAGATACACTGAAAGCTCATACCAAGAACAAACTCAGTTGGTCTCTAAGGTGCTACTGGAAAGAATTTTCTATTTTTCTCAGACTCTGTGGTTCAGAGGGTGATATAGGGGCCTCCTTTGAGGCCAAACTCCCTTATCCACCTGAGGTTCTGCAGTCCTGGGGGGTAGTGAAGAGGCAAGGCCTCCCTTCTCACCTTCAGGGTTTGGTCCAGGAATTCGGGCAGGCTAGGGAGCCATGCCACAATTCCTTAGGCAAGGGCAGGTCGCCCAGTGGCTACAGTTATCCAGTTAAGTTAGTGCCTGCCCCATAGTCATCCCCCTCTGCTGGTTTTAAGGTAGGGCCTAAATACATTAAAAGTGGCCCAGTTCAGCCCCAGCTTATGTGTCTGCCTCTTTATTTGCCTATCAGTGTGCAACAGGGGGGAAATAACTTATTTTATATCTCTGTTTTAGTTTCCAAAAGTTAATAAAAGGTGGTCAAGACCTTTCAAAGCATACACCATGTTACTTATCTTCTCTCATTTGTGTGTGCTATTTTTAAAGTAAACACCATTTTTAGAAGTTGTACTGTATCTCTTTTTTAATTCCAATCTTCTTGAGTGAAAAACAATTCACCACAACAGACAGAAGCATGCTAAAGAAGAAATCTGACCTGGCTGATCTGGAACAAACAGTATAAATATTAAATGTCTACTAAAATCAGATTTTGGAATTGTATAAGCATGTTTCATGTTAGCCAGCTTCCTGTAGAATAATGCAAAATGATGAGTCATTGTATTTAAGTTCATTTACCTATTTGCATTTTAAAAACATATGTAGAGAAATATCCAAAGATACCTTTTATAATTAAAAGTACAGCAGTACATGAGTTGCGCATGACCCCTTCCTCCATTTTCTGCTCACTTTTATGAACACACAAAAGAAGTCTTGGCTTCATCCCTTCATGTCAGTTCCAGTGGGATTTAATTTAGTAATTATAACCAACTGCTGACAACTATATACTTAGAGTTGCCACTAAAATCTCTCCTAAACCGAACTGGATATTCCTTCTCCCTTTGTTGAAACAGCTGAGAAACGTCAAGGGAATCCTAAAATTATATTTTTGTTAAACATTTAAAATAATGTATAGTGTTTATTTATTTACTCTTCAGCTTCATGCAGCAAAGTGAAAAAAGAGCAACAATCAATGTTTTCCGCACACAATCCCTAAGGCATATCCACAAAGATTCAAAATTTCGTTTGCAATGTTATATGGGAACTGAGTGTTGCAGTAGTTGACAAACAAAACCCACTTTCTAATGAAGTATGTCATTTTGAGCAGACTTTCCTGTCCTCCTTAGTGTCTCGCTACCTCATCTTTATTCCTTCCACGTCATTGCTATTTTTGTCCTTTCTGTTCTCACCTACCATTTGCATTTTGAGTTTTCCTCATTGTGTCTGGGCCTCCACTGCAACGAGTTTGAGTCTCCTCTTCTAAGTGGGAAGAAACATCTGGATTTGCATCCACCTCCTGATTTTTTTTTTTTAAACTCTGGTTTAAACTTCCACCAAACTAAGAAATGTGGGGTTGTAGGTGATTAGGAAGATGTGTAGGCTTGGAAAGAGGTTTTAGCTCTGTTGCAAAGGAACATGGTGTTGTGTATTGATTCAATGGTTTTTATATCTGTATTACTATTGTCTGTATTCGCATTAGGGTAAAGTAACTGCCTTTCTGTTCCAGAAGGAACAGCTACTATTGGTTCATTTAAGCTGCTGTATTTGGATCCTCAGTCTTATTGGTTCCCACCAAAAGGCAGCTTTGTGATTGCTTGAGATTGTTCCCTCCAAAATGTATCCTTTCTAGCCAGTCTTCTGTCCCTATAAATGTAGCTTCCCTCTCCTCAGTCTCCAGTCTTGTTTGCCTGAATAAAGAGTGTTACATGAAGAAGCTGTCTCCTGCCTGCTATGTCAGAAAGCTGAAATCACTAACCCCATGCTACAACACATACTTTAGAAACCTCCCTCCTAAATAAATTCACACTTGACCCAAATTTTAGTTTGGTTTTTGGCAGAATTTAGGCCACAACTTTATTGATTACAGAAAGTGAAGTGGTTGCATAGGCTCTGGTTCGACTAGCTCCCTGCCATGCAGGTAGCGCTGACCCAGGGTTCCAGCATAGGTCAGCCAAGGGTGAACACCTGGATAAGCGGAAAGCCGGGAACAGACTATCTCCACCACCCAAATGTCCCCCTGGACTCAGGCACGGGCACAACCCCCTCTCAGGGGTTGACCAAACCATCGAGTCCCTGGATTCCTTTAATGGAATACCCTTCACATAGGGATGGCGAGAGCGTTCTCCCATCCCTATCACCTGAACCAGAGCCTATCTGCAACCTTACAAGTTGTGACGATTTGCTACGCGGCAGGCGAAACCCAAATGGCAACAGCCAATCAGCCAAGTGGGGGAAATTCCTGCCTTGCCCCTGTCCCAACGACAGACGACACACGGTGGCATAGCAAGGTTAAGCGCACAAGCCCTAAAAGTAGGAAGAGGTGGGTGTTCCGAATGCACGCACTGAAAGCTCTGGGTCACGTGCATGGGTATATATAGGTCCCTCGATACATTTAGACTGTGCCCCATTGGCCAGATTGAACCCAGCATCGAGGGACCTTCCACTCGGGTGTTGTGGCTGACCAATCTAACCCACCCACAACACAGGGTGTCGGTTTTCCAGGTCTCACCGCAATACCTCTTTAAGGGAGGACCCGACATACCAGAGGAATGTTCCAGAAAAGGGATGTCCAAAGCCCCCTCGGGTGAATAAAACCAGTGCTTAGAACCCTGACTTTCATATCCAGTCCTCTGTGCAATGTTACTACATACCTGGATAAATAATATCATTTTTAATGCATGTGAAACACAGAAGACGACTACAGTAATTGCCATTTCGTTCCTTGCACCAAGAAGCTGCTTTTATAGTGAACATAATCCAAAGATGTTTTTTTATTATGCAATGCTTCATTACAATGTACCCATTTAATGGAGCAGCTAGGAAGGCAGGCAGGCAGGCCAGCAGGCACTTTCAACAGGGAAGCTACTCTTTAAAGGGGAGTTTTTTCCCCAGCAGCAACAAAATGCAGCACCTCTGAACTCTTAATCTCTCGCATTCTTTAAGTGGCCTTTAATGGTTGTTTGGTACTTTCATTCCGACCGCCTTGATGGTACATAACGCTTGCAAATTATAGCCAACACAAAAAAATTCAGGATGGCAGACAAGTTATTTGAATCTATCTATACAATCAAGCTCAACATCAACAAAACTAAGATCATGGCCACTGGTCCCATCACCTCCTGGCAAATAGAAGGGGAAGAAATGGAGGCAGTGAGAGATTTACTTTCTTGGGCTCCATGATCACTGCAGATGGTGACAGCAGTCACGAAATTAAGAAGACGCCTGCTTCTTGGGAGGAAAGCAATGACAAACCTAGACAGCATCTTAAAAAGCAGAGACATCACCTTGCCGACAAAGGTCCGTATAGTTAAAGCTATGGTTTTCCCAGTAGTAATGTATGGAAGTGAGAGCTGGACCATAAAGAAGGCTGATCGCCGAAGAATTGATGCTTTTGAATTATGGTGCTGGAGGAGACTCTTGAGAGTCCCATGGACTGCAAGAAGATCAAACCTATCCATTCTGAAGGAAATCAGCCCTGAGTGCTCACTGGAAGGACAGATCCTGAAGTTGAGGCTCCAGTACTTTGGCCACCTCATGAGAAGAGAAGACTCCCTGGAAAAGACCCTGATGTTGGGAAAGATGGAGGGCACAAGGAGAAGGGGACGACAGAGGATGAGATGGTTGGACAGTGTTCTCGAAGCTACTAACATGAGTTTGGCCAAACTGCGGGAGGCAGTGAAGGATAGGCGTGCCTGGCGTGCTCTGGTCCATGGGGTCACGAAGAGTCGGACACGACTGAACGACTGAACAACAACAACAATACAATCAAGAAGGCGAGAAGAATTCAACACCAGAAACAGGGGTTAAAACAAAATATCATTTTACAATTATCATATAGAACAAGTGTATATTCAGGAATATCTGTAGATTTAGAAAAATAGTCAACTTTTTTTCTCTCATGTTTGCTGAAAAAGAGATTTTTTCTCTCTCTCTGTCCCACTCTCGTGCCATCAGGATTAGCTCCATAATAAGACATTGGGCTTCTTGTCCCATGTTGCAGACTGGGAAGAGTGATAAAATGAATGTCATAGAATCATAGAATTGTAGAGATGGAAGGGACCTTGAGGGTCATCTAGTCCAACCCCCTGCAATGCAGGAATCTCAAAAAAAAGAAAGAAACCAGAAGTTATATGAAAAACCATGTAAATAATGCATGTATACACACAAAACTGCAGGTCGTGTGCCTGTTGTTCTGTAATTTACACATAGATTTCCATGGGGATAATGCAAGGGATTAGGCTGTTTATGTCACCAACTAAGTTTGGTAATGCAATGAATGCAGAAACTGTTAGAGATTTCAAAGTGCCTACGTGCAGAAAGTCAGCTAATCACCTATGTCAATTAACAGTTGGCTGAAAGCCAAGATCTGCTCTCTCTCCAGACCCTTAGCAACAACCTGTGATTGGTCAAGGAGTTCCTAAAGAATGAGCTCTGTGTGAGAGCTGGTGTGTTGGTGTGGTGTTTGTAGTTTGGTTACTGAAGGCAGAGAGAGAGAGAGAGAGAGAGAGAGAGAGAGAGAGAGAGAGGAAAGGTTTTACTTTTGTTTCTTTTATTTCCAAAGTCTGTACATAGTAACTTATGGATACTAGTTGCTTCAATAAATACTGTATATAGTTATCCAAGTGAGTTGCTGAGTTCCTGCGTTGTGCTGTCCAGTCAATGCTCTACAGCCAGAAGCTTCCAGAAAACCTGCGTTCACTCTGCTGTGTCCAGGACTACGTTATTTCCTGACACTAAATCTTAAGAGGAACAGGGGGCTTCTAAAAAGGGCACACCAGTTTCACAGAGAAGTAAATAAACAAAGATGCCCCCCCCCCCATGCCAAGCATCGTTTTGCATAACAGGTAGGTGTCTGGTTGAGCCAGGTAGGTTTCTGTTAGATGTAGTTGCAGACTGCAACTTGGGAGTTCCTTGAAGCTGCCTACATGTTGCTCCTAGAACAGACAGAAATTCTGAACAATCAAATGACTGGAGACATATTTCTCCATAATAACTCAATGACAATGTTAACAGCATACTGATAAAATAAGTCATTGGGTAGTTTTTGACAAGTTTCCCCCCCCCCCAAAAGTAGCCTAGACCTCAAAGACATGCTAATTTGGAAATCAAAGAGATAAGTGAATAGCTTTAGTAAGAGGCCAGAATTTAATGGGAACTGGTGCACAACAGGTGAAAATCATGAATTCAATTACTTTGATGGAGAGACTGCTTTCTTCAATGGGTCCTGCTTTATTCGTAACAGCCTGGTGCTGCCCTGTTAACACAGCAGATAAAGAAGCCGGCTTTCCTGATATATTACCCTTCTAGAGGTTCATATCGGAAATGGGTTGTTAAAAGGTACTTGAATATCATTAAATCGACATCACTTTGGCAAAATATTGTCTTGCTGCCCTATACCAAAACAACTCTTCTGTATCAAAAATGTTCCTTTCTAATGAAAAGTGTGGCTGTTTCCCCACATTTTTATGGCTACTGGATCATAACTTGGTATAATCAGTCTTGGTGTAAATCCACTCCACCTCTCAAATAAGAGTGTTACGCTGAATAAAAAATTGCATTGGGTCAGGTTTTCCCATGAAGAGTTTTAAAAACGATGCTAGAAAAAAAAATTATACAGAACTCTGCTGTTTAGGCAGTCCTTTAATGAACCCAGATGATTGATAGGGTTTTCTATAAGCAAACAGCTATACAGAAACAGTAAAACGGAAAAGAGGATTCATAGAATAACATTATGCTAATCCCAGGAAACTAATTCTGGTGATGTACTACTGCCACTACCTACATTCTGTTCAGCCCCCGAAACAAGAAAATGCACTACAGAGACAATTCAAAAATTTACTGTCACCTCGTCCGAGTTTACAGTGAATCAATGCTGGATGAGTTACTTGGGGTACCCTCAGAGTTCATGAGTTTCAAAAATTGTGGGGGTGGGGAGGAGAACATGGTCATTTTACTGCCTTCCTCAAGTCTTACAGTATGTTGTTCTTTAAAAGTCAGTAAAATGGGAATTCTAACTACTAACAATGCAAACTTGTGCATGTTTGTTCAGGGGCGCATCCCTCTGTATTTAATGGTCTTCAGGGGCGTAGCAAGGTAAATTGGTACCTGGGGGCAATTTTTTGTCACCCCCCTCCCCCCCCCAAGGCATGGGAAGGTCAGGTGGTACCCGGTGTGGAAAATTTCTTGTCAACCCCCCCATTGATCCCCCCCCGCAAAAATGGTTTTACGTTATTTCATATTTTCTTACAAAGGAATAATAACAAGTAATAATAATAAAAAACTTTTATTTATATCCCACCCTCCCCGGCCAAAGTCGGGCTCAGGGTGGCTAACATCAGATACATAACATTGGTATAAAATCAAACAATAATTAAATTACCTCCTAAAAACATCTCAAAATCAAATTAAAGTCTAATTAGATGGCTTTCCACAGGGTTAGGGTTGGGAACAGTAAGTGCTCCACTGAACTGAAATTTCAGCCTTCATGACATAGGAAAACAGCCAAGTGAACAGCTATTTTGGTGGTCAAGATATTAACCTGATATGCATGAAATTTCATATATAGCTATATAATCCCTAGTATAGTAAGATAAGACCTTCAGAGCAGGCATTTAAAAAAAAAAAAAAATCAAAAAAATCAAAAAAATTGTTCCTTGATAATTTGTCACCCCCTCCATTATGGAACATGGGGCGCACCACCCCCCACCCCCCTTGCTATGCCCCTGATGGTCTTACTGACTGCATAGGATTTCAGCCTAATGGCACAGTCCCGTACATGTCTACTTAGAAATATTTGAATGCAGTGGTGCCAAGTTGAATGGAAATGTGGAGGCAGAGCTTTAAGTTGGTACTCAAAAATAGTAGTAATATTATTACATATAATTTTTTCAATATGTTTCCGACAGGTATCTTCCTCAAGGTCCTTATGAGTTCAAGAGACAGGTATATTAATGTCCTAGCTTCCTTGGAGCATACTCTCAATTTCATGCTCTCTGTCTGCAAGCTGCTATAAGATACTTCCTCACACCTCAGAGACCATCTGCAGAATATTTATAGACACATAGGAACCTAATCTCAATGGGCAAAACTCAGCAAAGGACATACAACATGCCTTCGCTGGCGTCTACGAAGTAGATGTGCATTACTGTCCACACTTGCAAGTAGCCTCCAGGGCCTTGAACCAGGTGTGATGCAGCTAGGAGAAGACCTCGTGCTCCTAGGGAGGGTTATATCCAGTCACGTGAGCTGCAAGTGGTACACACTGTTCATGGTTGAATGAAGCCTGTGGCCTTAGGAGGGAACTTACTGGAGGAAGCCATGCCTGGGGCTTTCCAAAGCTCTTACCCAAGTAGAACTGAGGCCAGATGTGGTGGGAACGCCTGGGATAATGTGGCCAGATTATGCCAGTCCAAGCAGTTTCTTTCCTCACCCCCTTTCCCATTACCCGTCCTGTTTTCTTTTGCACAGCAGACTCAATATCCTAGCAGAGACACTGGGATGTCTCCTACTACCTCGTTTTATAGAGGGTGAGCTCTTATGCAAGCCGGTCCCTGAACAGAAGGGATGGCTTTTCCTAAACTTGGTGTTCGTGTCTGTACAAGTGGTTTACTGTTGCTCTCCGGGAGCTCTGAACGAATTATTTTCCCAGCACCTTGACCCACGTTGAGCAGGGCAGATGTGAACGCAACTTTACAGCTACAACATCTGCCTCCACTAATGGGTGCTAAACAACAGCATTTGAATTTCAAATGCAGCCTTACTCTATATGCGAGAGATATTTCAAATCAGCCCATCTGGGTTGTAGAGTGTAACCTGCCATTCTTCTGCGGAATAAAGCCTCCTGTTTTACACTGAACTTTTAAACTGCTCTTCTGTTTGGTGTGTGTCCCCCCCCCCGCCACCGCCCCATTTCATTTCTTGCTGCACGGCAAAGCCTTGTGATTGATGCAAGCAGTAGTGACATATCACAACAGAATGTGTTCGCTCCAAGGGAAACAGAAACAAAAGCTGCCTGTCAGAAGCACATGATCAAAGTACCCAGTGCTTCCTAGAGTTTTGTTCCATGAAAATAAATGGGGGGGGGAATATAGACTCAGGAGCCTCCATTTACATAAGCTAGCAGAGGAAAACGCTCCTCCATTTGAATGGTGCCTGTTCTCCATAGCCTTGAGTCACAGAAAAGGAATTGCACATGCGGTACTTCGCTGTACATCATATGGGACATACAAAGCACTAAGTAGTTAATTATGAATGATTCGTGTTCTTTCCTGTCTGTATGTGATGCCTGCTGCCTGCTTTTTGTTGGCTTAGAAGCTAAGTAAAGTAAACCCAAAAGCACCACTCTTTAAGTGAAAATGTCAAGGACAATATGCTAGAAATTACAGGAAGAACAAGCAACTTCTATTTTTAATGGAACAGAGAAGTCAGTGCTGCTGCTGTTGATGCTCCTGTGAGTGCTTGGGAAGACCGCTCCCTCCTCCGGTCAGCTCCATCAGGCCTACACTCACCGCCACATCTTAAGAGGTGCCGAGAAGGGCAGCCTCGGCTCTTGCTCTGTAATGTACTAGTGTTTGTATATTTTTACATTGCAATGTAGCCAAAGCAAATTCCAAGTATGTTGGAAAATGTACTTGGCCAATAAAATTATTCCTATTCCTATTCCTATTCAAAGTCAGTGCCATGTCTGGAAAGTTTGGGCTGGCTGTTACATTATCAGAATGGCATGGCTGCCGCTCCCTCAGAATTGTTCCAGTAACTGGCCCAGTGGCAATATGTGTTTCCTTCCATGTAATGTGTTGCCTTGCGTCAACATTGAGACAATGAAATATGATCAGGCGCATATGTTCAATACACAATTCCAGGACCCTCACATCCAGATCCTTCTTTTCATAGAATCATAGAATTGTAGAGATGGAAGGTACCCTGGGTATCTGAACTAGATCATACATGACAGAAGGCCTTCCAACCTCTGCTTACAAACCTCCAAGGGAGCAGAATCCATAACCTCCCGAGGGAGTCCATTCCACTGTCAAGCAGAAAATTCATCCTGGTGTTTAGTCGGAATCTCCTTTCTTGTCACTGGAAGCCATTGGTTCGTGTCCCACCTTTCAGAGCAGGAGAAAACAAGCTTGTTCCATCTTCCGTGTGACAGCCCTTGAGATATTTGTAGATGGCTATCATATCTCCTCTCTGTCTCCTCTTTAGCAGACTAAGCATACCACATTCATTCCACTGTTTCTCATAAGGCTTGGTTTCCAGACCCCTGATCATCTTGGTTGCCCTCCTCTCCAGACCCCTGATCATCTTGGTTGCCCTCCTCTGCACACACACCCAGCTTGTCAACATCCTTCTTAAATTGTGGTACCCAGAACTGGACACATTACTCCAGGTGTTGTTGTTGTTGTTGTTGTTCAGTCGTTCAGTCGTGTCCGACTCTTCGTGACCCCATGGACCAGAGCACGCCAGGCACGCCTATCTTTCACTGCCTCCCGCAGTTTGGCCAAACTCATGCTAGTCGCTTCGAGAACACTGTCCAACCATCTCATCCTCTGTCGTCCCCTTCTCCTTGTGCCCTCCATCTTTCCCAACATCAGGGTCTTTTCCAGGGAGTCTTCTCTTCTCATGAGGTGGCCAAAGTACTGGAGCCTCAACTTCAGGATCTGTCCTTCCAGTGAGCACTCAGGGCTGATTTCTTTAAGGATGGATAAGTTTGATCTTTTTGCAGTCCATGGGACTCTCAAGAGTCTCCTCCAGCACCATAATTCAAAAGCATCAATTCTTCGGCGATCAGTCTTCTTTATGGTCCAGCTCTCACTTCCATACATTACTACTGGGAAAACCATAGCTTTAACTATATGGACCTTTGTCGGCAAGGTGATGTCTCTGCTTTTTAAGATGCTGTCTAGGTTTGTCATTGCTTTTCTCCCAAGAAGCAGGCGTCTTTTAATTTCATGACTGCTGTCACCATCTGCAGTGATCATGGAGCCCAAGAAAGTAAAATCTCTCACTGCCTCCATTTCTTCCCCTTCTATTTGCCAGGAGGTGATGGGACCAGTGGCCATGATCTTTGTTTTTTTGATGTTGAGCTTCAGACCATATTTTGCGCTCTCCTCTTTCACCCACCTGGAGAAAGAACTGGCAAGCCACTCCAGTATCCCTGCCAAGAAAACTCCATGGACAAAGACAACTCCAGGTGTAGATTGACCAGGTTCTTCACTTGTACCAAAATGCCTTCGGCTGACCCTGCCACAAACCAACATGACAATGACAACAAAGTTTGTAGTAGTTTGTTCGGTGAGCCACCCTGAGACCTCCGGGTATAGGGCGCTATGTAAATTCAATAAATAAACACAATAATTGTAGTACATTTTGTTCTATTGAAAGGGCCTCCTCCTATAGCAAAACCATCCAGGCATCTTCCCTGACTCTGCATTCACACTGTCTCTGCTAACTGAATCCAGAATGGCTGACTTCTGGTTTTCAGCCCATGTCCTCATGTTCTGCTGGTGGCAGTAGTGGTGGCAGCGGCCAGCCAGGCACTGCTGCCATGGCAACGGTAAGCCGCAGAAGAAGTGGCAGCCTTGCAGGCCTCAGAGGCCTCTTGACAGCCTCGAGGAGGTGCCTCTTGGCTTCCCGCCCCTGGCAGAAGGAGGTGGAGAGAGAGCCGGCAAAGGTAAGGTGGCAGTCAGCAGGAGGAGCGGCATTGGGGGGGGCGCTTTGCGGGTAGAAAAAGTTGGAGTATATGGCATTGTAATGTGGTCTCTAATGTGAGATCTTTCAAGTGTTGTGATTTGTTTGCGCAGGAGTCATTTACGTACGGAGCGTGGAGCAACTGTGTAGCTAGAAAAACACCAGTGATCTTCCTACTCTAGCCTCAAACAGCATTTCGTGTTTAACGCCTTCCTGGTTCCTTCCTGTGGTATATACAGTACACTCATACCTTATTGGGGCACCATGGGACAAACCACAGGAAAAAGCCCATCGTTGCCTTCCCATAGCATGAGGACTGACTCTGCATCATTAAAAACGTCCCGGGGAGAAGACGTTCTGCCACCAGACTACTGCTGCCTGCCACCCTCCTCTATGCCCCCGTTCTAAGGTTTGCTTTTGTGAATAGACAGAACTGTTCTCCGGTGCAGTGGGAGAGGTTGACAGGTAGCTAATCCAAAATATTTTGCTTCCTGCCCTGCTGCATTGTGTTAAAGTGTTGATAAAGCTAATAATGTTTGATTTAATACCTTGCCAGTAATGGGGTCAGTAGGAGTGCTTCTTATCCTGTTTGCCCACAGGTGAATTTGGGGAGATATAAAAAAAGGTGAGTGGCTGGCCTGGAAGAAATTAGATAGAAGCGAATGTAGTTTACCTTGTAGGGCTATGTATATCAAAAGCCTTTGGATGAAGTTTAACCCTTTTCTCTTAGTCACAGTCACTTCCTGTTTTGCAAACGAACACTGATAACCAGCCGTCACCTGGGGGCAGTCAGAAACAGGGCCGATGTCACAACACCAACAGAATCTCATAACCCCAAAGGACTGTGTCTCTTAACACTACTAATGCCCCCTCCTTTTGATTCCCTGATGGGACGTGGCAGAAATTTGCTTGGTTTGTTTATTTATCATCCCACTGCTACCATACAACTTTCTAAAAAGACCTTAGGGCAGCTTACAACAAAATCAATAAAATGTACAATTAAACAATAACATTCTACTATTTTTTTTAATTGGGCCATGTTTTTTTTGTTTTTTTGTTTTTTTTTGCAATCACCAAGCAATGAGTCCCATACTTAATCCTTCTGTGGGGCAAACATTGTAGCCCTAGGAAGTCCATGAGCCTTAGAAGACCAAAATTGCCAGCCATCTCCTTTTGCCATGTCCAGACATGTGAAAGTTTCCATATACCTCCAGCTCTCATTAAGTATAATCAAATTAGGCATCATGTGGAGAGAGGAGGATTTTTCTTCTTCTTCTCCAATAATGCAAGATTGGCTGTTGCCATTTGGTTTTGCCAGGGGTCACTTGTAAGGTTGGCCATTGGTTCCTGTGTGGATAAAGCTGAATGCTTGTTCTGGACAGACAAAAGGAAGCAATTCTTCACACAGCACTTAGCTCAGCTATGGAATTGGCTTCCATAAGATGCATTGATGACCACCAACTAGGACAACTTTAAAAGGGGATTAGAGAAATTCATGGCAAGTGAGTCTATCAGTGTCCACTCACCTTGCCGGCTATAAACCATACCCTCCTAGTGTCCCAATTATGCAGGGAAAGTCGCAGAGTTACAAAAGCCATCACAGTTTCTAATTTGATCCCAGTATGTCCCAGGCTGGATCTACACACAGGGGGAAAAACCCCAAACTATAAATAAGTCAGAAATGAAATCATTATAACAAAAAAAACAAAAACAAAAACAACTCTATATAAAATCGCATAGACAAAGTTCTGGGCTCTACAGCAGCATCTGATGTCACATGTTTATAACACAGTTATAGCGTTGTAACTGTTGTGATATTATTACAAGCCGAGCTGCGAAAAGCCTCAGCAGCGAGGTCACCTGACTATGAGTCATGTTTTCATACTGTGGGAAAACCACTGGCCATACCAGCCTTCCCACACATGTGATGTTATTGTAATGTACTGATGTATTTTACTTTCTGTTCTGGCTCAGAGATGCTGGACGTATTATGCACAGCTCTGAAATCTGAGCTGGCTACGCAGAGACATATTCTGCACTTTATCTACAATAAAGTAGGTTTTAGCCTTAAAGGCTTGTGTGTGTTGTTCTTCAAGCTGGGGAACAATCACATATTACTAATGTGCCCTGGACTCGAGTAGCCAGGAGTGCACAGAGACTTCGTTCCGCGCTGGGGGTCAGTCTCACAACTTGCCCCCGCGGGAAGTAAGGTAGCTGAGTTCCTGGTTCTCCTTTATTCTCCTCTCCACATCTTAGAGAACACGCATGTGTGGAGGTGCAAAACCGGAGACCTGTTTACACTGGAAATAATATTCCAGCACCAACTGAAGGAAATGATGAAGCTGGCTGGCATACTAAGCCCTTCCTATAAGGAAAATGTCACCAATCCACTTGCAATTCTTTCATTGCAATGCTTCATCAGCCAGCCATTTCTTAGGAAACACGTGGAGTGTTGATTCCTTTATTGTAAGTGGAGCTTACGCCATCTAAAGGTAAAAGGACCCCTGACCGTAAGAACGACTCTGGGGTTGCGGCGTTCATCTTGCTTTACTAGCCAAGGGAGCCGGCGTTTGTCCACAGACAGCTTCCGGGTCATGAGGCCAGCATGACTAAGCCACTTCTGGCGAACCAGAGCAGCACATGGAAACGCCGTTTACCTTCCCACCGGAGTGGTACCTATTTATCTACTTGCACTTTGACGTGCTTTTGAACTGCTAGGTTGGCAGGAGCAGGGACCGAACAATGGGAGCTCACCCCATCACAGGGATTCGAACCACCAACATTCTGATTGGCAAGCCCTAGGCTCTGTGGTTTAACCCACAACACCAGCCGCATCCCTCTACTGAGAAGTAAATCGCACTGTATTCAATGGAGCTTACTCCCAGGTAACTGAGTACGGACTGGGCAGCCTTTCACTGCTATCCTAAGCATTTTGCTCAGAACTAAGTCCCACTGAGTTCAATAGGATTTACTCTCTTGTATGTTCCTGATCATTTTCACTGTTTCCAATATTATTAACTACTACTACTATATCCTGCCTTTTTCCCTGACAGGGACTCAATGCAGCTTACTGTGAAAATTTTATTTCTTTCCCTTTATCTGCAGAAAGTGTTGTACACGATCCCTTCTCTCATACAATTTTTTTTTCTTTACAACACTTCTGCAGTGGAGAGGTTGTAATTGGCTCAAGGCAACTGATGTGGATGTGCAAAGGTAAAGGGACCCCTGACCATTAAGTCCAGTCGCGGATGACTCTGGGGTTGCAGCGCTTATCTCACGTTATTGACCGAGGGAGCCAGCGTACAGCTTCCGGGTCATGTGGCCAGCATGACTAAGCCGCTTCTGGCGAACCAGAGCAGCGCACGGAAACGATTTACCTTCCTGCCAGAGTGGTACCTATTTATCTACTTGCACTTGATGTGCTTTCGAACTGCTAGGTTGGCAGGAGCTGGGACCAAACAACGGGAGCTCACCCCATCACAGGGATTCGAACCACCGACCTTCTGATCGGCAAGCCCTAGGCCTAGTGGTTTAGACTACAGCACCACCCACGTCTGTGATGTAGATCTATATTTGATGTAAATACTTACGGCAAAATGGAACACGGGAGAAGCTTTCTGTTGTAGAATAGGAAGTCCCTATTTTCATCTGAGAAATGTTGGATGATATACCGATACATATATACTGTCTCCGGTATTGGAATACCAGTTTCTGAAGTGTATACTTGGGAAGAATGCGGTTCTGCTAAGACCCTGCTTGTGGGTTCCCTATAGGTGTCTGGTTGGCTACTGTGAGAAAAATATATGTTGCACTAGATGGACCTTTTATATAATCCAGGAGGAATCGTCTTTTGTTCTTACAAGTGTGGTGATGGCAGGGAGCATAGTAACATGGTTCCCCACCCCCACCCCATCCCGCCTGGTCCAGCCCCCAAGCACGTATTAAGTTAATCTATAAATCAGATGTGGGAGGCAGTGGAAGACAGGAGTGCCTGGCATGCTCTGGACCATGGGGTCACGAAGATTCGGACACGACTAATTGACTAAACAACAACAACATCGGTTGAGTATTGGCAACTGCATGTTGAATGTGGAACTGACTTGACCCCACAGACATTGTATTTATATTGAAATTAAAAGATATGTATCCTGGCCCTCACTGCTGGATGAAGTACTCAAACTTTCCAAAGTTATCAGCATATAGATACAGCAAAAAGAGTAGAGTCATAAATATATTAATGACATTAGACAAGTAAATGTGTAATGATAAATATATCAAAAATATTAGACAAATAAATGTCTAATGGAAAGAAATAAACTGAATATCACTTGCGGCCATGAAAGTAATTGCAGTACCTGCAGCTGACAGCATTCACCTGGTAAGAGAGATGTAATGTTTGTTCACACCATGAGCCGAATTATGCAAAGAATAATAATAAATAAATAAATAAAATATTATAGTGAACCATGAATGTGAAGGAAGCACAAGTAGGGAAACATAATGCATTTTGGTGCTATTGCAAATAATGCTGGAAAGTGTGTCATTAGCCAGCAGATCTGAATAACGCTGTACACTTCTGCTGTCTTCTGTAGCTAATTTAGCAAAGGGGAGAATTTCTAAAGCTACAGTCCCTAATTGGCATCTCTTGCACACAAATCAGATACGCAGCATTGGAGACAGTTTGCATGATGTTGTTGTGTGGAGCTTTTGAAAATTTGAATTAGAATGTAAGGCAGGGGGCCTGGCCGAGGCAGCCAGTTGCGTCTGAGTTTGGATTAGACAGAGAGAAATCCACGGTGTAATTGTTTTGAATTTACCTACTAGTAGGAATAAGAGAGGCACATTTATGAAGTTTGCTTCTGAAATCATTCACCTCTCAGCATTCAGACCATGCGAAGCCCAGTCCCCAGTCTAGCTTTCTGTCCAATTCTGCATTCGGATCATGTTAACTCTCCTTTCTAGGGATGGAAGGCTCTGTCTGCTTTGGTTCTCCCAGTTTCTCCTTTTTCCAATAAATTCAGTTCTCCACATTTCTGCACCTGTTTTCAATTTCAATTTTTTTAAAAAAATCCTCATGAAAATTCCATTGAGACAGGTTCCATTAACCTATAAAGCTTTCCTACCTCTGGTTCCCCATCATAATCTTTTCATCGCATGTTTCTAGACAACAAGAAATGCTGTGTTGTAAGAGAGTGTCTAAGGCCCAAGAATTCATGCCAAGCCACTCCAAGAAACTTTGGCATCCAACTCTACATTCAGACTCTTAGACACCCAAGAAAGAGCTTCTTTCCTTTCTAAACCAGCTAATTAGCAGTTATGTTTGAATGTTGGTTAATGTAGCCGAAAAATCTCAATTTCAAGTTATAGGGGAGAAGTTTGAGGGAGAAGATATTTTATGGAGGCAAATTCTATTTATTGGTGTTGGAAAATGTTGATGATTCAAATAAATTCTTACTGGTCATCTTTGATGGTTTTCACCAACCTATGGCACAACCTAGGCTAAGGGCTCACTAACTAACCCATGTACTTTGGCCACCTCATGAGAAGAGGAGACTCCCTAGAAAAGACCCTGATGTTGGGAAAAGATGGAGGGCACAAGGAGAAGGGGACGACAGAGGATGAGATGGTTGGACAGTGTTCTCGAAGCGACTAGCATGAGTTTGGCCAAACTGCGGGAGGCAGTGAAAGATAGGCGTGCCTGGCGTGCTCTGGTCCATGGGGTCATGAAGAGTCGGACATGACTGAACGACAAAACAAACCCATGTAAGACCATGATAAATCACCACAGCATCAAACTATAATTTTCAGGTGTGAGTATGCAATTGGTCCAAGAAGATTTTTCATGTCTCCTCCATCACCACCAGTGCAAGGATTTGCAAAGGAATCCATTTGCACACATTCAACTGGTAGCCATTTGAGCCTGTATGTGCTTCTCTCTCTCTCTCTCTCTCTCTCTCTCTCTCTCACACACACACACACGTATGAAACAACCCCCAGTGTAGAGAATTCAGGTGGTGCATGAGTTATTATTATTACTACAATTATGCCACACCTTTCTTCAAAGGAGCTCAAGATGTATGTAGTTCTCCTCCCCATCTTATCCTCACAACTGTATGAAGTAGGTGAGACTGTGAGACGGTGCCTAGTCTACGTTCACACAGGTGAGTGGGGATCTTGAGAGTCCCATAGACTGCAAGAAGATCAAACCGATCCATTCTCAAGGAAATTGGCCCTGAGTGCTCACTAGAAGGACAGATCCTGAAGTTGAGGCTCCAGTACTTTGGCCACCTCATGAGAAGAGAAGACTCCCTAGAAAAGACCCTGATGTTGGGAAAGATGGAGGGCACAAGGAGAAGGGGACGACAGAGGATGAGATGGTTGGACAGTGTTCTTCGAAGCTACTAACATGAGTTTGGCCAAACTGCGGGAGGCAGTGGAGGATAGGCATGCCTGGCGTGCTCTGGTCCATGGGGTCACGGACAGTCGGACATGACTGAATGACTGAACAACAACAATTCAAACTACTGCAAGACCTAATGCCAATGAATCCCTGGCACACAGGCTGCGTTCCTGCTCTATGCAGCAGTGCTGCACAGCCCAACAGATCTCAAGTGAGCATATCCAATGCTACCAACAATGGGAGTATTTCACTACTGCAATTCTGTAATGCTAATTGCTAGTCTAAACTTTATGCCACCATTACATGCAGATAAATTATTTAAAGCAAATAACTCAGATCCGTGTGAGCTGACACTTCAGATTGCTCCAGGAAAGATATTTACTAAAATTAATTTATACTTTCAGAATCTGAAGAACCAATCAGAAAGTATCTTTGTACAAAGCTGTTTTAAAATATTCATATTTATTTTGCGCAAAGTCTACAGTTCAGGCTTTGTGTGACTTTTTTTCCTGCTTGGATAAAAAGTCTCCAAATGGTACGATCAAAGTAGAAAGATAATTAAAAAAGACAATGCTGATGTTTTATTTAAGCACATTTCTCTGCTCTTTTCACATCATACAAACCAGCTTAACTGTTTGGATGCTGGGGTGCGTTTTCTCTTTCGTCTAAGGCTATTAGATGCCTTAGAAGTTCATCACTGCATGCATTGGCTTGGACATAATATGTAGTACCCAAAGCAATAATTTAAAACACAAATACAAATAGAGTGAATAATTTAAAAAGTCAGCATGTATATTCTCAACAACAATAAAAATAAGCAAAGATACATCCATCCCTATAGCTTCAGAACGGAAAAAGTTATGAATATTCACAATCCTCTACGCACTTTTCCCCCAGATCCATTTCAAATGGGGTTTAGGCCTGCTTTTGACACAGAAACTGCTATGGTCACCCGGTATTGTGACCTCTGTTGGGAGAGAAGGGAAATGTGTCTCTGTTAATTCTCCTCAACATCTCAGTGCTTTCCATATCATCAACCATGGTATTCTCCTGCAAAGGGTGCCCGAGTTACAGGTGGGTGGTTTTGGTCCTTCTTGGATGGTCGTTTCCAGGGGGTGATGCTTCCAGAGTGCTCTTCAGCTCCGTGGAGCCTTCAATATGGGGTTCATGGTCCAACTGCACTGGATACCAATTAGTTTCCTGGCCCAATTCAAAATGTCTTAAGTGGCTCAGGACCGCAGTACCTCAAGGACCACCTCTCCCTATATGAACCAACCTGGACCCTGCAAACATCATCTGAGGCCCTTCTTCATGAGCCTCCTCCATGAGAGGACTGGAGGGTGGCAACACGAGAACAGGCCTTTGTGGAATGCTCTCCCTAGGGAGGCTCACCTGGTACCCTCATTACATATCTTCAGATGCCAGGAAAAACATCCCCAGGCATTTGGCTGAGTAAACAATCTATGGCCTTTTAAACTAGGGGTGGGGGAGAGTTATTGCTTTTGTTTGTTACTATGATGTGCATGTTTGCACTTTTATATTGTAAACCACCCTGTGATCCTCAGATGAAGGGCAGTATAGAAATTTAATAATAATAATAATTTATATGGAACAAGCTCCATGGAATTCATTAGGACTTACATTTGAGTAGACATGAATGGCCCAGTCTACACATTTACTTTGGCTCCCTGGAGACTACATGAAATCATTCAAGTGCACCAGCAGTTCCTTGCCACAACTGTACAAAGAAAGTCTCAACCACTGGGTTGTCCTTATCGTGAACATTTTCATATCCCCATCAGATGGTGTTGTTTGCACAGTTCTTCAGCTGAAAGCTTCTGCATTTTCATTGGATTTTATTTTAATATTTATTTATTTTCATCACTCATTGTTTGGCACCCTGAGCTCCTTGGGGAGGAAGGGTGTGTGTGTGGAATAAAAATTAAATAACTAACTAACTAAATTCCTGAAATTCTCCCCAGAAATAGCTCCCAACTATGGGCACCCGCAGAAAAGTGGGAATTCATTTGCCACCGAAGCAGAAACATCAAAAAGCATATGGACATGTAAGAGCAGCGTGGTGGCATATTTTACATACATACAAAGCATATGTGGTGCCAGAAGTATAGCCAGATCTTGTTAGGTACAGATTACATTGGCAACAGCAAAAAACATCTGA
Source organism: Lacerta viridis (assembly GCA_900245905.1). Classification (NCBI taxonomy): domain Eukaryota; kingdom Metazoa; phylum Chordata; class Lepidosauria; order Squamata; family Lacertidae; genus Lacerta; species Lacerta viridis. The sequence continues at coordinate 277,299 of OFHU01002771.1, read as the reverse complement.
ACAGTTTGTGGCTGTTTGCTAAAGGCTGTTGACAACATAAGACCACAACGGAGTGCTGGGAGTGCATCTGTGCTTTAGAATGAATGACTGTGGCAGCTTCCGTATTCATTTCCATTGCATTTCTACAGCCGCACCAAATGCAGGCATATTCTCGCCCTCCGCTTGGTCCTAGCCATCAGCCAGAGGGTCAACAGCTGGTGGAAGGCGCAGGGAGAAATCTGCCTCAACTGTCAGCTGTCCTGTCGAGATGCAAGGGAAAGCGCAATCTGCCCCCAAGCACCACCTCTCTACCCTAGCAAAAACACCAGCAGGCAAGCAGATCAACCCCAGGCGAGCTGTTTTGTTTCATCCATTCATTCTTTGTATTTGGTCGTGTTCGGATGTTTTAATGTGGCTTATTGCAGGTTGCCCTGGGCCTATTGCAGGAGGGAATTGGCAAATAAAGAAAATAAATGCCCATTTAGTGGGGTGAACCACATATCCTTACTCGGACTTTTACAAACCTTTCTCCATCCTCTGCCTTTCTCCCTCCTACACCCCTTTTTGTGTGTGTCTTTTAGACAGCGGGGCTTTGGGCTGTGGAATTGTGCCTTTATTTACAGTAATGTACTGCAGCCAGTTACTCTAGAAATAATAACAGCAGACAATAGTTTTTAGGAGAGACAAAAGTGATATGACAGAGGCACAGTTACCTTTGATCGCCTTGGGTCAAACAGGTTTTCCAGGCTTCTGAAGCTGTACAAAAATCTGCAAATTGTGTTTCTCAGAGACAATAGTGACGCAACTATATATACCACAGCATGGGTGTCTCTTGCCTTCCACTTTCTGAAATAAATGTTTTCTGTCTCCAGTCTTGGCTGTCTTTAGCCTATAAAGATCAGACATATTTGATTCAACTTTATTGAGGATTTAGGCTAAAAGTGGGGAGGGGGGGAGTGGTAAGTCTGAAATTGAAGGTTTCCAAGAACAAGTCTCACTGGCCAAGTTCATACAAATAATTACATTTCAGACTGAAGACTTTAGGTATGGTAACATGTTTGTTTTAAATTATAGCCACAAGTGAAAAGGGATAACCAATTCACATGTGATAGACAGATCAATTCCTAGCTTACCTTCCATCTCTGTATAACTGCCCAGTATTTCAAGAATCAATAAACCAGATGATGTGTCATAAAGCGGTTTCAAACATCCCTCTAATTATGCTTTAACTATTGCACTGCACTTCCCTCAAAGCTTCCAGTTTCTCATCTACGCATAGTCATCTGTTCCACTGTATTGGTCTACTCTGCTCACCTTTGTTGCTTGGCATGAATGACGTTGTCTTCCTCAATGTGTTCATTTTTAAAATGTCTGCCTGGGATTATAGACACCACAATTTTCTGGAAGGAACATGGGGTGACATCATTGCATTAGGTAAGACCTAGTGTGAAAGGGGTGGTTATAACCCCTTCTATACAGATGCCCAGGGAGACTTGCCAGTGGCATGGAGACCCAGCCAAACAGTGATTCCCCCAGGTTTGAATCAGTCTGGGACTGGAAATGAAAGGTGAACATAGGCAAAGTTTTTTTGGGGAAAAAAAAATAGCCCCTTTTTCCAGAGAGTTCTATACTGACTCTGAATTGAGGTGCTCAGTTTGTGAGCACCCATCCCAGATCCCTTACCTGACAGCAGGTAAGCTTGGAGCTCGCAGACCCCTAACCTGAAGCAGGTGTTGTTCCAGCAGTCAATTTCTCTCTCTCCCTCTCTTCCTCTCTCTCTGTCTCTTTCTCTCAACACCCTTTTCCTCCACACTGATAGCAACAGATTATAGCAGCAGCAGCCTCTTCTTCCTGCCTAGTGCTTGCAATGCAACTACCATTTATGCATCTGCATCTCTGTGGGCCCAAACTCTCATAGTTTGACCCTAATTTCTGAGATCCACACATAAAATAGGACTTCCCCTTCTGTTCCTCTCCCCACAGGCCCTCCAAAATCTGCCCCAAAGAACCTTGCAACACTCTGGAGAAGGTTTTGAGGGTATGCAGGGGAGAGGAGAGGAGGGAGAATTCCATTATCCTGGTGAAAGCATGATACAGCAGTGTGGGTCAGCAGTGTTGGATGGAACACTGTCTGAGTGGCCCTTTGATATTCTGGGGAGCTGTGGGCTGTGAAATAAGCCAAACTAGAATGAGTCTCACTCTGAAGCTGACCAAACACTGACTAGGGCACATAATTGTGCCTACCATGTGGCAGTGTGGGCTACAAAAAAGGCTTCTTTTGTACCTTGTTTTGTTTTTGTTTTTTTACGAAGAATTTATTGGCATTTTTCATAACAAAACATATACCCAAATCCCCACCCACAAATACAAAACAAATACAAAATTGCCAGGATTCTTCTTCTTGTTTACATACATAACGAAAAAAATTTCTATTTCCAAATCTTGACAGTTGACTTCCCCTGCCTTTTCACCTTCGGTTTTAAATCCATAATCTTCTATTTTTATAACAACTTTTCTCTAAAAATTAACTTCAGTTAGAAATAAAACAATCATCTTAATCATCTTACTTTATCATAAATCTTAACAAAATATTCTCAAAAAATCTATACTAATTTCTTCTGTCCTTTATCTTGCTGCTAATAACATAAAACCTCAAATATCTCCTTACTTATCCAAAATAAACTTAAAACTAAGAACCTTCGCCCTCCGATTTCAGAATACCATAACAGAGTTTAAATTTTACATTTAATACTTTACCCCACTCCCCCTCTGTCCATTGTCCTTCTCTGTCTATCGCCGGAACCAATCTTCCAATTGTCCTCTTTTGCCATTTGTCCACAGATCCAGGCACAGTTCGCATCAATCCTTGCATCGAGCATCAGGGTACCCATCTCCTCCTCTTTCGGCTCCTCCGCTTCTTTGTAGCATTCTTCCTCTTTTTGTAGATATCTTAATTCCTTGTCCCTTGCCCCCGAGCTCACACCTCGGGGTCTGGATATGCAAATCTTGCCGTCCCGGGGCTGCCACCCCCAAAGAACGGGTCATTTTCTCGGAGTCGCCCTGTCGTCTCTCTCCATCCTTCAAGCATCCCTTTCAGCTCTTTGCCAAGGTTTCCTTCCATTGAATAAAACATTTGGAAAGCCTCCTCTGTGGAGAATGATTTTTTTTGTTTATTACCCCACTCAAGACTTTCAGTTTCCGATTAAGCAGTTCCAGCTCCAAGACAGTAAGCCTTTCTTCATCCGTTAGTTCAGAGTTCAAAATAAGTTCAAACACAAAGTCCAACATATTGGGGGAGGGGGTGAGTGTCAAATTTCAGTTCCTGTCTCTATGTTCCTCCCTTTGTTGCAATTGTTTCCCACTGTCCAGATTTTCCATCGCCATTTTTCCTGAAGCCAGAGCGCAAAGACCAAAACTTTAAACGGAGAATTTTCTCCAGACTTACTCCCCAAAGGGAGATCTCGAGTCTCACTTTTCAAGTCTCTTTGTATCCATTCAGTGAGCAGTCACTTAAACTGATTTTCTTTCGCCCGAAGGGAGGGAGGCAGGCTTCCTTTCCTCTTCCCCCCGGATCGTCCGAAAACATAAAATCAAGCCATTCAAATACTCACGACCAGGGTTCTTTAATTCCATTAAACACATAACTTTGACGTGCCGGGGGTACCGCCCATTTATCCCGGTGGGGCATGTCCCCTATAGCCCGGCTCCGTGTCCCTTCACCCCCACTCCCCCTTTACAGGGGGAGCGAGGGAAGGGTTCAGGCTAATGGGCACACGGGGAGCCCAGGGTGCGGGACGCTCTTCCCGCACCCCACCGGAGCCCCGCTTTGCGGTAGCGGGGCTCCAACCCCCGGGACGGACTGGGTCGCCTCGCAGCCGAGGCAACCCACGACCGCTCCGCAATGGCGTCGCCGCCGGAAGCCTTTTGTACCTTGTTTTGTATCTTCTAGTAGGTGGCCATTGGAGTTATTTTGGGTGGTCTGAAGGTTACTCACTGCCACTGGTGGTGGTGGGGACCTCTGGAGCTGCCATGACCAACTAACTGGCTACACACTTTGAGGATAAAGTCACTCATCTTTGGAGTGATCTTGACTCTGCACTTGTTGCAGTCCTAGCTGAAGTACTCAGTGCCAGAATTGAGGACATGTTCAGGGCCATCATAAGCATATCCGGCGCCGTGGTGCAAAGATTCCTCTGGTGCCCCCCACTTCCCAGAGTTACCGACCTTTTTAAAGGTGGGCAGTGGCTGGAGGGTGGCTCCTCTGGCGGGGAAGAGGCGGAGGCTGGACGTGGCGCCTCCTGGCTCAGCTGGCCGCTTTGTCCCGCTTTGTACTGCACGCCGAGCGAGTGGGCCTGCGCTGAGCGAGCGAGGGTGCGTGCGCTGCTCCTGCCAAGCATCGGCTTGGTTTTTTCCCTTTTAGCCTTCTGGCGCCCCACAGAATTCGACACCTGCAGGCTAAAAGGGAAAAAAACCAAGCCGACGCTCACGGGAGTGGCGCATGCACCCTCGCTCACTCAGCGCACTCGTTCGGTGTTCCCCGGGCTCTCGCCTAGCACCCTCCAGAACTTGGCGCCCTGCGCCACTAGCCTCTATGGGTAAGACGGGCCTGGACATGTTGTTGTGGGATCTGTTTCCACTTTGGAATCAGCTGGTGTGTCCAAGGTGCTGGTGGCCATACATACTCTCTTGACTCTCCTTCTTGGCTTACTTAATCTATCCGAGGGGTCTGAGCAGCTTGGTGAAGGCTTCACAGTGTGAGAGGAGGGTGCCTGCTGCCTTGAAAGGGAAAATGGCATGACAGGTCCTAGAGAAACAGGCCCTGGACTCCTTAAGTTGGAACAACTGTTGACCAGTTGTCAATACTTGCTTCTTGGAGAAGGTGGTGGAAAGGGTTGTGGTGCAAGCACTCTTAGAGCACAAGGTTATTTAGATATATTCCAATCTGGGTTCAGGCTTGGGGGGAAGGGGGAGTGTGATTTTGCTCCTGCTTCTTGATCTGTCTCTGGCTTTTGATATGATTGGCCATGGTATCCTTCTGGGTCTGCTCCAGGGAACGGAGATTGGGGGACATTGTGTTACAGTTGTTCTAATCCTACCTTCGGTTCTGAATCCAGAGAGTAGCATTTGGAGAGTTGCTGGTTGCACACTTGTGGCGGCATTCAAAATCTTTTCTGTGCCTGCTATATTGCTGATTTTAATTATTCTTTGCATGTTTTAAAGAGTTGTTTTTACTGGTTTTATTGCTTTATTGTTTTTTTGTAAACTGTTGTTGTTTTTTACAATCAAACAGTATATACATTTTATGAAATAAACACACATTCACAAAATATTGGAACCAATATTTATGATTATTGTATGTTCTTGTCATTTTTAATTATGACTTTTATCTTGGTATAACCTCCTTTTTGTAGAGGTTATATTTTAAAATAGTGACTCATGTGCATACATCTAAAAATACAGTGTTTTTAGAGTAATTTTCAAACGTTCTACAGTTGAAACATATATTTCAGCTGATTGGTCACACGTAGTTGCTTGACATTAAAATGATGCCTTCACAAAAGAAAGCCCATGTGTTCTTGCTAATTTACTTGACAGATAAAAATTGCCTTCATCCTAGAAATAATCTGGATATTTCTTTAAGAATGAGCTGTATAATAAGTACAGTAATTTCCCCCTAATCCACATTAGAAAAGAACATCATGTAATGTATAACAGGAAAAATAATCAACACCTGTTATGCAGTAGAATCACCATTATGCAACCTGTACATGTCTTAAGTTATCACATATTTTCACCTAAGTTTGGAGCAAGTTTACGGGATTCTGTTCTAGCAAAATGTGTGAAGCTGGAAAGCTGGAGCTTGAACCTGAGCCGTGGCCCTTCTGCGTACGCATTAATTGTAAGCAGTGAGCTCCACACAATTAACAAGAAGTAGGGCATGCTGCAAGTTCCACACATGCACCCTGCCATGTTCGGCAGCTTCCCTATCCACCACTCCTCTGACATTCATGCGCTGAGCATGGATGCCCACTACATGCATTGGCATCCATGAAAAATGGAACACTTACAAGGGAAACAATCCGATTTGCACCTCCCAGACTGATACACGGATTGGAACATCCATTGGATTTTCCCTATCTCCAAATTTCACAATGCAGCTCTTGCCTCAAGAAATGCACATTTTAAGATAAGATACATTTACAAATGCATACATTGGGGTTAAAATTATTTAAACAGTATTTTGTGATTATCGAAAATACTATCAAAATATGGATTTTCATGCTGAATTCCCCCCCCCTCTGTGCCGCTGTCTCTTTCTGTCTCTCTCAATGCCTATGTACTGTCTTTCCCAATAATGCTTAGAGCTAATGGTCCACACAGATGTCTCAAACCCTCCTAAGGTACTTCATTCATGCTACTGAAATTCAAAATTCAAAATTTATTTAAACAGTATTTAGTGATTATCGAAAATACTATCAAAATATGGATTTTCATGCAGAGTTGTTTTTAAGAAAGAAAAACACACACCATAGAATCAGTGTGAATATGGGACTGAACACAAGTAACATGGTCCAGAAGTAGACTTCATCCCTCCACCCCTAGCTTCCAGCTCACACCAGAAGACTATAACTCTATCCGCAAAGGCTTCTTATTTTCAGACTCCACATGGGTAGCAAGTATGTGAAAACAACACATATCAGCCCTGCTTCCTTTTACACACACACACATACACACACGGTACCTCTTTAAATGATTAACATATGAAGAGGGCTAGAATCAATGAGACTAATGGCAAATGGTCCTGGCACTGAAAAATCATTGGAAATAGTGTCCCAATTTTGCCTCCCATAAATGGGACAAAACAAAATAAAAAATTCTTTCCAGTAGCACCTTAGAGACCAACTAGTTTGTTCTTGGTATGAGCTTTCGTGTGCATGCACACTTCTTCAGATACACTGAAACAGAAGTCACCAGATCCTTAAATATAGTGAGGGAGTGGGGAGGGGTATTACTCAGAAGGGTGGTGGGAATGGGTGATCAGCTGATAGGTGTGGAAAACCTGTTGACGACTCTTAACGGCTGCAATTAGTCTTGCAGGGAAAGGCAAGGGGTGAGATGGCTAAAGATAGCTTTGTTATGTATAATGAGATAAGAATCCAATGTCTTTGTTCAGACCAGGTTTCTCCATGGTTTTAAGTTTGGTGATTAGTTGCAATTCAGCCACTTCTCTTTCCAGTCTATTTCTGAAATTTCTTTGTATTAAGACAGCTACTTTGAGATCTTTTATAGAATGTCCTGGGAGATTGAAGTGTTCTCCTACTGGTTTCTCTGTCTTGTGATTCCTGATATCAGATTTATGTCCATTTATCCTTTGGCGTAGGGTTTGGCCTGTTTGTCCAATATAGAGAGCTGAAGGGCACTGTTGGCATTTGATTGCATACACAATGTTGGAAGATGAGCAATTAAATAGTCCTGAGATGGTATGTTTGATGTTGTTGGGACCAGTAATGGTGTTGTCCGGGTTTATGTGGCAGCAAAGTTGGCATCTGGGTTTATTGCAGGCTCTGGTACCAGTGTCCATGTTGAGTCCTGTTGTTGTATTATTGTGGGTGAGGAGCTGTTTGAGATTGGGTGGCTGTCTGTAGGCGATGAAGGTCTTCCTCCCAGAGCAATGTGTGGGACAGTGCAATGTGTGGGGTGGAACAGTGCAATGTGTGGGGTGGAGATTTTGGCTCTACTTTAGTAAGAAGCAAAATCTGCTGGATGGTGAGTGCATAGACACTGGGATAAATGACAAACAACAGGCGCTTATTTTTTAATTGTTATAGAATGATTTTCTGTTAATGATCACACAAGTAAATAGCATACTAGGCTGTCCTGATTTATTCCTTTCCCAGCCATTTCTGGCTACAAGTCTGTCACTTCAACATTATGAATATGGCCTTGTGTGCTACTTTTAATGTGTTACACTGGGACACCAGAAGCAACATCAAGGTACTGCCAATACAACATCAGAATAGTAAGGCGAATTAATTCTTTATACAATCTCTATGGAAACAACATTAAAGCAAAATAATTTTGTCCCCCATTTTAGCTAGTGCGCTCATTTTGGAATTCCTTTCCTGACATCCTTTTAAATCCATACGATGCTTTCAACGGCAATGTGCCCATTGCTATTAGAGTTATTCGTTCAGTCTCCAGCTATCTAAGTCGATCCTGAATTATCTCACATGAAATATGCCATCAAGGACATGTTGTTGTTGTTCAGTCGTTCAGTCGTGTCCGACTCTTCGTGACCCCATGGACCAGAGCACGCCAGGCACGCCTATCCTTCACTGCCTCTCGCAGTTTGGCCAAACTCATGCTAGTAGCTTCGAGAACACTGTCCAACCATCTCATCCTCTGTCGTCCCCTTCTCCTTGTGCCCTCCATCTTTCCCAACATCTTCAGGGAGTCTTCTCTTCTCATGAGGTGGCCAAAGTACTGGAGCCTCAACTTCAGGATCTGTCCTTCTAGTGAGCACTCAGGGCCGATTTCCTTGAGAATGGATAGGTTTGATCTTCTTGCAAGGACATAGCATGGACTTTATCCCAAGGTGCTACCCCTATTCCAAAGACATCACTTGGTGTTTCCCCAGCTCATTTCTCTGACAGTTACCCTTGTTTAACTTGTGTAAAACACTACCAAAAACCCAGGTTTAGTTTGTCCTGTGATCAGTTCTCAAGTTTTGCCTGAATGTAAAGAATCATAGAGTTTAAGTTATAAAGAGCCATGTGGCATTGGCAGGCCATCCTCCTCCAGATAAGTGTGTCATACTGTACTGGCCCAAATAGAAGCCGCACCTTTAAAATTGGAGGGGGGCGGGAGAAAAAATACCCAAATATAAGCCACTCCATTCCTTGCTGAATACGGGGGGGGGGGACCACGCTGCACTGCTGGCGGCCTTTCCCCTTCTTCACTCTCTCCCTTCCCGGCCTTGCGGGAGAAGACAGGGGACTATGTGTGGGGCGGGGCACCACTTTGCCGCGCCTCCTGCCACTGTTTTCCCGCACTACTGGCTGCATACCGTAAGCTCGCGTGTATAAGCCTCATTTTAAATTTTCACAGTCAGAATTTTTTTGTCGGGGGGAGTGCAGCTTATATTCAAGCCAATATGGTAATTCTATTTTTCAATTTTCTTTTTTACCCAACGTTTTGTTATACCCTCTCCCAATCTACATTTCCCCCCCTCTCTGTGCCTCTGTCTCTTACTGTCTCTCTCACTTAATGCCTACGTACTGTCTTTCCCAATAATGCTTAGAGCTAATGGTCCACACAGATGTCTCAAACCCTCCTAAGCATAGCTGTCAAGTTTCGGATTTGAAAATAAGGGATCAGCAGTCTCACCTATCCCGGGGACAGTCACATGTCAGTGGTGGGCGGAGCCAGAAGCAAAAGTGGGCGGAGCAGCAATGTAAACTCCAAGCGGGCTCGGGCTCGGAGCGGAGCAAAGAGGAGGGCAGCCAGCAAAGAGGAGGGCAGCCATGTGCTCTGCGCGATGGAGCCCCATCGTCTTCTTGTCTGATCCCATCAAAACAGGACAGGAAGCAGCAGCTGCTCAAAGGCAGCCAGGCTCCGCCCGCCAGCTAACCCTATTGGCCGGCTGAGGGGCTCGGCGGCAACGGATAGGGGCTGATGCAGGGGGAGGAATACACCCCCCTGTAAGCACGGGAAACGGCTCCCACTTGCTTTGAGGGCTGAGGCTTTTCTCTCCAAGTAGGCGAGGTCTTCCCACCCAGTCCCTGGCCAGCAGGGGAGGAGCTGCTTCCATTAAAAATGGGAAATTTAAGGGAAATAAAAAATAAGGGAGAGCAGTGGGAAACTGCTTGAAATAAGGGAGAATCCCGGGGGGAACGGGATACTTGACAGCACTGCTCCTAAGGTACTTCATTCATGCTACTGAAATTCAAAATTTTCTGCATGCCTTGCTCAAGCGACACATTCCAAATGACCTTGAATTTTTCCATGGCAAAATCTGGTGACAGCTCTAGAGGAACTACACGGCCATAAGTGGCTACAACTGGCAACCATAACTGGTGTGATAGCTTGAGGCTTTAGCCTGTTCTCATAAATTGTTCCAAAGCAACATACATCCTGATGCAATAGCATCTTTGATGCTACTGAGCCAGCCACAGACTAATGACTTTAGACTTTTGAAGAGTGCAGATATTCTGCACTGAGACAATAGCTGAATTGCTCTCAGAATAAATAAAACTGATCTGGTAGTGTTTACTGTAGCTGGTTAATAGTTTAACTGATGAATGTGGAAGAGAGATGGGTACAGGACAAGGAGATGCTAGCCTTAGCCCAGGGCCAGACTTTAGGAGGCCCTTGGCATGGTGCCAAAGACCCCCCCCCCAAAAAAAAATCTGGGCAAGATCTAGCCCTCCTTGTGGCCACAACAATCTACAGCCACCACTTGTTTTCTCTTGAGACCAGCACTGCTTTGGCAGCCATACTACTTACTGCCTTCACCAAGAACCCAGACATGCTTCTGTGGTGGACAGTGGTGGAATTTTTAAATGGAAGGTAAGCTCACTTGCATCAGTGGCGATCGCCTAGTTACTCAACATGCAATGCATCGACATGCAGATTTTGAAACCGATAGAGTTCATAGTTCTATAGCCAACAAGTTTCCTAGATCTATGGGCCACACCATTACATGCTGGCGAACTTAAAATGGCAGACAGCCAACGTGGATGGGGGCAGAGCTTGGCTCCTCTTCAAAAGCTGCATTACCACCTACTGTAGAAAGGCAGCCTGAATGGAGTTTGGAATAGGGGTAAATTACACCAGCATAATTTACCCTACCATAAATCACGTTGGCTTCCGATAGTTTGGATCGCTTTGCCCATGTATGTTATATATCACAACTATTATAGAGGACAAAGGAAGCTTGTTTCAGCCAGAACAGGCCTATTAATCTGAGCTGCATAAAGGCTGGCAAATACAGATGCAATAAAGAAAACATGTTTATAATATTTGTGATGTAATATAAACAATAAAACAAACCTGGACAATGATAAAGGGGAGGGGGATTGTTATTGGCTATTGCTATTCTCTTTCTTTGCTGCTTTTGGATCTACTTGCCCTAGATCTCCTGGCCATGGCATTTCAAGCCTGTTACACGTACTGTATGCTAGGGATAGTGTGAATGGCTTTTGTATCTGGACACCCCGAGAAATCACAAGCCAAATGGGATTTCTAACTACACTTTACAAGCCAGAGGAGGGATGGGGGAAACTAAGGAGCACCACTGGAGCAACAATAGCAAGGGGCACACTCTTACACAACCTCAGGCGCATGTTTGAGGACCTCACTGAATCATAGTCCCCAATGGGATTTTTTGGAAGACATCATGTCATTTTCTATCCCACTTCACATTATGCTCTGTTGAGCCAGATCTTCGGATCTAGTCCAAATTACTGTCACATCAGTAACGCACTGGGATGCTCGGCTATTCTGTCTAACATTGTGGGGCCAAGGCTGGCAAATCAAGTAAGCATTAGCATATAGACCTTCTGGCAGGGAAGCTTTCCACTTAGCACTGGGCATCCTGATGGATTTCTCAACTCCGAGCTGCCACCCGTCTCATTATCCCATTTGTCTTCGTTAGGCTAAATTGGCAGTTATGTCTTCATGGCAAATGTTTGTTTTTTGCAAATGAGCAGTGAGCAAAGAGCAAGGGACCTAATAGGAGCCATTTCTCCCCCCTACAATCTGAGGACAGGGCAGCTGGACACGGGTGCTAAAGGTACCCCAACCTTCTTTCCCCTCCACCAGTTACTATGCAGCTCCCAAGCCTATTAGAAACTTCTGCAGGACCTAGATTGCTGCTACTAGTATTGAGTATTTACAGTTATCTGGTGGTGTAATCTTTTTTTTAAAGGACTTTTGGCTTTTTTTTGGTGAATACGGGCAATAATCAAATTTGGGGATGCCTCCTTAAACAACACATCTGAGGATTTGCAAGGAAACACAGATGAGTTGGGGTTAAATTTGGTAACATTCCTTTTGGGTGGATGCATCAGATTTCGCCTAAAATGGAATTCAAAGTGAATTTGGACAGTTAGTAAGGAAACTAGCTGAATTTCTCATAGAGCTTTCACACATCCTTTGTGTTACTACTGGAATTCCACATAAGGAGGAATCAAAGCAAGATAAGCACCGCACTGATGGAACTTCTAAGTACTTGGTAAATTGGAGCGAGTGTAACGCTGTTTTTGTCTTGCGGTAAAAGTATTTCGGAGTGCCTATTTCCTTTGACCTGATCCAGTTGCATAGTCATCATGATCTGTGTGTACCCCCTCCATGCAATAGTAGCAACAAGAACAAGCAGGCAAGAAGGTTATCCGTCTTATTAAATAGCATCCTAGATGTTGCACTCTGGGCCACAAAGTGACAATGACAGAATCGTTCAGTTAATCAGTGTGGAAGGTCATTGCACAAAAGAGAGCTATAAATGCAACACAATATGCTATTCTGCTTTGTGTAGTTTGCACTGCAATTTCTCTTCCATTCAGTGACACTTCTAAGAACCATTTTAACTCCTAAGAGCTATTGCCAGGTATCAGTAATGCTCTTCCCTACTGACTCATATCTTCCAAATGGTCACATTTCAGCTTAGGCTCAGAATAATTAGGGATGAGCAAACAGACACCTTCTTTCTCAGAGTGTTCCCTCTAAGAGCCCCCAAGACCCTTCACCAAAAAAATTAAATTTGGCCATAGCTGGAAACAATCTCTCCCATGACTCTCTTTGCGAGTTTCAAAATGTAAGACTAAAATGTTAAAGGAAGGAATTAAACCTAGCATTTCAAGGTTGTGAGCCCAGTTGTTCGGCATAAGCTGACTTGATTTTACAAAAGAGTACATGAAAAGTCCATATTTAAATTCCACATATGTTGTACAGGACACACTTTTTGCACAAAACGTGTACCTTTTAATGCTTATCAATGCATTTAACCATAAAATATGCATTTTATAAACACGCTTTACATAAAATGTTTATTTTTGTGCACCAAAATGTGTTGCTGGTGCTGCTCTTAATCTGAAAACTGATTTAAATTCCTTGAGCAGCCTAGCCTGGATATACTCCATTCATCTTCGGCTGTGGTGTTGTCTTTTGATACTCCCAATTCCTTTGTATTTTGGGTGATTACTGAGTCTTCGAAGTCTGCCCTGGATGAAGGAACTGTTGAAAAGTTGCTTCAGTTTTGCTATCTCCTCACCTCTTATCTACAAACTGTGGGCCAAATATATCGGTAAAGGGCAGCAGGAAACAACGGAGCGTGCCCTTCTTCATTGCCAGTATTATATAGACATTCGAGCCACTTTTATCCAGCCCATCCTATATAAGTTCCCTGGGCATTCAGAGCAACACAACATCTCCCTATTACTACAGGACGAAAGCCCAGAAGCCACATATTCAGTCGCCAGATTTTGCGCTGCCATGATAGATATTCGTTAAAGGGTGGTCTATGCTACAAATCAGTCCTAAATTGAAGGTCCATTTTGTTAGAGCTGCACTTCTGTTTTGTTTTGTTTTTTTAAAAAAGTTTTTATTATTTTCCAATAAGACAAAGAAAAAAGACATTACATAAACATAAACATAAACATAAAAAACACAATACATATTAAACAATAAACAATTATAAAAACAATAACGACAACCTCAAACAAAGAAAATCAAATACAAACCTAAAATAACACCTATCTTTGTACTTTTCTTGTTTCAAACTTCTCTGCTATGGGGACTTCCCCTGTTCCCTCCACTGCCTTCACCATCATATAAGTATTTTAAGTAGCTTTATATCTTTTTCCCTTAACTTTTATCATATTCCTTAATAGTCTTTAGATATTCTTTAAAATTACTTAATCTTATATAAATCATGTCTTATGTCACTATCTTAAGATATTCTTTTACAATTAAATCATTTCTCACAAAAAATTTATTCAAAACAATTTTATCTCACTTCCACCTGCTAAAGCCGATTCTTCTTATTAGTTCTGCTCAAATATTCAAATATTCAGTTTTACACATTTAAGTAGATAGTCCTTAAATTTCTTCCAATCCTGCGACACCGTCTCCTCCCTCTGGTCTCGGATTCTAGCGGTCAGTTCAGCGAGTTCCATATAGTCCATTAACTTCATCTGCCATTCTTCTACTGTTGGGATCTCTTCACCCTTCCAAGTTCTTGCCAATAAAATTCTAGCCGCTGTTGTGGCATACATAAAAAATGTTCTATCCTGACTGGGTATCTCTTCATTAGTCATGCTCAAAAGGAATGCCTCTGGTTTCTTACTGAAGGTAATTTTCATTACCTTTTTAAGCTCATTATAAATCTTATCCCAGAAAGCATTCACTCCTGGACATGACCACCACATATGAAAAAAGGTACCTTTCGTAGACTTACATTTCCAACACACATCAGACATTTTGGAATTCATCTTAGCTAACTTAACTGGTGTCAGATACCATCTATACAGCATTTTCATTATATTTTCTCTTAAGCTATTGCAAGCTGTAAATTTGATACCTTTCTGCCACAGTCTCTCCCAGTCGTCCATCATAATATTATGACCCACATCTTTCGCCCAATCTATCATTGTCGATTTTACCAATTCATCTTTCGTATGCCACTCTAGCAACAAATTATACATCTTGGAAAGGTTTTTAGAGTTCGATTCAATCAGTTCTGTTTCCAGTTTTGATTTTTCCAGTTGAAAACCAATTTTCCTGTCCAATTTAAATACCTCATGCACTTGGTGGTATTGCAGCCAGTCGGTGACTTGACTTTTTACTTGATCATAACTTTTCAACTTAATTGAGTCACCGTCCTGCTGCAATATATCCACATATCTTAACCAACTTGCAGACATGTTCGGTCTCTTATAAGCCTTAGCCTCCACTGGTGAAATCCATCTAGGAGTCTTTCTCTCTAACAAGTCTTTATATCTTGTCCAAACCTGATACAAAGCTTTCCTAATTATATGATTCTTAAAAGTTTTGTGGACTTTCACCTTGTCGTACCAAAGGTATGCATGCCATCCGAACACGTTATCAAATCCTTCCAAGTCCAGCACATCAACGTTCTGAGAGCCAGTTTGGTGTAGTGGTTAAGAGCGGCAGACTTGTAATCTGGGGAACCGGGTTCGTGTCTCCACTCCTCCACATGCAGCTGCTGGGTGACCTTGGGCTAGTCACACTTCTCTGAAGTCTCTCAGCCCCACTCACCTCACAGAGTGTTTGTTGTGGGGGAGGAAGGGAAAGGAGAATGTTAGCCGCTTTGAGACTCCTTCGGGTAGTGAAAAAGCGGGATATCAAATCCAAACTCTTCTTCTCCAATTTAAACCAATCCTTCAACCAGCAAAAGGCCGCTGCTTCAAAGTAAATCTTTAAGTCCGGCAGGGCAAAGCCTCCTCTCTCTTTAGAGTCTGTCAAAATCTTAAATTTTATTCTAGGCTTTTTTCCCTGCCATATAAATTTCGATACAGGTCCCTTTGCCATATCTTAAAAGAATCCATTTTATCTACAATTGGTATGGCTTGGAATAAAAACAGCATCCTTGGTAGAACATTCATTTTGACAGCTGCTATTCTTCCCATCAACGAAAGTTTCAACCTTGTCCATATCTCTAAGTCTTTTTTGATCTCTGTCCACAACTTTTCATAATTATCTTTATACAGGTTCAGATTTTTTGCTGTAATATTGACACCTAGATATTTTACAGTCTTAACAAAATTGAGACCAGTGCAGTCCTGTAATCTTTGTATCTGCATTTGACTCATGTTTTTGCTCAATACTTTGGTTTTCTGTTTATTCAGTTTGAAACCAGCTACACGTCCAAATGATTCTATCAATTCCAAAGCTTTGGGGACACTGCTTTCAGGTTCCTGTAGGGATAACATAGAGCTGCACTTCTGAAGCCCCACCCCATATAGCTGTTTAAACTGATTTTTTTTAAAAAAAAATCTTACCAGTTTTTACTCATCCATTATTTATGCTTAATCAAGTATTCTATGTATATGTTTAAATTTACGTTGAGTTCCTGCTCCCATTTATTTAACAATTATCCGCTTAGATTCATACTGTTATGCTATCTATTGAGAGGTTTTGCTTATGCTGGTCTATGACCGTAATAAAGTCAATTCAATTCAATTCAATTCTATATTGGTAAAGAGAAATTAACAGATGCTGGCCTACAAGAGTGGTGTGGGGTGGCCCAAGGCCCTTGGGTCTCCTCCCCACCTCAGCCAGGTTGCTGGGGCTGCCAAGTCTTAATTCTGATAATGGGAATACGACAACAGGAGGTCACTTTCAGTGAAAGATCAGCAGATGGGGTGGCCTGTGTGATGTCCCTCAGCCAAGTGAAGCTCATATTCCTACAAGTGCTGAAAAGCAGGGGCCTAACTGCTTACTCTGCTTGGGATGCCTGAAATAACTACCCTCTGCCAATGACCTACAGTTGCTGAACTCCATGACATAAAAATGAACTACTCAAAAATATCCAGAGGCTTACAGTCCCTTCGGCTTTACTCACCCACCCTTCCCCACAAGTACATCCAGAATATTAAGGTCAAATTGTTGTTTTAGCACCAGCATTTTAAAAAGCAGATTTTGGCTCTTGACATGACATGAAATGCTAGGCGTATTTAAAACGGAGGGAATTAGAACCTCTGCCCCCAAATATTTCCCCTGGAGGTTACAGGCACGCAAGCCCTGTCATATTTATCAAAACTCTATCCTTATGTTTGTCCTCTTCTCTCTGGATTGTATAAAACGCACATATTTCCCCCACTTTCATTCATGCGTCCATCTTTTTCCCCCCCTTTTCCATTTTAAGGAGAGCTTAGAAATGCTACAAGGCCGGTACTTTCCCAGTGGCCTTTTGAAGCACTTAATCACTATACAAATCTTTTTTCTCATCATTCAAGTGTTAAGTTGTTGTTGTTTTGGATGTCACTCAGCATTTGAAAAGTAGTTTGTCTAATTGTGCTCCTCGGTACCCCGTCGCCAGTCGCTGGCGCAGTTACGACATCCCATGCCACCCTCCCCATCCGCCTTATTAAAGAAATGTGTGGAAGAGTGGAGCCTGCTCTGCTGCATTCCTCCGCCCGGCCCCTCTCTTTTATTATAAGGACTTACATTACCACAGAACATGGCAACGCTGTTATAAATAAACCAACGTTGTGTGTGACTCATGCTGGAGGACAATAAAACATCTGCATCAGACTCTGAAAGTCACCTTCCCTGAGCATTAAGTTACCATTTCAATTCTCATTTTATTTTGGGTGGATTGTTACAGCCAAAGACTTTGTTATTCTATATCCCTTTCATCCTTTCCCTTCCTTTCACTATGAACTCCCAGTGCACTGGCAGCAATCAGAGGGAGCTCAGATGCAGACTAATGATTCCTCAAGTACGATTGCCCTGATGAAGTCCCAGACATTTTCAATGACTTCCACGCCTGCCGAGGCCAGTTGACTCCGAGGTTGTGACTGTTCCTGCCATTCCTGCGGCTCTGACATGGCAGGCAATGGAAGCAACAATTACAAGGTACTTATTACAGCCCTAGTCCTGAGCAAGGTATTTACTTACTGCATAGTTAAATGCAGGACTGAGGCCCCATTAAACATTTCCTGACCTCCAACCTGGGTAATTTCCTGGTGAATGTCAATTTTACAGGCAATCTGTACGACCTCAAACTCGAACAACAAATGCGTAATGAACATCTTTCAACTGTAAAATAAATAAATCCCTAGATTTCACAACCCCGTTTGTGCCAAATGTTTGCCATTTGCACTAGTAGGTTTAATAATGAAAAAGGTCTAAGAGGGAAAAAAGGTGCAATTTAATAGACAGCTGTAAGCGTTGCAAAATGTCCATATAATTTTACTGCATATAGCAGCTGATCCTCAGATATTTATACACAGATTTAAATTCAGACAAGGGATAGGAAGAAGCCCCCTGAGTATTTTTGGTGATCTTACACAAGCTCTTTATTCTTTCTCCCAGAATTCCTTCGACATTTTGCCTGAGCAGGAACGTGCAAATTGCCCTTGAAATTCTGTCCTAAGCGAAACCCTGAAGGCAACTCACCACCCAATCTTGAAGCCACTCAGATGTTTGGCGTGTCGAGGTCCGCAAGCCACCCCACAAATAAACACACACATAACACAGGAATTTAAGTTTAAGGTTTTTGGCATAATTTTGGCCACAACTTTATTAATATACAAAATGTGAGTGGTTGCTTAGGCATTGGTTCCGACTGGGGACAGACTGACATCCGCCCGCCTTACGGAAGTCACTAAAGGGAAAACACTTTGGGGAGAGAATAGGTGCTGGGTGGTCAGGCCCTCGCCTCTCCCCTAATGTTCCCAGGGGCTCTTGCGTGGCCCTAGCCCCTGACCAGGGGGTACGGACAAAAGCATGGTGAGCCCCTGGATTCCTTTAACGGAATTCCCCGCGCAGCAGCAGCATTGGAGGGGCAGGCACAGCCAACCACTTCCCCTCCACCAACCAATTAATAACCAATGCCTAACCGCCAACCTTACAAGTTGTGACTAATTGCTATGCAGTAGGCGAAAACCAAATGGCACCAGCCAATCAGCCAAATGGAAAAATTCCTACCAGGCCCCTGCCCCAAAAGCAGACGACCCCATGACAGGCATAGCAAGGTCAACGCAGCAGCCTAAATTAAAGGGAGGGTGGGCGAGTGATCCGTTGCACGCAGCGAAGAAGGGCTCATGCTGCGTGCCAGCAACCTTTATAGCCACAGGGTTGTCCATCACAAATTGCTACATGCAATTCTCCCCAACGACCCACGGAGCCCAATCATAGCCCTTGGCCATCCAAACGATGCCACCCAGCAATAGAGGGGTGACTTGCTAGGCCCCCACCGCAACACGTGCTCTCCATGAAGGAGAACCCGCTTTGCACAATCAAGAAGTTCCACATCATCTTTATGATTTCACTTCAGGCAAAACCAGTAATCCTGGAGTGCCTGCTCCCACTGGTTATGATGGGTCCGCTGGTTAATAGGTTTAACTGAAGGTCGTGAGATGTTTTCTGGAGTTCTGAAGGTTGTTACGAAGGTGCGGCCAAAAGTAGGAAAGTGGCCAAATAAAATTAAGAAATAAGAGACTGCAGTCAATGGTTGAGGTGCGCTCTCCCAACTACTCTCTGTGCGTGTCCTTTGCTTAGTTTCTCTTTCGCTTTCTCTCTGTGCTTGTCTCGCATACTTGTTCTCTCTTTGCTTGTCTCGCGCACTCTACACACCGCTACAGAGAGCAGGGGCCATTTATTGATAAACTGAACAGCGTCATAGCATTTGCATAAACCAATCATAACATTGCATTTGTCTGTGTTTCCGGGCGGGAAACAGCTTTCGGCCATTACTGAGAAGCTTCCTGGCGTGCTTTCTAGCAAGCGCGGAGGGATCCAGGCAGCAATCACTAGCCGGATCTCTTTTCTTCCATGCATTAGCGCGGAAGGTTTTTGTAAAGCGGCAAAGCGCGGGAAGTCCCAAAAACGTATTCCCACACCAAGCCTATGCTGCACGAGCAAAAAGACCCTTCCAGCCTTAGCCTGAGAATTCTTGCATGCATCCTTCCCCAAAGGAGGCTCCTGCAAGTCAGATGAAGTTCAGCATCCCATGCTGATGGAGGTGAATCCCTCCACAGGCTGTGCACCTCGCCATGAAAAGCTTTGCGAGGCTTGTTCAAGTTTTCTTTTGGACTTCTCTTCACGGCATGATCAAGGCAGAATTTCAGTGGCAGCCTTATAACAGAGTCCTTTTGCTTCTCAGACCAACAGCACAACTGACCAGAAGGGAATGTGTGCCAACACCATTAAAATCAAGGGAAAGGTATTGATATGGATCAGGCCTTTCGCCTGGGGATAATCAATGAGCCAGCACACACCAAACGGGTTGCCATTCAAGATGAGTGAATGTTAGCATCAGTGGGCAAAACATATTTCTAGTGGCATCAATTTGTTCTACACTCTCCTTAAAGACTTCCAAGTCATGCAGATTTCAAAATGTAAATGGATCAAAAGAGATGGGAGTTCAAATGAATGCAGCTCTAAGATTTTTTTAAAAAACAAGTCTTGACAAGTAAGAAAACAAGTGCTTTATGCATATTAAAATGAGGAGATTCCCCCCACCCCCGATTGAATATAAGATGCTTTCTAAATTAACCATCTGTGACTTTGATCCACAAAGCCTAAGGCCGTACTGAATAGAAGTATCCTCATCCCTAAACTTGATTGGATGTGTTATATTTTGAGCATATTTTGATATGATCATTAGTATTTATATAAGCTGTTTGACAAACTGAACATAAAAGACAAAAAGTTTTAATATGGCAGCCAAATACTACAAATACATGGGTAAAACTTTTGAAAAATGTAATACAGTAGAATCAGTGACAGCTTATGAGCTTGGACAGGTTAGTGGTCTCTTCGTTCCCTAGCAGATTCTCTCAGCCACCTAAAGGAGCACTGAGCACTGAGCAGGGGGCGGAACAGTGCAATAGACGCCGTCCACACATTGCTCTTGCCCAAGTCAGTTATGCAGCCATCAAGAGTGGTCCTTACTGAACTACTGCCATTACTGGTTTCCCCAGCACTCGGGTTACTGTGCTGTAGCCATTGTCAAACTGGCCCAGGCCTGCATAGCATGCAAACTTGTTGTTGTTGTTGTTCAGTCATTCAGTCGTGTCCGACTCTTCATGACCCCATGGACCAGAGCACGCCAGGCACGCCTATCCTTCACTGCCTCCGCAGTTTGGCCAAACTCATGTTAGTAGCTTCGAGAACACTGTCCAACCATCTCATCCTCTGTCGTCCCCTTCTCCTTGTGCCCTCCATCTTTCCCAACATCAGGGTCTTTTCTAGGGAGTCTTCTCTTCTCATGAGGTGGCCAAAGTACTGGAGCCTCAACTTCAGGATCTGTCCTTCCAGTGAGCACTCAGGGCTGATTTCTTTGAGAATGGATAGGTTTGATCTTCTTGCAGTCCATGGGACTCTCAAGAGTCTCCTCCAGCACCATAATTCAAAAGCATCAATTCTCGGCGATCAGCCTTCTTTATGGTCCAGCTCTCACTTCCGTACATTACTACTGGGAAAACCATAGCTTTAACTATACGGACCTTTGTCGGCAAGGTGATGTCTTTGCTTTTTAAGATGCTGTCTAGGTTTGTCATTGCTTTTCTCCCAAGAAGCAGGCGTCTTCTAATTTCGTGACTGCTGTCACCATCTGCAGTGATCATGGAACCCAAGAAAGTGAAATCTCTCACTGCATGCAAACTACCCAGCTAAATGAAGCACACTTTCCGCACATGGCAAGTCAACAGGACCATAGCAATTACCAGTATCTGGTTTTGCTGCTTGCTTGGCACAACAGTCCAGCACATTCCGCCCCCCACCCCCAGTGACCAACCAGATGCTTTTGAGAATCTCATAAGAAGAAGACGGAGGCAATAGCCCTCTCCCTGCTGTTGCTCCCTAACAACTGATATTTAGAGGTATGCTAGCAGCTGCCATTCAGAAGTTGTCAAATACCTAGCAAAGAGACTTTCTGTTTTTCATCAGGCAATGGCTTTTCCCACCTGCCTTGCCCCACCCTCCAACCCTGGGAGCTTTTGAGGACAGCAGAAGCAGCTGAGGAGACAATAATTCGGTGATTTTTTTTTTTTAAAGTTGTGTTTCCTTGTTTCTCAATTTGACCCTTTTACATGGCCTTTTGTGTTTTGTGGTATTTAATGCATTGTGACTTACCATTATTTTTATAGTCTGGTAATTCTTTATTGTAACTGATAATTGTAAAAAGTTTAATTATTATTTGCTGTCATTTAATTTTACTGTTTACTATTATATTCTAATGGATTATTGAATATTGCTTTATTTTATGTAAGTTGTTTATTTTAAATATATTATAACTTTTTTGTATTGAATCAGATTGCTATTTTTAATGTTTCATGTTTTATTGTGTTTTTATATATGTTGCAAGCCACCCTATATATATTTTACATGACTGGTGGACTGTTTTCAGCTAAATGGTTCACAAGTTGGGCAGGCAACTACCAAATATATTTATTATCTACTATCTTTTTATTGCTATTATCATCCTATCATCATCATCATCATCATGTCCTATCCTATCCTATCCGCCAAGGTGCTGAAAGCAATGTACATGGTCCCTGCCTATTTCATCCTAGATCAGGAATAGGCAAACTCGGCCCTCCAGATGTTTTGGGACTACAATTCCCATCATCCCTGACCACTGGTCCTGTTAGCTAGGGATGATGGGAGTTGTAGTCCCAAAACATCTGGAGGGCCGAGTTTGCCTATGCCTATCCTAGATGAATATTCATCCTAGGCTAATAATGTAGTCAGCTTAATCCAGTAGTCTCAAGGGTTAAGTGAGGATTTGAACCCCAATCCTCACATCAACCACTATAGATTACTGGTTTGACCATACTATGCCATATTAGCCACAGCCCAGAGCCATTTAGAAGGCCCATAATTTGCAAAACAAGTCCTTGGTCTATTTTTATTCGCCCATATATTTTCACTATGGTTTGTGCACTATTCTGCTCCATCAATATCAAACACACAGACAAAACCAAGGACCCACAGGTATTATTGATACCCAGTCACAATAGTGGACAATTGACATAAAGAACTGGAAACAGGTAAAATACACTGAAATGAAAATATGGCTATGATAATGGACATATTATATACAGAGACAATATTTAAGCAGGGCAAAGGATGGTATGCACTTAGACTGCTGTGTTCCATCTTATTTTTAATTTTGTCAAAGTTTGCAATATGCATGTTGCAACTTTATAATTCTTTCTCAAGTGATAGACTTTTGGCTTATACATTTTGACTGGTGAGTGATGTATTTTGGCAAGTTATTAAGAATGACTAAGCTTAAGTGCATGTAACTGAAATTAATCCTGCTGGCATCCCCTCCTTCACTTTTCCATTTCTTCTGCTATTATCCCTGTGTCAAATTTTAGATTGTAAAATTCTTAAGGTGAGGACCTTGGACTCTGTAAATGGCGGGTTGGGGAATAAAACCTAAAAGAAAATGTCATTGTTGAATTCTTCCCATTAATCTAATTTGGTGGAGGAATCATTCACAAATAAGAAAAACCCAACTTTTCAGTATTTATTTTAAAATATCCTATACAATTTCTAGTGCTGTAATGGATATTTGAAATCTGGATAAACAGACACCAACAGTAGTTATCAGAGATGCTTGCATCATCCTGTCTTCCTCAAAAGTAAAGCAGCACGTACTGTCTATGGCATTTTATTGTATTGTAAATTAATGCAATTTAGTTTCTGGTTTGTTTTCCCCTTAAATTGCACCATGCTTTGACTTGTATGCAGTTACAACTGACTAGCTGCTTGCTATATTTTAATAATACTTCAAGTGCATTTTGAGGATGTGAAACCGACAAAGGAATCAATCCCAGCAATTTAATTAAGCAACATGTAACACAAAGATGCCTTCTGTCTCTTGAACTCCGACTTAAAGCTGAAAGGTTTCATGCCATGACACCACCTTCCCCTTTCTCAATAACCTAGCTACACGGTGAATCCATCACCAGTGCAATATGAACAATTTTAACATTTTCCCCGCATTGGTAAGGGCAGTTTTTAAAGTGCCTCTCCACACTGCCGTTACGACTGCACAGCGGATTAAGGTCAGTTTCAACTACTCATCACAGAACTACTCAGTCTGAATGTGCACCATATATACCAATCATTCCTAGTAAATCAGGTCCTCCTCACAGAGGGCACGTGTTGCGGTGAGATCATCAGGACTGTCCTTGTTGCTGTGTTGGTGGGAGCGATTGGATAGCCACAACAACCCGATTGGAGGTCCTTCGGTTGCTGGGCAGATCTGGCCAATGGGGAACTTTTATAATAAATGTTGTGTATTAATTAAGACATTCTGTCAGCCGGGTGGAGTAATGTCATTGGTCAGTTTAAGAGTACAAGCACAATCCACAGCCTGATTGGGTCCCGCCGGAAAGTTCGAATATTATTGGTTCCCGCTTAAATGTATCTTTCCTCTCTGTACCAGTGTGCCTTTAAATAGAGCTTCCCCTGCCCCCTTATTCCCTAGTCTTGTCCTGCCCTGTTGATTACCTTACAATAAAGAGCTGTTCATGAAGAAGTGTCGCTGGAGTTATTATTCCCCGAACCCAAGACACAACAAATAATAATAATAATAATAATAATAATAATAATAATAATAATAATATTTTATTTATACCCCACCCTTCCTGGTTTAAAAACCAGGCTCAGGGCAGCTAACAGCAAATATAAAACATTGATTAAAATGCGACATAAAAACAGCATAAAATACAACATAAATGCAGCATCAATGTCAATAAAATTCAAAAATTCAGGGGTCATTTTGGGGCGGAAAGAAAAAAAAACCCAGTCAGTAAACATCAAATGATCACCAGGGCTAACTGGCCAAGTTGGTCCTACTAGGGCCAGCAAGGAGACCAGGGAAGAGTTTAAATGTGGGGTCCCAGAAGGGTTTCTTCATAGAAAAGGAAAGGGGGAAGGGAATAGAGGATCAGGCTAATTCAAATTGAAGGCCAGGTGGAATAGCTCTGTCTTACAGGCCCTGCGGAAGGAGATCAAGTCCTGCAGGGCCCTAGTCTCGTGGGACAGAGCATTCCACCAGGTCGGAGCCATCACTGAAAAAGCCCTGGCCCTGGTGGAGGATAGTCTGGCTTCTTTAGGGCCCGGGACCTTTAAGCTATTATTATTCTTGGACCTTAGGGTCCTCTGCTGGACATACCAGGAGAGGCGGTCCCTTAGGTATGAGGGTCCTAGGCCACATAGGGCTTTAAAGGTCAAAACCAGCACCTTAAAACTGACCAGGTATTCCACCGGGAACCAGTGCAGCTGGTAGAGCACTGGGCGATTAACTGAGGGACCTTTATATACCTCTGCACATCGCGTCAAGCTTCCTCTTGCCTCGTGCAGGGCCCTCCCTATATTTAGGGCTATGACCTTGCTATGCCATTGTGGGTCGTCTGCTTTTGGGGCAGGGGCCCGGTAGGAATTTTCCCATTTGGCTGATTGGCTGGTGCCACTTGGGTTTCGCCTGCCACGTAGCAAATCGTCACAACTTTGTAAGGTTTGGCGGTTAGGCATTGGTTCAAGGTGGTCTGGGGGGGGGTTGGAGAACCTGGCCCCTCCAATGCGAAAGGTATTCCGTTGAAGGAATCCAGGGACTCGCCATGCTTTTGCCGACCCCTTTCGGGGGGTAGGGCCACGCAAGAGTGCCTGGGAGCATTTTGGGGCGAGCTTGAGTCACGTGACCGTACCACGGTGTTTACCTGTACTGACAATATGGTGGGGCCCTGTCGTCAGTGCTGCTCAGCTGAGGTCAGGTGCAGCTAGTCGGGAACCAATGCCTAAACAAACCACTCACTATCTGTAATCAATAAAGTTGTGGCCAAAATTATGCCAATAACCTAAAACTAAATTCTGTGTCAATTGTGTATTTATTTATTTATTAGGAGGGCTTCTGGGGATCTAAACACGCAATTGGGGGGTTTTCTCATTCATGCCCCTGGTAAAACACACCCTTTGTTTGAGTTGTGAAGGTTTTTTAGGGTGCTACTATGAGTTGCTAAGAGTTGCCATTCTTCGTGTTTCTGCCTCCACTATAGTTAAGTAGAAGTTAAGTATCAGAGGAATGGGGACAATGCATTTGAATCCGAGTGTGCAACACACACATGCATGGGGAAAAAATGTCAGTGCACTGTTTTTCTTCCATCCTCTTCCTCTTATAACACTGTCTATCCACGTTTAAAGCTTGTGAATGTTTTGGGGTTATCACTGCCTGTTTTAAAGTAAATATAATCAGAACCACTATGAACATAAATCGCCTCTTAGATATGAGGCCTCTTCAGGCATTCACTGCAAAACATGCAAAAAAAAATGCCTGCAGGAGCACATGGGATGATGTTGCATGTGCTGGCAATGCTACTCCCAAGCAGATTCCAGACTGGCTGAGTATGAAGGGGTCAGTTCATTATGCAAAGTGTTTCTAAGCTCATTTCATGCACCGGCCTCCCTCTGCTAATCGTGCGAGAAATCTGGAGCATCGGTGGCACATGTGGAGGGGTGGAGTTAGCCATGCATTCCCACAGTCATGTTCTGCAGTAATTATCAGGGGCTAGAGTGGACTGCACCACTTCAGGCAGTAAGTGCGGTTGCCATTTTAGAAAGTATGGGAACATTCAAAATGTATTCCTCCTTTTGCACTCTGAAGTGGTACAGTCTATTCGACCACTTCAGATCTCTCCTACCTCGTTCGACTGCATGTTTTTATACCCAGCCTGACTCATTTTCAGAAACCACTCCTGCAACTAACGTAGCACACAAATTCTGAGAACCCTTTTCACCCTGTGAAGAAGTAGAATGGGCCAAATATTTCAATCCTGTCCAACCAACGCATCCTGAATTCTCACTCCTAGTACACAGAAAGATTCATTTAATCCTCCCAGTGCTGGCTTCACCACAGAGGTTTTTGCCTGCATATATTTAGTTTAGCTACCAAGCACAAGAGAGATAGCAAGTACACATACCGAAGAGGAATTGGATTAAAATGTCCTGCTTTAAAATGAAAGGCAGCCCAGTGTTAAGCTATGATGCAGACTCCAGTATGTTGAGATTCAACATGCACGTAGATGTAAAGGCTGGGATGGAGCTTGTGGACCAAGCAGGGGGACAAAGCGTTATATTTGCACATCTAACACACATTTAAAATACATGGCTTCTCCCAAAGGATTATCAAATATGGCCGAGAGCAGCTCTCCTGGGCATCAGGCAAAGGCCTGCTTTCTCCTTTCGACTGGAGCTGCTGGCAAAGGAACCTGGAACTTTCTGAATGCAAAGCATGTGCTCTGCCTCTGGGAATCCCTCCAGAATCCCCTGACTCCCAGAATCAATAAGATTCTGGATGACGGCATTTGTTGCCTGCTTTCAAATACCTGCAACTCACTCTGTTTAGCAGAAGTCAAGGGAGATGGGGACTTGGAACCTGGCGCTCAGGAGTTACTCCCAGTTCCAGCACCAAACACAAACCTAGTGACAGCACAAACCTGCAAGAAAAGATCACCTCATGGCAAGGTAGTGATCTGAATCCTGAAAACATACTATCTCTTCATGATGTCATATACTAAAAGGTTGCCATATTTCAAAAAGTGAAATATGCCCAAAGTTTTCAAGGTTTTTCTTCTTCCAAAATCTCAAAAGGAAGAAGCTTTGAGCTTTTTAAAAAAACTGACTTGGGTTGCGATACGTCCGGGTTTCCCCAGACATTATAGGATAAATGGACATAAATCTGATATCAGGAATCACAAGACAGAGAAACCAGTAGGAGAACACTTCAGTCTCCCAGGACATTCTATACAAGATCTCAAAGTAGCTGTCTTACTACAAAGGAATTTCAGAAATAGACTGGAAAGAGAAGTTGCTGAATTGCAACTCATTACCAAACTTAAAACCATGGAGAGACCTGGTCTGAACAAAGACATTGGATTCTTATCTCATTATACATGACAAAGCTATCTTTAGCCATCTCACCCCTTGCTTTTCCTGTAAGACCAATTGCAGTTCGTTAACAGTCGTCAACAGGTTTTCCACACCTATCAGCCAATCACCCATTCCCACCACCCTTCTGAGTAATACCCCTCCCCACTCTCTCACTATATATAAGGGTCTGGTGACTTCTGTTTCAGTGTATCTGAAGAAGTGTGCATGCACACGAAAGCTCATACCAAGAACAAACTTAGTTGGTCTCTAAGGTGCTACTGGAAGGAATTTTTTTTTATTTTTTATTTTGTTTTGACTATGGCAGACCAACACGGCTACCTAATTGTAGCTGCCCAAACACTGTTTCTGACAGCCGAATCCCAGCTATGTCTGGGAAATTGCAGATGTATGGCAACCCTGCCATATACAACAAACTTTTCACAGTATAACAATAGAAAATCCCTGCTGTGATTCCTCGTTTGGGGTTCCCCAAAGCTGCCTTACATAAAGCCACTTCTAGGCTGGATTCGTATGTAACAGTGGCTGTTCACCCCATATCCGGGATGGGCAATGGTTGCTGCCTCCGTCTCGCTCCTAGCCATCATTCCCGGGTGGTTAGAGATCATGTCACTGGCTGGCTATCTGGGAATTCCCGCCTGTTTCCATTCCTGGCCAGCCAGCGATGCTTTTAAGCCAGCCGTGCTGAATGCCCTCAGCGTGGCTGGCAAAGGAATAGGAAGAATGCAGAAGAAGCAAAGAGAGAGAGAGAGAGAGAGAGAGAGAGAGAGAGAGAGAGAGAGAGAGAGGGAGGGAGAGGAAGGGCACTGGCTGGGACTGCAAATCGGGTTCTCCCTTGGGAGAGCACGTGTTGTGGTGGGGGCTTGCAAGACACCTCCCTGGTAGCTGGGCGGGTTTGGTTAGCTGGCCACAGCTCTTATAGGTCCCTGCGAGTTGCTGAGGAGAATTGAATGTAGCAATGTTGTGATGGACAGCCCAGCGTCCTTTATATTGCTCTGCATGCAGGGAGATCCTCCTCTTGGCTGCGTGCTTCGGATCACCCACCCTCCCTCCCTTTATTTTAGGCCTCTGCATTTGACCTTGCAACTGCCTGTCATGGGGTCGTCTGCTTTTGGGGCAGGGGCCCAGTAGGAATTTTGTCCCCCTTCCAGAATGATGATGGTGTGCAGGGAATTCCGTTAAAGGAATCCAGGGGCTCGACATGCTTTTGTCCGAACCCCCGGTAGGGGGACAGGGCCACGCAAGAGCCCCTGGGACCTCTGGGGAGAGGGAGGGCTCTGCCCCCAGCCTCCTTAACTCTCCCCAGATGGCATTCTCCCGTCGCTGACCGAAAGTCAGCTCTGTCCCGGTGGACAGCTAGTCTGAACCAATGCCTACGCAACCACTCACATAATTTGTATTTTAATAAAGTTGTGGCCTAAATTATTGCCAAAAACCCAAACAAAAATTATGTCTGTAGTGTGAATTTTTTGGGGGGTGGGGGTGACTTGGGGACCTCAAAACGCAATAAGCCAAACCACAGCTTAGCACAAATATACTGGCTTCCAGGGAGAAGATTGTAAATATTTTGCTCCTCCCTGGTTAAAACTAGAATTCATTGTCGTTTACCCACGCACCACAGTTTTGCACTCTGTTAAAACTACAGTTTTTGGCCAATGTAGTTTCAATAGCACAACAATTGTTGCTCA
The DNA here is from genome assembly GCA_900245905.1 of Lacerta viridis. Lineage (NCBI taxonomy): Eukaryota > Metazoa > Chordata > Lepidosauria > Squamata > Lacertidae > Lacerta > Lacerta viridis. The sequence goes on along the minus strand of OFHU01002771.1, from coordinate 247,984 downwards.
ATACAGAAATTCAATTTGTGGTGACCCCACGTTGTCAGACTTCACATATCTCTGCACCATCTATTGCAGCATGGTTTGAAATCGATGTAGACTGATATGTCCAGGCTGCAGTCTTTTGCACACTTCCTGGGAGTATGACCCATCAAACTCACGAGAAGACATGCACAGGATTGTGGCGCATTTGGTTCTGTGGCTGTGACTAGGCCCTAAACATGGGTGAAAAGGCTGTGATTACTTTGAACCAGGGCAGTGGCTTTCACAAAGTTAGTATGACTTCTTAAAAAAAAAAAGAACCACATTTTATTATAATTAATCCTAGAAATTCTTATGTCTAGCACAATCCTACAAAAGCTTTGGCCTAATTACTTTAAATAGCTTCCTCATAGCAATGTAAGGATTTCAATTTTACACCTATTGGATTATAAAGTAACCAGAGCAGACTGTGTGGGTGTGATTACATTCTCTACCTGGGTATTAAACCATTTTAATACCGGCTTAATCACTTCTTTAAACATATTAGATACACCTTCAAGCCACTCCGATGACTCCACCCATTTTGCTACGATAAAATTTGAGGTTCAAAATTAAGAATCGCTTAGGGGAGAATGGCATAAAAGTGACATGAAGCAGTAACTCGATGCTTTCACCCCCAGAAGAAGAAGGTATAGGGCCTATGGGTATTTTATATCCTTCATGGATCACTGCCTTGTTGTGGCGAAAGGGGCCACCCAAGATGGACAGGTCATAGCGGAGAGTTTAGACTAAATGTGATCCACCTGGAGAAGGAACTGGCAAGCCACTCCAGTATCCCTGCCAAGAAAACTCCATGGACGAAGTTGAGGCTCCAGTACTTTGGCCACCTCATGAGAAGAGAAGACTCCCTGGAAAAGACCCTGATGTTGGGAAAGATGGAGGGCACAAGGAGAAGGGGACGGACAGAGGATGAGATGGTTGGACAGTGTTCTCGAAGCTACCTAACATGAGTCTGACCAAACTGCGGGAGGCAGTGGAAGACAGGAGTGCCTGGCGTGCTCTGGTCCATGGGGTCACGAAGAGTCGGACATGACTGAACAACTGAACAACAACATAGGTACTTTAGGCTCATATCCAAATGGCTTTAAATGGGTTGGAGGGTAAAGTGGGGTTAAAAGGCATGTAGGGATGGCTCGCAGGGTGAGGGCACACCCTTCTCTGCAGCATAAGACAAGCCACAGCTTGTTTAGCCGCCATGCCCACTCTTTGACCTTTTCTCTCCTCAGCAGTCTTCCGTGCCCTGACTTTTACCTCCTTTGCAAAGGCATTTCCCCCTGCAATGGAAACATGATGTGGTGGAGCAAGTTGCGTAGATAACTAGGCAACACCCAGGGAGCTCAGGATTGTTGTTGTTGTTCAGTCGTTCAGTCGTGTCCGACCCTTCGTGACCCCATGGACCAGAGCACGCCAGGCACGCCTATCCTTCACTGCCTCTCGCAGTTTGGCCAAACTCATGTTAGTAGCTTCGAGAACACTGTCCAACCATCTCATCCTCTGTCGTCCCCTTCTCCTTGTGCCCTCCATCTTTCCCAACATCAGGGTCTTTTCTAGGGAGTCTTCTCTTCTCATGAGGTGGCCAAAGTACTGGAGCCTCAACTTCAGGATCTGTCCTTCTAGTGAGCACTCAGGGCTGATTTCTTTGAGAATGGATAGGTTTGATCTTCTTGCAGTCCATGGGACTCTCAAGAGTCTCCTCCAGCACCATAATTCAAAAGCATCAATTCTTCGGCGATCAGCCTTCTTTATGGTCCAGCTCTCACTTCCGTACATTACTACTGGGAAAACCATAGCTTTAACTATACGGACCTTTGTCGGCAAGGTGATGTCTTCTGCTTTTTAAGATGCTGTCTAGGTTTGTCATTGCTTTTCTCCCAAGAAGCAGGCGTCTTCTAATTTCGTGACTGCTGTCACCATCTGCAGTGATCATGGAACCCAAGAAAGTGAAATCTCTCACTGCCTCCATTTCTTCCCCTTCTATTTGCCAGGAGGTGATGGGACCAGTGGCCATGATCTTAGTTTTTTTGATGTTGAGCTTCAGACCATATTTTGCGCTCTCTCTTTCACCCTCATTAAAAGGTTCTTTAATTCTTCCTCACTTTCTGCCATCAAGGTGTATCATCAGCATATCTGAGGTTGTTGATATTTTTTCCGGCAATCTTAATTCCGGTTGGGATTCATCCAGTCCAGCCTTTCGCATGATGAATTCTGCATATAAGTTAAATAAGCAGGGAGACAATATACAGCCTTGTCGTACTCCTTTCCCAATTTTGAACCAATCAGTTGTTCCATATCCAGTTCTAACTGTAGCTTCTTGTCCCACATAGAGATTTCTCAGGAGACAAATGAGGTGATCCGGCACTCCCATTTCTTTAAGAACTTGCCATAGTTTGCTGTGGTCGACACAGTCAAATGCTTTTGCATAGTCAATGAAGCAGAAGTAGATGTTTTTCTGGAACTCTCTGGCTTTCTCCATAATCCAGCGCATGTTTGGATTATGACAAAGACAACAGGCTCAGGATTGGATAAGTGTAAAAGGGAAAGCCCCAAATGTATCTTGCTGGTTTTGCATATCTTGCTAATAAAAAGAGGCTCCGCGTAGCTCAAAGTTAGCTTGCTCCTGCACAGCTCCCTTGCATCCCAACTCCCGTGTCGTCTCCGTTATTTCTACAAAGGCAATCACACCTGGATTGTGCTTTTGACTACTAAGGAGCACACTGACCCTGCCATAATTCAGGATTTGCTCACTGTATTACGAATCCAATAGTATAAACACTGGGGTGGTGGTGGTTTCAGTTCTTATGAGACTTCAAAGAATTGCTGCACGCCGCCCCAATCTCCAGGCAGTGCAAGACTCCAAGGGTTCCGGGCGCTTACCCAGGGTTTGGTTTCCTTAAAATGAGCAACAACGGAGACGGTGGTGTCTTTATGGTACTTCTACATACAGTGGTACCTCGGGTTACATACGCTTCAGGTTACAGACTCTGCTAACCCAGAAATAACGCTTCAGGTTAAGAACTTTGCTTCAGGATAAGAACAGAAATTGTGCTCTGGTGGCGCAGTGGCAGCGGGAGGCCCCATTAGCTAAAGTGGTGCTTCAGGTTAAGAACAGTTTCAGGTTAAAAACGGACCTCCAGAACGAATTAAGTACGTAACCCGAGGCACCACTGTATACAAAATGAGCCTATGATGGAGGAGCTCAAGGCATCTTGTGCACTGACTCTGACGATTGGTGTTGCCCATTCAGCAGGCTCCCATTGCAAATCTATTCACCTCTTTTTCCCTACCACCCATTTTAAGCACTTCATGCAAACAAAGAAGAAGAAGAGTTTGGATTTGATATCCCGCTTTATCACTACCCAAAGGAGTCTCAAAGCGGCTAACATTCTCCTTTCCCTTCCTCCCCCACAACAAACACTCTGTGAGGTGAGTGGGGCTGAGAGACTTCAGAGAAGTGTGACTAGCCCAAGGTCACCCAGCAGCTGCATATGGAGGAGCGGGGAAGCAAACCCGGTTCACCAGATTACAAGTCTGTCGCTCTTAACCACTACACCACACTGGCTCTCAGTTGCAGCCCCTTCTGCACACCTCCTCTCTACTGCTTGAAGAAGCCAAACGCTGTCAAAGAGAAGGAGTAGTGGACTTGGCTGTGACAGCACTACTGATAGGGGAGGCAGAGGACTTGCTATCACAGTCATTACAGCTGGCAGCAGAAACCTTCAGGCTGAGGCTTATTCCTGGGTGTGTGTGTGTAGAGGCTGCTGGTTTATAGGCTCCTTGATAATTTGTTGACCATTTGAGATGTCAGTTCACTAGGCTCTGTGCTGGAAACCTTGGAGGCAGTGATGCTTTCGAATACCATTCGCTCCTGTGCTCGAATCCTGCTTGCAGGTTTCCCACAGGCATCTGGTTGGCCACTGGGAACAGGATGCTGGACTAGATGGGCCATTGGCCTGATCCAGCAATCTTCTTCCTTTTTATTTACATGGATATTTTAGCATGTACCGTAAGTTGTCTCAGTTGTGCTTTTATCCATTCTGCTGAATTTTATCACTTTTTTTTAAAATGCTATTTCTGCTGTTTTATTTTTGTTTTTCACGTATTTACTATTTTTATTACATTACCGTAGGCCACCCTGGGAAATTTTCCTGAAGGGTGGCATAACATTTTTTTAAATACATAAATACATACATAGTACTGTTTCCACAGGCTTAAATGCTTTTTATGCACACCATACGTTTAAAGCACATTTAAAGCATACCCCACCAAGAATCCTGGGTAATGTAGTTTGTTAAAGGTGCTGGGAGTTGTAGCTCTATGAGGAGTAAGCCACATTTCCCAAGATTATCCTTTTTTTGAGGGAATCATAGAAGTGTAGATTTGGAAGGAACCCTGGGGGATCATCTAGTCCAACTCCCAAAATGGAGGGATTTGCAGGTGGGAAGGGGATATGCTTTAAACAAATGTTGTATACACAGCTTTTTTGTTCACTATTAAATTCCATGTGATATGTGCTTTTCAGTATTCCCTCCACAAATGGCATTGTCTGAGAAGAATGACCAGGATCCAAAGAACTGCCTAATTCAGAGGTTTTCAACCTTTTTGAGTCCTCAGCTCCCTTGACCAACTACAGTCATACCTTGGGTTACAGACGCTTCAGGTCACGTGTTTTCAGGTTGCGCACCGTACCGAACCCGGAAGTACCGGAACGGGTTACTTTCGGGTTTTGGCGCTCGTGCATGCACAGAACCGCTAAATCGCGCTTTGCGACCCACGCGTGCGCAGACGCGGCACTGTGGGTTGTGAATGCGCCTTCCGCACAGATCACGTTCGCAACCTGAGCATCCACTTTACATCCTTTCCGTGGCACCCCTGTGGGGTGCAGGAGCCCAATTATGTCACCCCTTGCTTGTAGCTGGCAGCCTCTCAGCCTTTTTCAAGCACCCTCCCTTGTGGAGTGTTTCCTCAGCCTCCTCTCCTCTCCCAGGGAGTCCTCTGGTCAGCTGCTGCTGCTGTCCCTGGTCTCTCAGCTACCCTTCCTTCCACCCCAAAGAAAGGTTCCTTCCCGAGGCACCATTTGCCTGCGGAGCTTATAGCTAGGGCTGCTGCAATAAACAGCTGTGCAAACATTTGGGAGGCAGAGACGCAAGAGAAAATCAGAGGGGGAGGGAGGGAAGGAAAGAAGGACAGAGGCCACTGTTGCCCACGGCACCCCTGGCAATCATTCAAGGCACCCTAGGGTGCCACGGCACACTGGTTGAAAACCACTGGCCTAATTAGTTCACTTTGCACAACAAGATTTTGGTGTTGTGTTGCTAATATAATTTTGCATGGTAAGTGGATCTTGAAACTTAATGCATTTTCCGATGTGTTATGGCCTAGCTGTTAAATGCAAGAGCGTGGAAACTCCAGTGGATGGACCCATCCTTGGGTGTACAAAAAGCAGTCAAGTTCCTTGTCTTTTTTTGGAAAAAAAAAATCAGTTTCTGAACAAAGTTCATCAGATGAACTTGAAATAGCTTTGGATGGGCTTATCATAGCATAAAACCAATATAAGAAAAGAGAGGTATATGGATACATATGTACCAGCTTGTATCAAAAACGTGTTGGACAACATGCACCATTAATTAGATTTTTGTATATCCTGTACACAGAGAGATTGAAAAAGTCTGCCAAGATTTTAAAAAAAAAAACAGATTGAAAAAAAATTATATACACATACACATACACATACACATACACACACAAACACAAACACACACCATTGCCCAGTTTTCAGTAAGGATATGTTTTATGGGTGAATATAACATGGTTGTGCCTTCCTCATTTCTCTAGCTGGTAGGGCGTTTCGGAAGTAGTATTTTCACAAGACCAGTTTTCTTGGGAGAAGAAACCACGAAACCACCACAGGTTTTCAGAACTACAGAGTTTACAGTAGTTAGTATGATGTAGGTCACATGGATGGTTGCCTCGGGCACAAAATTGTTTTGTTGTTGTTGTTCAGTCGTGTCCGATTCTTCGTGACCCCATGGACCAGAGCACGCCAGGCACCCCTATCCTTCACTGCCTCCGCAGTTTGGCCAAACTCATGCCAGTCGCTTCGAGAACACTGTCCAACCATCTCATCCTCTGTCGTCCCCTTCTCCTTGTGCCCTCCATCTTTCCCAACATCAGGGTCTTTTCCAGGGAGTCTTCTCTTCTCATGAGGTGGCCAAAGTTTTGTCACGAGGTGGACAAAATTGTTAGGGGACGCAAAATATCAACACCCGGTGCTGCCTCAGTACAGCTGCAATCTTACGTCGCTGGGCTCTGCTGAAAACGGCTTCTGCATGCAAACCAGGAAGTGACAACAGAATGACTCTTATTTTCTTATCTCTGTGGCTGTGATCTCCTGGGTGACGTGGTCGCTGTTAGTACTGGCAGAGAAAGAGGAGTGCAGGGGGAGCGCACCACCCCCAGTAGCGCGATCCCGGTAGGGTGCCATTGCGGCTGCCCCCCCCTGCCTGCGCTGGGTGCCCCGCCCCTTCATCAGTACAAGCAGGTGGGGTGTGGCAAAAATTCCATTGTTGATTGGGGAAGCTATTAACAGCAATTCAGCGACCACTTATTGATCAAACTGCACAAAGGAAGTATGGCTTTCGTTTCCCCTTCCATAGCAGAACAGAAGGGTTACAATACCAAAGCTTCATTTTCTGGTCTAAAATGTCCCAGCGCATAGCCAAATGTGCACTGCCTGAAAGGCAAAGCATAGTAACGTATTTCATTTGTGATAATAAACCAGCTACAACTAATTTAGATATTGCACAAAAATCTAACAAGAGGAGGAGGGCTCCCTGTTCCAAACATCAAACTGAATTACTATGTGAATGTAACAGGCTGGCTAATAGACTAGGTTAACTACTCAAATCCTCCAGTTTGGAGGAAAACACACTATTATAGCAATGTTGCATTCCAAGTTGTGCTTTAGGTTTTTTTTTAAAGGCTGCTTGGTTAATATTGGGAATATTCTGAATAATTTTATCATCATCAGCTGTCTACTGTATGCTTGGGATTACATATTTATGCCTGATAAATATCCTGCAGCTTTAGTGATATTAACCCTGCCTGCAATTTAAATTTAAAAAGAAGTGACTTAAAGCTGGAATTTCTAAACATGCTTACCAGGAAGTAATCTCCAGGGAACATAATGGGGCTTATTTCAGAATAAACACACATAGGATTCTGCTGTAACACTAACACAGAACCTCAGCCCCAAGATTACCAGTTGTAGAGAATTATTATCTACTGTGTGAAGTCATTAGGGCTTACGTTTTCAAAGTGGAAGCTTGGAGCCGCCCCAAGACATGTTACTGCCTAAGGCAAAGAAGCAAATGGCATCCCCTCCAAATCAATGGAGGAAGAAACTCAATGTTGGCCTGTAGGTACAGTAATGGCTTTTCCCACCTGTCCAGCCCTAGAAGCCTTGAGAAGGGAGATGCTGCCACGGGCACTATGTGGATGGGTATTTTAAAGAGCTAAATAGAATTAAAGATTATGGGTCATGGAGGTGCGTGTTTAACCGTGCTTAGTTTAGTTTTTGGCTGCCACTTTGTTTATGTTGCTAATATTGTTTTATAAATTATAAATGCTATACATTGGACCCTCTGGATACGAATTTAATTCGTTCCTGGGGTCCGCGCGCACCCTGAAAAATCCGTATCCAGAGGCGCCGCTTCTGTGCACACTTACGGCGCGATAGAGTGCTTCTGCGAACGTGCAGCATGCAGAGAGTTTTTGCGCATGCGCGAGCGGCGAAACCCGGGGGAAAAAAAAACTTCTGGGTTTGCCGCTTTTGCAACCCGAAGTTTACGTTACTCAAGAGTAACATAACCCGAGTGTCTACAGTATCGATTTGTTAATCATATAATCTGACTTTTGCTGCAGTTGTGATGTTTTAGCTTATTTTTTTAGTTCTTGCATTGTTATCAGTGTTTATTAAATTATAATTGTGTCGCTGATGGTTTGTTAGTTTTTTTTATATGAGTTATGCTGTATTTGTGATGTTCTACTATGTTCTAGAATGTTGCTTGTAAGCCGCTTTGTGATTCATTTGAATGAAAAACAGCAAAGGAGTGTAATAAATCAAAATAAATCCAGGTGGCCAGTCAGTACACAAGGCCAGCCAAGTTATTTTGGCTTCTGACGCAGAAAATCCAACTTTCTCCCCACTCCCTAGCAGTAAAAGTACAGTATGAATGTACTGAACAACTAACAAACCATTAGCTATAATAATAAACCATCCACGACCTTTTAAGACCACCATCACCCCCCAAAAAATCATTTGCCTGGGTGGTTGCCTCAGTCTGCCTAATGATAGAGCCAGTCCCAATAGCCCTTGAGTATGGATGGAGGATGTTCAAAGTGGGCATAAGATTTCCATGGGAAAAGCTGGCAGGTGGAGTTTCCCCCCGGAAAAAATGCTGATCCAGAGGATTTTTCTGAAGGGGAGGACACACAAGGTGGAAAACAAGAAAGGCTTCCCAGGCGTGAGAGGCGGGGAGCCTATAGTTTGGACAGTACAGAGGACCCCTGGGGTGGCAGCCCAGAGGTTCGAGAACAACAACCATGGAAAATGCAATATGGAGCTGAGAGTGGAGGGAAGATACTTTGTGATAAAGTTGCTGCAACTGTTTATCAGGAAGAATGCTACATTCTGGAGGAGAGGAAGCTACAATTGAAGGAAATAACAGAAGGAAAAGAAGCAAAACTGAATATGAAGGAAGAAGAAACTGGACTGGGGGAATGTTTGGGGGGAGACCGGTGGGGGATGGGGAAGGTAAAGGGAAGGGTGAGGATGGACAGGAGTGGGGTGGGGTAAAGTATGAATTAATAGAGATATTATGAAGGCTGACCACGGTACTCCGACACCAGAGGGGAAACGGACTATGAGATGGAAGAAATACTTAGGTATTTGTTAATATGTGTTGATTTTTATATATTTGAAATTGGAATCAGAAGAAATATAGGCTACAGCATAACAAAGTTAAGTGAAGAGAGGATAAAAGAAGTGGAGATGTGGAATTTGATGTTTTATTTGATAAGAATAAGATTTAGGATTTAAGATATGTGGATTATAATTGTAAGATTAAGATTAGATATAAGAAAGTAGATTTTACAATGTTACAAAGTTACTAAAGAAGATTAGAAATGAACGCAAAAGAGAGGATGTGAGGAAGTCCCAAGTTTAGGATTATAAAGAGGATAAGGATGAGTAAATAATTGTTTTGTTTGTGTGTACTTTGTGTGGTTTTGTAGTGTATGTTTTTGTGTTATGTGTATCTCTGTCATTAAAATCCAATAAATTCTTTTGGGGGGGGGAACAAAAAACAGCATGGGCTAGTTAGTAACGAGTGCTTCTCCCCACCCCATGTCCCAAACCTGAGTTCTTGGCTCCTCTGGAAGAATGCCAGGCTTGGGGAGTCACCTACAGCATCTTTAGCAGTGAATGAAGGCTTGCTGGCAGAATAAGAATGTAGGGTTGGGCAAAAACGAATCCAAAAAAAGGCACACCTTTACTCTGACTACAAACAGGGTGTTTAAAGAGGAGAAGCCCAGCAATCTGTGTGTAGGTTGAACCGAGGAGAGTTGGCGACACTGTCAGAGCCACTGGGGAGAAGCCCAGCAATCTGTGTGTAGGTTGAACCGAGGAGAGTTGGCTGTGGCGGAATAATGGCCTCTGATGGTTCAGGTTCTGCACCTGGGCTAACCAAGAATTTAAGTAGGTGTTCCCTGGGAAGGAGCTTGGTGGGCAGCAACCACCAGAGTGTAAGAACCCAGTTTGGCAACACTGCAGGGTTGTTAGTGTTGGAGGTCAGACAATTGAACGACTCTCCCTTGCAATATTATACCCCTCCTTCATCACAAGGGATGGCTAACCAGTGGCTAAGACATCCATGTTTTCAAGTTACCTAATAAAGGTTAAACTGCCCAGCCCCGTTCGTATCATCTCTCGCCAGTGTATGGCTAGTGCTTAAGAGGTGTGGCTAAGAGGAGAGAACAAAGCTTTCCTGTGGAAGAGGAAACTGTTTGCTTATTCTCCTGTCATACAGAGGGCTGGACAGTGAAGCCAAGTGTGCCACGGAGTTGCCTAAAGGGAAGGCAAACTGCAGTAGTTGGGAACCCTGGGAGGGAGATCCCATAGGTGGCAAGAGGTTTTCAAACGTAGAGCCCTGAGGTACCCCAGAGACAACTCCCATATGAACACTGAAGGATTCATCCTAGTTGTCAGTGAAACCTAGGGAGTGTCACTGTTGGGGAAGTATTGAAAGGGGAGGGAATAGGATCCCTCACAGCAGCAACCACCAGAGTGTAAGAACCCCTGGCAACACTGCAGGGTTGTTGTGTTGGAGTCAGACAATGAACGACTCTCCCTTGCGAATACTCCTCCTTCATCACAAGGGATGGCTAACCAGTGGCTAAATGTTGCTAGACTCCCAGCCCCCGTATCATCTCTCGCCATTGGCTATGCTGGCTGATGGTGTCCAGTAACATCTGGGGAGCACATGTTACCTACCTCTGTCCGAGTTGAAACTGATAGCCACTTTAAAGAGGCTCCTAGCTGCAGCACAAACAAATCAGAGATTAACAAGGAGGTTCAAAGAGCACCAGTGAACCACCAACCTGATATGCCCCACTTTAAATGTAATACAACTATAAAGACAGAAGCAGAATCCATAGATGAGATAATCTTCAGAGAGGTATGTGTGTTACTCTGTTGCAGTAAAAAAAAAAACAACAATGAGTTTTGTGGCACCATAAAGACAAAAAAGGAATTATTTATAGCATAGGCATTCAAGGACTAGAGTTTCCCCTCATCAGATGCAAGCTACCGGTATATAGTTTTGCACAAACTTAAGAAAATCGTAATCCAGTTTGCCAGGGACCAGAGGAAAATATTTCCTAAGTCACAGATGTGGCACACAGATGGTATTGCTTTACTCACAAGCAATTATATCAGAGACACAAGATGAGCTGGCTGTGGGCTTGCTGATCTAATCAAATCAAAGGCATTTCTACCTATCAAAAACACATTGGTGCTAAATGTTACTATTTTAAAGTCGTCAATATTATTGGCAAAAAGGCAGGTGAAAAACTGTCTTCGCTCATGAGTAACAACCCATTCTCTTTTGATAACCAGTTTATCTCCGAATAATATGGGATGGGGGACTACCTTCATTCTGTTTTATGAGGTTCCCATAGTGTCCTGCACTATTTTAAGTTTTATGTGGCTTTTTCAAAAAGAGCAGGGGAAGGGGGGGGGAGAGAAACGCTTGGACAATTTGTAAGCAGAACCCCTCCTAAATCTCAGATCACATATGTTTGGAGATAAATAAGTAAGTAAATAAATATCCCCCACCACTCACACAGTGATTTTTATTTTATTCTGTCCACATCCTGCACAATCTCTCTAAAATCATAATAGAACAGGAAGGCATTGTGCAGCCTCCAAAACAATAAGAATCAGCCCAGGGATTCTGATGGGCTCTTTCACAAGTGGCTCGACTTATGAGGCCTCCAGCACTGGTGCTTATCATGGCAGGTTGGACACCTGGTGAGCAGATTTATTTGCAAGGAAGCTACCAAGCCAGGGTTGAGCATGTGCAGAACGTAAGAACACAGGAGGAGCCTGCAGGATCAGGCCAATGGCCCATCTAGTCCATCATCCTGTACTCAAAAACAGTGACCAACCAGCTAAATGCCTATGGGAAACCCTCGTCAATATTATTGGCCTGCAAGGCAGGTGCAAAAACATTCCTCTTCTCCCAGGCCTTTGGCCAATTAAACAATCCATGGCTTTTTAAACTGGGAGGTGGAGTATTGATTTGTTTGCCATTATGTTGTGTGTTTTTTTTGGTTTTGTTTTACTGTACACCGCCCTGTGATCCTCAGATGAAGGGTGAGGTGTCCTGCACTAAATTTTAAGTTTAAATGGCTTTTTAGCAAGGCATAGGCTTAAAAACAACCAGGACAGGAACTGCCGGGCCATGGGAGTGCAGAAGAATACTGATGAGTAAAGAATAAACTTTCATTTCTTTAACTAAAACAATGCATGTTTCAAGTCCTTATGGCTATGAAGACATTAGCCCTATTCACACTGTCACACGGTTGAGGGTGGGTGGTGCTAGCACACTAGCACAATTAATAGGACTATGTTTGAATGTGTGGGGCTAAATCCTCTGAAACCAGTCAAAGTGCATTTTTTTTTATTTTCCACATCCTCTGGTAAAGAACAAAGGCATTTGCAGCTCCAAAACAATTAGCCCAGGGATTCTGAGCTCTTTACATTTCTGAGCAGTTTCATTTGCTGGGGCAGGGCTGGTCTAGCACACTGAGGAGCTCCATGTGAACGGCTGCTCCATCCACACAACATTCCACTGGGAGGTGGGGATTTGTTTGCCGTTTTACTGTACACCGCCCTGTGATCCTCAGATGAAGGGTGGTAAACTAAAGAAATAAATAAAGCAGGGCATAGGCACAACCACACTGTTCCCTGCCGTTTCATGGGAGTGAATCATGAATCCTGCCCAATTCAACTTCAGCTTGGGTGGTGAATAAATGTTTGAATGTGTGGGGCTAAATCCTCTGAAAGCCCAGTAGCCAAGAGAATGGTTTTTTTGAGGTTTCAGGGCCTGGCACTGCTCCTTGAGACTAAAACAAGACTGAAATGAATCCTGCAAAACAGCTTTGAAAATGCAAAAGAAATGGTTTTTTAAAGAGACTGTGTGCAAATTTATTCAATGTGCATAATGTATGCAGGTTGCAGAATCCAGCTTTCCCTGCCCCAGAATTTCTGAGAGGGATATTCTTTGAGTAGACACAGCCCTGCACGTTACATGAGAGAGTAAATGCATTTGAACTCAAGAGTACTTAACATGCATAGAGTTGCCCTGTTAACACAGCAATGTTTTTTGCTTCCTCGTGAGCTGAAAAACACCAAATGCAAACACTGGCATAATTTTAGGAAGGCAGGGAGCGAGCATCCCCCTATCTCAGACCCCATGTGCTTCTTTCTCCAGAACACTTGTATCCATTGGCACAATGCACCATGTGAATATTATTGTAATAAATCATTGAATGGGCCAGGTTTAACTGCTAAAAGGCTCGATATTTTGCTTTCTACCCACCAAAAAACCCAATATTTTACCTTCCCACTGAAATAATCCCTCTTAATATATAGGGTGGGTTATATTGGGATCACAATCTGGTCTGTATCCAAAGCTCCTTGTACAGCCCTATTATAAATTACAAGTCAATAAAATATGCAGCATAACCATGGACACCTTGTTCCTATTTTGCAAGCTTTAATATCCTGAAGATATCCCCTTCCCCTCCGACACATGGACATTTTGAGTATTAGCCTCTTATTTAGATTCCGAATTGCTCCCCTCTAGGGGATTCTTTTGACAGACAATAAAGAGAGAGAAGCTAAGGCAGCGTATTAACTGAAACTCTTATTTGCCTAAGGCTGATTTCAGTTTGTTGTTCCACTCAGTTTGTTTCAGTGAAACAGTTCTAACGTGTAAAATTGTTGTTTTGCGGAAGCTCCAGATTTTGACCTCAGAAAACATAAAGTACTGTCTGTCAATTTGTTTTGCTGCTTCTGGATTTGAAAATATAGCTCATGAATAGTAAAGAGACTCTGCGGGGACATGCCTGTGTTTGTGTTTGTGTTTGTGTGTGTGAGAGAGAGAGAGAGAAAATGAAGAGAGAAAATGAAGAGCGAAAAAGAGTTGGGGGGGGGATTAAAGCAGTTGTCCTAGGTTTCTTGATGCTTTGCTAGGGTAAATGACAAATTGACTTTGGTTGGGACATGTTTTCTTTAATATTTTACATTGCTGCACAAGTTATAAAAGAAAAAAAAATGTTTTCCAGAGGGATTCCATTTTCTTTCTCTGCAAAAGTAATGCTGCTTTCTTTGCAAAAATCAGTATCCAACAACGAAGGATTCTTTGCAATACTTTCAGGGGCAATATGCTACTCTAGGCCATCACTGCCCCTTCTGTATTTTCAGCCTAACATCTCTTGATCACTGGTGTTGCCATATTGCTTATTTGGAATCACTGCCTCAAAACCTCAACAGTCTCCGGCCTTCTTCAGGTGTTGGAAATCCAGGAAAGTAAACATGGGAGTGGCAAGAATTGGGCAGTGGGGACAAGTGTGCCATCTCCACAGACACCCTCCACTGCCATTTTTATCACCCTCCAACTTGAAAAAGGTGACTGCTGTGCTTCCTCGTGCATTTTGGAACCTCTCCGTAGATACATAATGCACTTTTGGCAGATGGTTGCCTTCCAACTTGCTGAGGGCAATGGACTGGAGAGGCACAAGGAGAGGGCAGAGGATGAATGGACTGGAGAGGCATGAGTGCCAAACTGGGAATAGGCGTGCCTGGCGTGTTTTAAAGGTGCTACTGCACCTGTTTGTTTGTGTTTACTTTAGGGTGTCCTTCCGCTTTAGGAAGGAAGGGCAAAGGATCCAGCAGGGAGTTTGCTGCATGGATCCCTCCGTGTTTGGGAAAAGCGCACCCTTGTAACGGTCAATAGATGGTTTCCCGCCCTAAAACCAGCATAGAGACAAGGTTGTGATTGGTTCATGTAAATGTTATGATGCTGTTTGATTCCTTAATAAATAGCCTCCGCTCTCTGTAGCGTGTGTGGAGAACGCGCGAGACAAGCTAGAGAGAACATCGGTGCGTGACAAGCCAGAGAGAAACCAAAACCAAAACCAGCCGCACAGAGCAGTTGAGAGCTTCTTCACCATTGACTGCAGTCTCTTAGTATTTATTTCATTTTATTTAAAAACTTTTATTTGGCCTTCTAAGTTTTGGCCGCTACCTAGCTTAGCCTATCTTCTTCTCCGGAGACCTCCGGAATCTTCGGAACCTCCAGATACCTGCAGAAAACCTTCGGAAACCATTCAGCAACCTTCAGAACTCACGACAACTACCTTCAGATCATAGCCAGCGGACCCTTTCACGACGCAGTGGGAGCAGGAACTCCGGGATTACTGGTCGTCCCATCTGCTGGCTATCCCCACAAGGCAGAACTATGGTGCTCATCTGTGACAGACGGGCTGGATGCCAAGGAGTCGTGGAGGCACCAACTGGGGCACCCTCAAAGGAACCGCCTGGAGAAGGAGGCTCGGAGCCAGGAGAGTGATGGTGGGATGACAATGTGTTGTCAGAGGGAGTAGAAGGAGTAGACTGGGAGAAGGAGGTGTAAGAAGAGGAAGAGGCAACAGGGTTGAGTGAGCAGGAAGCTGGGGCAGACAGCAGTCTGGCAGAGTTCACACATTTAACATTTTCTGGTCAAGCATGATCCAGCAACTTCCTAGTTTGCATTCCTAGGCATTATATTAGAGCAACTCTTCAGGGTAAAACTCCTTAAGTGTTATCAGGGATCTGAACCCAGGACCTCTCGCAATCTACTACAAGACACCATTGGACCAGCAAGTCAGAAAACGGACTTAGGTTTGCAATCCTGTGCTTACTTGGGAGTCAGTCCAGCTGAGCACCATGAGACATACTTCTGAATAGACATGCACAGGATTGTGAATCTGTGAGCTGTACTTCTGTGAATGGCCTCTTGACGGAGGGGGAGGCAGGGGGTTGGGGGGAGAAGAGACATGTGCTGCCTGCCTGCTTAAATTCCTCCCACTACTTTGGTGAAGCATGAGGAAAAAAGCTTGTGCTTTGAAGACATTTGTTTGTAGATTTTCATACTCTTTTGCTCCCTAATCACACTTCTAATTTATTTTGTAAATTTTCTAGTTATGCAGAGAATATTTCACAAGGCAAAACCCCAGAAACTTTCTAATTAAAGTAGCTTTGCACGACAGAGTTCAATCTTTTTCAAGTGAGATTGCTGTTTTCATTGCCCTCACTTTGATCAACTTGACAACATGATGCGAATTTGGGGGGGTAAAATCAATGTTTCTCTTGAAATAAAGAAAAACATTGTATTATTCTGTGCCTTAAAAAAAACCCAAAGAAAATTCCAACTGCCTCTATGAGGCTGGGTGGCCGTTAAACTTGAATTTATTCAATAACAGCCAACTTCTCCCCCGACCCCCCCCCAAAGGTGTTGTTGTTGTTGTTCAGTCGTTCAGTCGTGTCCGACTCTTCGTGACCCCATGGACCAGAGCACGCCAGGCACGCCTATCCTTCACTGCCTCTCGCAGTTTGGCCAAACTCATGTTAGTAGCTTCGAGAACACTGTCCAACCATCTCATCCTCTGTCGTCCCCTTCTCCTTGTGCCCTCCATCTTTCCCAACATCAGGGTCTTTTCCAGGAGTCTTCTCTTCTCATGAGGTGGCCAAAGTACTGGAGCCTCAACTTCAGGATCTGTCCTTCTAGTGAGCACTCAGGGCTGATTTCTTTAAGAATGGATAGGTTTGATCTTCTTGCAGTCCATGGGACTCTCAAGAGTCTCCTCCAGCACCATAATTCAAAAGCATCAATTCTTCGGCGATCAGCCTTCTTTATGGTCCAGCTCTCACTTCCGTACATTACTACTGGGAAAACCATAGCTTTAACTATACGGACCTTTGTCGGCAAGGTGATGTCTTTGCTTTTTAAGATGCTGTCTAGGTTTGTCATTGCTTTTCTCCCAAGAAGCAGGCGTCTTCTAATTTCGTGACTGCTGTCACCATCTGCAGTGATCATGGAACCCAAGAAAGTGAAATCTCTCACTGCCTCCATTTCTTCCCCTTCTATTTGCCAGGAGGTGATGGGACCAGTGGTGATGGGTTTTAAAGGTTTTAAAAGAACATAATTCCTCTAAGCTTTAAATGCTGCACACCTACAGTAGTTAGTTGGATCCCAATCATCATTTGATATTGCTGGAATTTTCCTGTCCCCAATTTCAGCACCCACTTTGTGGAACTGCCTCCCTATGGCAGTACATCCTACAAAGATAAAATAAACACAATGGTCAGAATCCTAAGGCAAGAAATTTTCAAGGAAGGGAAGTTTTCTGTCTCCTCCTGCCACCAACTGCCCCCCAAAAGCTCCTGTGTTCAGGAGGGCCCTCTGATTCTTCAGTGTGAGATGGGATGGGGGACACTGCTGGGAAAGGGGGCAATTTCTAAATGGAAGTGGGACAGGCGTTCCAGAGAGGCATAGAGCGAAAGTGTGATTTTCAGCCCCTGCCCTGTGCAAAAGGGATCCGTGGACTGGTATCTTTCCGATCCAGCCTCAAGGATACTGGGAAAGAGTCCATTAAATCCTACTCACATTTACTCTGAAGTAGGTTCACTAGATTCAAATGGGTCTTACTCTCTAGGTAATAGTGTATTTAGGATTATAAACATTGGTATTGATTCTTTCTAGGCATCTGGAGACCCTAAGAATTATGATAAGATTGTATCTAGTCACTGCAATCCTGAAATGACTTATTCAACAGGAGTTCTGCTGAAAGGCAATATATCAAAGGTGTTTAACATTTTGCCATCCTGCCCATATTACGCCTGCTGTTAAAAGCCCTGAGATTAAATGAATGGGCTCATAATAGAAGGAACTGTGGCACAGTCAAGCCTTTATCCTTGAAGATACTTCCTTAAATATTTTTTAAAACACCATTTAACACACTGTTATCAATCTTAAATATTGCTAATAGCATTTTTGCCTTTTCTGATTAAAAAAGAGTAAATTATGGAAGCCTTTGAATCATCCACTCAGCATGCTCAATTATTTTGTAAATAAAAATTTCATTTTAGCATGCAGACATTAAAGCTAGAATTTAATCTCAGATGGATATGCAACTTGATCACGGCTCAGAAGAAAAAATAAATGCTATTGCACATGTTTGATATTAATCTATTTTCCAGCATGTTGCTAGAGTTTATCTAGTCAAAAAAGCCAGTTTGTCAGATTGCTAAATGACATTGTCCAGTGGGTTGTAAGAGCTCCAATTCTGTGTTGAATAAAAATTTAACTCTTAAAGCTCGGGGGAATTTTTTATTTTATTTTACTGCTAAACAGCTCAGATGTATTTGCTGGCAAAATTCATACCAGTTTCTATTGCCTAAGGCCTGTAAGAAAATGATGCAACCAGACTAACATCTACCTATATTGATAATGAATACAAATGAGCTTTCGCCATGTGGCATCCTACAATAATTTGCATGCAGCCATTTGGAAAGCTAGTGGTATGTATCTTCCTGCCAATTGGTGAAGGGAATCTTACCACACTGCCACACATAATCATCAACCCTAGCCTCCCTTTGCACACATTGCTAGCAGCACCAGAGACAATTCTGCATTCAGCTTGTAATGTGACCATGTGGGCAGGGCCTTTCTCATCCAACCACCAGCAAGACCATACCAAAAACTCATGCAGACAACCAACAGTTCAGTCCTAAACATGTGTGCTCAGAAATCCCATTAGGTTCAGTGGGGCTTACTCCTCAGTAAATGCACAGAGGATGGCAGCCAAAGCTACTCTGAGATGGAAAAATGCACCCCAGGTAACTTGGTTCATTTGTTTGAAAAACCCAAGTGGCATAGTGGTCTTTTGTGCGGTAAATGATGAGGCAGATAGAAATCTGTTGGGGAGTGTCCATTATTTTTAAGTGGCAAACCACACTTGAAGCTCCTTATCCATTTTACACTTGATTAAAAAATTGATTCTGCATCAATAGGAGTATAGCGTCTAGATCAAGGGAAGTAATAGTACCACTATATTCTGCTCTGGTCAGACCTCACCTGGAATACTGTGTCCAGTTCTGGGCACCACAGTTCAAGAAGGATACTGACAAGCTGGAACGTGTCCAGAGGAGGGCAACCAAAATGGTCAAAGGCCTGGAAACGATGCCTTATGAGGAACGGCTTAGGGAGCTGGGTATGTTTAGCCTGGAGAAGAGAAGGTTAAGGGGTGATATGATAGCCATGTTCAAATATATAAAAGGATGTCATATAGAGGAGGGAGAAAGGTTGTTTTCTGCTGCTCCAGAGAAGCGGACACGGGGCAATGGATTCAAACTACAAGAAAGAAGATTCCACCTAAACATTAGGAAGAACTTCCTGACAGTGAGAGCTGTTCGACAGTGGAATTTGCTGCCAAGGAGTGTGGTGGAGTCTCCTTCTTTGGAGGTCTTTAAGCGGAGGCTTGACAGCCATCTGTCAGGAATGCTTTGATGGTGTTTCCTGCTTGGCAGGGGGGTTGGACTGGATGGCCCTTGTGGTCTCTTCCAACTCTATGATTCTAAGTTTTGTCTGGAAATGAAAAAAGAAAAAGAAGAAGATGCTTGGCTTGCAAGAAAATGGTGCTACCATCTAGAATCATAGCATGACAATGTAGCTCTTGTACTCAGGTCCTTAACCTTTCCGTAACGGCTCTACAGGGCCCTCTTCTAATAATAGTGGAATCTTTTAAGTACTTCAAGTACTAATCGAACTTTAGCTCTTAGAGTCAAGGTCCACAGAGGCATGGTGTGTTATAAAACAAATGTCAGGTTCTAAAATATATTTTTAATGGAAGGAAGTTACGTTTCAGCTAATTCACAGAATACGACAAGGAAACCACTGCTTGGTGCAGTCAAAGCTCAAATTTGAAATTGCTGGGAAGGGAATTGCAGGCTCTGCAAAGTAGACTGGCTGAATTTTCAAGAGTATCCATGACACGTTTGGTCTCGCAACTGGGTGGTTTATCCTTAGCTCTTCTAAGGCTTCGTTCCCACATATGTGAAACCCATAGTTTTACCCCACACCACTGACAGGCCAAGTGAATGAGACATTTCTACCCAGTTGTTGCCCTCTCCTGTCTACAAAGGTAAGGACTCCAGGCAGCAGGCCTGCACAACTTAGGATCCACCAAAGCTGAACACAGTTCCACCCACTGAGGCCCAAGAAACGTCCCTTTACTGTCTGCCTGATGGTGATCATTTAGGAGCTCACAACATTTTGCATTCAGCTCAGCGGGTCACAAGCTGCATCAGCACGCTATACGAAGACAGCACTGGACTGGTAGATGTCAACTTAGTCCTCAAGCCAATGCTGTTCCTTTTCCCCATATGCCTCCCATTTGATTTATGCATAAAGACATTACTGACGGGTAACTGAGATTGATCCGGGTCACAAGCTGCATCAGCACGCATTATACAGAAGACAGCACTGGACTGGTAGATGTCACGCTACTACGAAGACAGTCCTCAAGCCAATGCTGTTCCTTTTCCCCATATGCATCCCATTTGATTTATGCATAAAGACATTACTGATGGGTAACTGAGATTGATACTGTAGTGTGCACACCACGTTGCAATGGTAATGTATGATTTGGCCTTAAAATACAGTAAGCTAAAATGATGACATAGTCCGATTGTTGGTAGATAGTAGCAGGTAAGATTAGTATTTTCCATTTGATATTATTATTATTATTATTAGTAGTAGTATTAGTAGTAGTAGTAGTAGTATTCCATTTATTTAATTCACCTAATTGTTGGTGGCAGTCATAAATGCACTTACAGTGGTACCTCAGGTTACATACGCTTCAGGTTACAGACTCCGCTAACCCAGAAATAACGGTTACAGGTGGGTAGCCGTGTTGGTCTGCCATAGTCAAAACAAAATCAAAAATTCTTTCCAGTAGCACCTTAGAGACCAACTGAGTTTGTTCTTGGTATGAGCTTTCGTGTGCATGCACACTTCTTCAGATACACTGAAAATAACGCTTCAGGTTAAGAACTTTGCTCAGGATAAGAACAGAAAGGCTCTGGCGGTGCAGCGGCAGCGGGAGAACTAAAGTGGTGCTTCAGTTAACAGTTTCAGGTTAAGAACGGACCTCCAGAACGAATTAAGACCGTAATCTTGAGTATAAGCTAGTTTTTCAGCACACTTTTTGGCTTTAAAAGCTGCCCTCGCTTATACTCAGTCAACCATTCCTTAAGAAGGTACAAGAACGGTGGTTCTTTACTCTCCCCAGGCAGCTTGTTCCATTCCTGAACTGCTCCATAAATGCAAACTTTAGACCCCAGAAGGCAGAAAGCCTATCAGTTAAGGAAGTATTAAAACCCCAAGGTGCTCACTTTCCCTGGCTCCTGCTTAAACAGGACAGGTCCCAGCCTTCTCTGTATAACACAAGGGAACATTGCGCTGTGGGTTAAACCACAAGCCCTAGGGCTTGCTGATCAGAAGAATGGCGGTTCGAAACCCTCACGGGGTGAGCTCCACAGCAGCAAAGGAGGAAGAGGAAGGAGCAGCCCAAAGGGCTGCTTTGGGCGCTCGTTCCTCCTCTACCACAGTGGCAAAGGTGAACCGGCTTATACTTGGTCAATAAGCTTTCCCACATTTTTGTAGGGAAATTAGGTGCCTCGGCTTATATTTGGGTCGACTTATACTCGAGTATATACGGTAACCAGAGGTACCACTGTACTTAGAACCTAATGTGGGACCTTGCTTCCATTTTGATGTGTTTCAAAGTCTTGCTCCTGCTGCTGAGCAGTCCCATCCTCTTCTCCAAACTAAATTCTCTCATCTGAAGAGGCTACTCATTTTATAAATTGGTCTCCAAGTGGAACTGAACACATTTGTGTGTAATATGAGGTGAATTTCTCCCATCAATATTCCTGATTATGAAAACCCAGGTGCAAGTATTTTGCTCCGCGGTTTGCACCAAGACTTGGCTACTTTTAGTGTTTTGCTTTCCAATATGGTTGTTCTGTTTACATAAAATACCCAAAGGAAAACAAGATAGGTGGGTTTGGAAGGCCAGATATGCTGCTGAATCTAATCATAAGACTTAGCTGTAAAACAGTTCTTTTCATCTTGAAAGTGCTATACAAGCACGAGTTAATTAATATATGTATGCAGATGACATGTAGGTGTGATGCCCCTTTGAAAATTACTTTTTCTTCACAAGGTTTGATCATCATGAAAAGAAATTATTATGCACGCATTTGAAATCATTTCCCTTACAGCTGTTGCTTGACTGCTATCACTGAGAGCCAGGTACTTATAAAGCTCCCGACATTGCAATATCAATTTATACAAGCACAGGAAGATATTCATCTGCCCACTCATGCTGTTTGTAGATGTATTGTAAATTTTGGTTTTGATCAAGTGGAATTTAACACAATGGGTTATTTTAATGAGAATATTTATCCTTTTATTTTTAACGGCACCAGCCCTCCGAGGCAGGCCTGAACACACAGGGAGAACCTAATTTCTATGTCACTCAACCATTTCATTTTGTAGGAAAATTATTTCTTGACGCAAAGAAGCAGAATGGGCAAATGAGTTCAAACAGATAAAATGAAAGCCAAACCGGAGCTTTGCTCATCCTTTACAATTTAACTGAACATAAGAAGAGGTTCTTAAAATGTTCACTAAACTTGATATACACTGGTGTCACAAACACACACATACACACACGTCATTAATTGGGATTGCAGCGTCCACGGTACACACCATTTTATAAGGCAGCAAGATAGCTTGGTTCTTTTGGAAAGGTCCTCAAAGTTGAAAAACTCTTTTCAACCTCATAAGATGTACTGTAGGTGTTCAAGGTTGTCCTCTGTCCTGGCATCTTTCCCCTGGCACACTGCAAGCGCACCTAGATTCACAGACTTCAGAGCCCAGTTCTCACCAGGGTATTTGGGAGGAGCTGGAGCGGCCACAACAGCTCCAAGTCAGTGCGGCAAGAGGAGAGTCTGGCTCCTCACCAGAGAAAGGGGCAGCTGCTCCCATCAGTCACAGACCCATTACTCTTTGTTGCATGGAAACTGGTATTTGAACAGGGGCACTTTCCAAGGCTAAAAAGGCTACTGGGACATCGGTAAAGCACACACTGCCCTAGCAATTGGCATTTCTCACCTATTGTATTTGGATTCTGCCCTTCCTCTGAGAAGCTTGGGCTTCCATGGCATAGGCTCCCAACCCAACCCCCATTTTTATCTTCACAATAATCCTGTAAGGTAGGTTAAGTGGATAAATAATAACCAGCCTCAGTGAGTTCCATACCTGAATGGGGATTTTAACCTGGGTTCTCCTCATAGACCAACTACCTTCCTGTTGGCTCTTCAGTATAACATACCATCCAATGATACACCCTACCACAGATAATGCTTAAGAATAGACTTTTGCATCTCCTTTTGTAACCTGCTTTCTGTTGCCTTTCCCTCTGCCATTGATAAAATTTAGACTGTAGGATTCTTCGGCCAGGAACCAGTCTTTTGCTATTCTGGAAAATGCCATGTGTATTGACTGTATCACACAAAATAACAATAGTAATCATAATAATCCAAATCTATGCCTTCAATTAAGGAATAACAACATAGCAGCAGCAACAGAACACGGTGGGGTCAGTTTCTTGGTACGACTGTGTGCTTTTTTCTGGGGGTACACATACCCCTAAACATTTTGTGAATCTTTGTACTTTTGTCCATTTACTGTATTTATTTCCCCCGATTTGAACTATAAAATGGTGGTTTTCTTGAGTCAAAATGAGAGTACCCCTAAACATTTTTTTTAGGGGGGGAAAGCACTGGTAAGACTTAACAATGAACTAATTGATCTGCATGAGATGAAAATGGGAGGCGAAAACCTGATACCTCTCTGCCCTTCCAGTAGAGAATCAGCATAAACCAAACAGACCAAGGCATCATGCTGTTTCTGCAGCATGGGAATGTAAACAGCAACAAAGAGACTTCTAAAAAAGACATTAGTGAGACTTATTATACGGAGCACGACTGACAATGGTGGCAAAACCGCAGAACTGCAAATGTAGACAGCTTGTCGTTGTTTTGGTTCTTCTTCAAAAACGAAGCTGCTCTGTAATGTATTTAAAAATAGCCTTTGCAGAGGTGAGCGACTGAAAGACTCTGAATAAATGTAGGTTACAAACGGGAAGCTGATAAACACCTTGAGAAATTCTATTAAAAATAGTAAGAAACCTGAATCCAGAGGCACAGTGTCTAATAATTTATCCAAGGACACTAGGTAGAACTAAGTAGAGCTGACATGTTCTACTTATGACTTGTTCTAAGTATTCTGACTGCTATTAATTTACTGTCATGTCCCCAGCTGTGAGCAACAGCAGACTCAAACTCCAAGGAGAGTCAGGAATATCAATAAGACAGTGGTTCTCACTAAGGAGAAGCAGACCACACATTCCCAGGTAGATGATATCTGCAGTCAGATGACTTACTGAGTGAGCAAGCCAAGCAGAAAATCCCCAGGACTCCCTGCCTAGAGACTAACCAGCACCTTTGGCACCAGGCCAGAGCATGGCCTCTTTAAACTCTGTCCACTCTCCACTTGGGATTCTGGTGAAGTTCTCTCAAAGCCTGGCTCAGAAATAAGCTTTTTGGGGTTCTTAAAAGTCAGCTTGAAAGGAGAGGCAAGTTGTTAACCTACCTCCCCAGAACTCTTCCATGATTCAGATCAAAATCCAGGCTGGAGAAGAAGTCCCAACTTGCTTCTCAACAACCATGTCAACCCTCTTCTTGACCAGTGTTTTTCAACCACTGTTCCGTGGCACACTAGTGTGCCGCGAGATGTTGTCTGGTGTGCCGTGGGAAAAATTGAAAAATTCGAAAGATTTAAAAAAAACAGCCAAACAGACCCAGGTTGCGCACTGAATAAAGTATTTTATAATTTTTCATATTTCTGTTTACTTACTATTTCATAATAAAGTAATTATAAAATACTTTCTTTGTGTTTATTTGATTCCTATTCAAGAGAATTACTTTATATATAGTCAATATAGGCACAGAGTTAATTTTTTAACATTTTCTAATGGTGGTGTGCCTCGTGATTTTTTTCATGAAACAAGTGTGCCTTTGCCCAAAAAAGGTTGAAAAACACTGCTCTTGACCAGCTCTCTACTGCCCAAACCACCTCCACCATTTTCACCCATCAGATGTCAAGGCAATAAGCAACTGTTTTATTTTTAAAAGACAACTGAAGGCGGCCCTGTTTAGGGAAGTTTTTAATGCTTGATGCTGTATTGTTTTTAATATTTGGTTGGAAGCCGCCCAGAGTGGCTGGGGAAACCCAGCCAGATGAGCGGGGTATAAATAATAAATTATTATTTATTATTATTATTAGAAATACTTTGCTTTATTGTCACTGTACCACATGTTTACAGTGAGATTAAACAAGCCCCGCTCTCCCCCACAATCTCTCAGTCCTTGATACACTCTATGTATCGTACAACCTCCAACCCCAAACATCAGCTGCAATGTTGCTGTCTCCCATTCAGTGGCCCACGGGTAGAAACTGTTCTTCAACCTGTTGGTGTGGCTTATCAAGCTTCTGGTGCTGGCCAGGGTGTGAGTCATCTCTGAGAATGTTCCTCGCTCTGCTGAGGCAACGGTCTCCTGCGATGATATCTAGCGGACTCAGGGGACAGCCAATGATGTCTTGTGCTGTCTTCACCACCCTCTGTAGGGACTTTCTGTCCATGGCTGTCAAACCAGTGTACCACACCGTAATACAGTATGAGAGAACACTTTCTATCGTGGACATGGTTCTTTCGCAAGACCCTGAGGAAATGAAGTCTCTGTTGGGCCTTCCCAGGAATTTAAAGGAAGAGACTCTTTCCACACAGCCCCCCCCCCCGATATACAACGGGGCTAGCTCCCCTCTCTTCCTCCAAAAGTCCAACACTATCTCCTTTGTCCTGCCAATGTTTCGGTGCAGATTGTTTTCTGAGCACCATGTGGATACCTTTTGAACCTCCCCCCTGTACGCAGATTCGTCTCCACCTGTAATTAAACCCATTATGGTGGTGTCATCAGCAAACTTAATAATTGCAGTAGATGGGTCAGATGAAATGCAATCATATGTATACAACAAATTGTTAATTTATTTATTATTACTACTACTACTACTACTACTACTACTACTACTACTACTGCGAGGTCAGCAATGGTGTCAGATACTGCCCTGTAGCCAGCCTTCCTTCTTATATGGAGCAGCCACATTTCTAGGTGGGACACTGAAGGTACATAGTGCCATCCACAATCCTCTTTCACCAGTGGTCTGACTCTCAATGAATTGATCTTAGCACTTAGCACTTAGATAGCTGATCTCTGTGTATGATGTCATATGATGTCAGGTGACTGACAGGTAGATGTGGCCAAATTCAGAGGCTTGGCAGGTCTAAGGTTCACGATCTGGCAGTTCCCCAACACTGATATTATAGACAAAATGGAGACGTGAGAAACAAGTTGAACATGACAGGACAGCATATGCAGGTAGGTGGGATGCTGTTGCCTTGTAACAAAGACCATGGTAAACTAAAAAGGTCTTGATCGAGTATATAAATGATAAGGAAATCTGTTTTGAGAAGGTATTCCAGTGACAGAATGCCAACACTATAAAGGCCCTGTCTCTGGTAGCATCTTGCACCACTACAAAGGAGAACGATCTGATAGACAGGAACCTTCTTCTTGCCCCATCCTTCTGGTTAATGTATTCCTACATTACTGCAGCAGGATGTGAAATAGTCCTGGGGAAGCGGAGCTCATTCCACACTGCTAGCTGTAACGTAAAGAGGGTAAGAAATAGAATTGCCTTGGTGGAGAAAAGGAAAGGTCTATATAATCCAGTATCTTGTTTCTATGACCAACCAGCCTAATGCTTCTTGAAGCATGGAAGCAGAATGCAAAATGATGACTTTCCCTTCTGTTGTTCCCTAGCATCTGGTGTGATTAAAGTATACTGCCTCCGGACATGAAGACACTATAACGTTATCATGTTTAGAAACATTACAGAGATATATTCTCTATCCATTCGTGTAGTCCTTAAAAAATGATAATAATAATAGTAATCCAAATCCCTTTAAACTAGTAGCCATCACCACCTCTTATAACAGTTTATTCCACAAAATAATTACACATTGTAGAAAGAAAAAGCTCATTTTGCCTCTGCTAAGACTTCTGCCAAACTAAGCAGCCCAAGTGGCTAATTCAATGGGGCATTTTCTCTGTTTGTTCTCATGCCATATTCTGTAGCCATCATGTGCCATAATGAGATCCTCATTCCCACTCTTGTTTACCATGGAAAATGAAATGCTTAGTCCAGTGTGCAGACTCCCTAGAAGCTGATCATGACAGAATGTGAACATTTCATAACATGTATTTATAAGAGCCCATTCACTGGGCAACGGAAGCCATTATGGGGTAGGTAGGATGCATCAGCTTTAAAGTATTACGAAAGGCTTCAGTGTTTGAATTCTCTCCAAATTACCATTATCTATTGTGTGTCAGAATCTATTTTGGTGGCTTTGAGCATCTCAAAGTGTTATTCATTATTTTAGAAAGTGCACTATGTTTTGTTTAAAAAAAAACAAAAACACCTCCTAAATTGTATCTTATTTAACAGGCATCCTGCAGCCTTTGCATGATAGTTTGGGATTTTGCTTTCCGTTATTGTGATATTCATAAAGGCTTCTTATCCCAGCCAGTTACAAATCGTAAACATGTTTAAAAGAAAGTAGAATATGTATCTATGTTCCTTGGCAAAATGAATATCCAGGCACCATAAAAATATTAGGTACAGACAATGCAAATGCATTTTCTTATTTCAGAATGTTGTCAGATGAAATGTACTATTCACAGACAAGGAAAACATGGTTCTGACAACCAGGTTACCTGATATTTGTGTAGTCTGCTAACTTTTAATAATAATAATAATAATAATAATAATAATAATAATAATAATCTGCATTTTGACAATCTATGTTATGTGTCCAGAATCCCACAATCATTATCAATTATGCAAATTCAAACTATTTGCATCACTATTTTTATTTTACATATTTTTATTCTGGATTTGCTAGTCACAGAACAGGCTAGGAGCTATGCAGAACACTTAGACCCTACCTTTCATCTGCTGGAAATCTTATTCAGTCATCTTTTGGGCTGAGTGAGGCTTAAGCAAGCATTGCCCACGTACATTTCAAGCATTTCTTTGCAGTCAAAAGAGCCAGAAACTTGTTGATTGCTCTAAAACGAAAGTGAAACGCACATTACTAATGGACAATGACCTCTAGGTTAAACACCTCTAAAGGGGGAACAGACACAGAAGATTGAGGCTATTAATAGGTGCTAGTCCTGGTGGCTATGTGGAGCCAACATAATCATAACTAGCCTTCCTTTGAATACCAGGATCTAGAACAATGGGAGAGGGAAAGAAGATGCTAGACGAGATGGGAATTTGGTCTGATCCAGCAGGACTTTCCTTATCCTCTAAAGTTAACACCACATTTTATACTTTGATCTTTGGATTAGACCAAAGGCCCATCTCGTCCACCAGTCTGTTCTCACAGTGGCCAACCAGATGCGAAGCCCACAAGCGGGACATGAGTGAAACTGCTCTCTCTGCTTATGATACTAAGCAACCGGTATTAAGAAGCATACTGCTTTTTGGAAAGAAGAAGAAGAAGTCCCAGCAATAGAGGAATGGATACATAAACTTATGGAATATGCAGAAATTGCTTAACTTACTGGAAAAAATAAGAAATTAAGATGACAAGCTTTTTAAAAAAAAAAAAAAGAATGGAAATGGTTTATTGAATATTTACAAACAAACTGTAAACAGATAAGAACATTGGCAGGATTATTGTAATAACCTGCAGTTTTATAAGAGTATATATTTAAAGTAGATGAATAAATGAGCAAATTAAGTTAATTTGGATATGCAGAAAATATTAAAAATAAATTTAAGGAACTGCAGAAAGAGGGGGAAGGAAGTCAAGTTTTGAAATGTTAAAATGATTGTAAAATTATTGAAATGTATAAAACTGAAAATCATTACACACACACACACACACACACACATATATATATATATATATATATATATATATATATATATGGGGTGGGTGGTGCGCTGTGGGTTAAACCACAGAGCCTAGGGCTTGCCGATCAGAAGGTTGGCGGTTCGAATCCCCACGACGGGGTGAGCTCCCGTTGCTCGGTCCCAGCTCCTGTAATATACCCACATGACTAGCAGTTCGAAAGCATGTCAAAGTGCAAGTAGATAAATAGGTACCGCTCCGGCGGGAAGGTAAATGGCATTTCGTGCGCTGCTCTGGTTTCTGTCCCAGAAGCTGTACGCTTCGCTCCCTTGGCCAGTAAAGCGAGATGAGCGCCGCAACCCCAGAGTCGTCTGCAACTGGACCTAACGGTCAGGGGTCCCTTTACCTTATATTGATATTATATATATATATATATATATATATATATATATATATACTTACACACACACACACACACACACACACACAAACACAAACACATACACACATACACCCATACACCCATACTGCTTTTGACAGTGGAAGTAATATACAGCCATCTTGACTAGCAACTCTTGATAGATAGCTGGTGAAACACTTGGAGAACTTGAACTCTTGAGAATTTTCTTCAATCATTTTTTTATATATATTAAAAGGTGGTTCCCTTCCCCCCCCCCTCCGCCCCCGTTCAGATACACACACACCTATTACCCTTTTCATTTACTTATTTCTTTTTGCAGCACACCGGGGGGGAAAAACTACTCAAGACATCAAAAGTTTTCCGTGTGACAGCTGAACAATGCTACATCACAGCACTACATAACAATGCATGGCACCAAGTAGTATTAGTATCAATGTTAGGACATTCTGCTTGTGATTGATGACTTCTAAGTGCTGTAAATGGCTTTAACCTTTTGGCAGGGACGGATAAATAGTAAAGAGTGTGAAAATGGCTCCACCCCCACCCCCCAAGATACTTGCAAATTACTCCATGCATTACTCTATGCAAGTCTAATGGAACCAAAGCCCTGCTGAGTTCAGTGGGACTTCCTCCCAGGTAAGTGTGCACAGGATTGCAGCCTAAATCTGCTTCCTCCTCCCAACTCTGACTTTATGACCTTTACTAAAATAAGCAGCTAGTCACGGAGTTGGTAATGACCATTGTTCACTCTGCTTATCAGATATGGGGGGGAAAGGAAACATTTGCTCACTATGGGTTTGCGTGTCGAGGACCCCAAACCACCCCTCAAATAAATTCACACCACAGACATAATTTTGGTTTTGGGCATGATTTTGGCCGCAACTTTATTGATTTACAAGAGACGTGAGTGGTTGCTTAGGCATTGGTTCAGACTATCTGTCCCTAAGGACAGAACTGACATTTGTCAGTAAAGGGGAAAGCCTTCCGGGTAGAGAAAGTGAGCGGGAATCATCTCTCCCCTCTTCCCACAGGCTCCCAGGGGCTCTTGTGTGGCCCTGGCCCCCGAACGGGGGATACGGACAAAAGCATATCGAGCCCCTGGGTTCCTTTAACAGAAATCCCCACACCATGAAGAACGTGGAGGGGCAAACGAATATGTCAGCAGTCCCCTCCACCAACCAGCAAAATAAGAACCAATGCCTAACCGCCAACCTTACAAGTTGTGACTATTTGCTACGCAGTAGGCGAAAACCAGATGGCACCAGCCAATCAGCCAAATGGAAAAATTCCTACTAGGCCCCTGCCTCAAAAGCAGACGACCCCATGACAGGCATAGCAAGGTCAACACAGAGGCCTAAAATTAGGGAGGGAAGGGCGGGTGATCCGAAGCTCGCAGTCAAAGAGGCGGAACACTCTGCGAGCTAACCTTTTATAACAAGCTGGGCTGTCCATCATCAAATGGCAACATATAAATCTCCCCAACAACACCCAGGGCCCAATCATAACAGTGGCCATCCAAACTAACCCGCCCAGAAAATTAAGGGGCAGTTTGCAGGCCCCCACCGCAACACGTGCTCTCCATGAAGGAGAACCCGCTTTGTTCAACTCTGGCAAAGTACCTTTAAAAGAGAAAATGTCAATGTGAAATGTCTCCAGGTAGCTCATGTGCAGTTTCTTCTTACCAGAGCCATTCTGAACCCACAGGAATATTAAAGGCAAAGGTCTCACAGTCAAGAGCTTTTAATTTTTTTATATATACCTGAATTAAATCAAAGTGAAAGAAAAAAAACCCAGGACCAGATTTGAATTAGACATGTTCAAGAATGAATAAACTATAAAATCCAACCAATCAAATAAGTAAAACAAATACATTTATGAAACAGCAAAATGTAGCCATCTAAAGCCACCAGAAGAAACAGAACAGTGTGAACACTCAGTCAGGCCTCTGCCCATTTAGCAGAACCACAGTCCACCAGTTGAAGACTAATGGGACAGTCTTCTTTTAGTGATGCTCAGAACAAGGACTCCTGCAGAAGCACTGGCAGTGTGTAGCTACACCCCTTCGCACCCCAAAATAATTCAGGTGTGCAGCATGTCTCCAATTTAAAACCAGAAAAAGTGAGTCTCAGCTATCAAACACTTGTGAAATATAGATCTACAGTAGCTACATCATTGACCATTGTTCAACCTGTTTTTGACATTGTGTTTTAATTGTTGTAACCCAACCTGGGACCTTAGGGTGAAAGATGGGTAGTAAAATGTAACACCAGCAAGGTTTCTGGAATAAAGAGAGAGAGAGAGAGAGAGAGAGAGAGAGAGGGAGGGAGGGAGGGAGGGAGGGAAAGAGAGAGATGTATATCCATTAATCTACATGCACATCATCATTGGTAAATTAGTTACTAGACCAGATGTCCAAATATGTATTTTTTGGATACAATAAGATGTCTGTTAAGGTTTATGGATAGCTGGATAGCATTACATTTATTTTTTAAAAGATATACTCAGAGGAATGAATGACTCAGTTCTCACACAAAGAAAGGAAACATAAGTAAATCAAAGGTTTGTTGTAAATCTGCCCCACTTACGTTATATGAAATATTTTAAGCATTCTTAAAAGGTGACTTGGGGAGCAATTCTATAGCAAGATCCACCAATATTACCAGGGTAGGGATCCAGTGGGTCTCTGGTTGCACTAGGAACTTCCTTGTCCAGTTGGGCTGTGCCAGTTTCATTCTCTCATCCTTGGCTCAGCTGAACATGTTGTTGTTGTTGTTGTTGTTGTTGTTGTTGTTCAGTCGTTCAGTCGTGTCCGACTCTTTGTGACCCCATGGACCAGAGCACGCCAGGCACGCCTATCCTTCACTGCCTCTCGCAGTTTGGCCAAACTCATGTTAGTAGCTTCGAGAACACTGTCCAACCATCTCATCCTCTGTCGTCCCCTTCTCCTTGTGCCCTCCATCTTTCCCAACATCAGGGTCTTTTCTAGGGAGTCTTCTCTTCTCATGAGGTGGCCAAAGTACTGGAGCCTCAACTTCAGGATCTGTCCTTCTAGTGAGCACTCAGGGCTGATTTCTTTAAGGAATGGATAGGTTTGATCTTCTTGCAGTCCATGGGACTCTCAAGAGTCTCCTCCAGCACCATAATTCAAAAGCATCAATTCTTCGGCGATCAGCCTTCTTTATGGTCCAGCTCTCACTTCCATACATTACTACTGGGAAAACCATAGCTTTAACTATATGGACCTTTGTTGGCAAGGTGATGTCATTGCTTTTCTCCCAAGAAGCAGGCGTCTTCTAATTTCGTGACTGCTGTCACCATCTGCAGTGATCATGGAACCCAAGAAAGTGAAATCTCTCACTGCCTCCATTTCTTCCCCTTCTATTTGCCAGGAGGTGATGGGACCAGTGGCCATGATCTTAGTTTTTTTTGATGTTGAGCTTCAGACCATATTTTGCGCTCTCCTCTTTCACCCTCATTAAAAGGTTCTTTAATTCCTCCTCACTTTCTGCCATCAAGGTTGTATCATCAGCATATCTGAGGTTGTTGATATTTTTTCCGGCAATCTTAATTCCGGTTTGGGATTCATCCAGCCCAGCCTTTCGCATGATGAATTCTGCATATAAGTTAAATAAGCAGGGAGACAATATACAGCCTTGTCATACTCCTTTCCCAATTTTGAACCAATCAGTTATTCCATATCCAGCTGAACATAAAGCTGTGCAAACCCTGAAAAGGGGTCTTCAGGGGGGCAGGACCAGAGAGGGAGGACATAGGCTGGATCCTAAGCCTATTCAGTTTGGTCACATCACCTGGCGGCCTGGTGTGATTTAAACCAGCAAAAAGGGTAGTGTAACTCAAACACTATTTTAAAGGTTTGTTTTCCTTGTGAAGGCTTAGGCTGACACAACCAGCAGTAGTCCCACAACAGAATTCAGATCTGGTGCGCTTTACACTGGCTTAACGTGCACTGGGCATGTTTCATATCAGCCTCTTGTGCTCCCTTAACCACATGTTCAGGAAAGCAATAACAGAATTGCATTTCAACCGGATCGAAACCACCATAATTTTGAGTCAATGAAACAGAATACCCATTGTTAAGAATGTAAGAGGTGCCCTGCTGAATCAGACCAAAGGTCAGCCCGACATTGGTCTCCACGGTGGCTAACCAGATGACAAGCAGGACATGAGCAGGATTACAGTCTCCCTCTCGTGTTTCCTAGCTAATAACGGACAAAACAGAAGATTTAACACATTGCACAAGGAAATGACCCTTAGATAAAACGGTTAACAGTTGTTGAAATGCATGCAAATATAACTGAATAATTGAGAGGGGACAAATTAACAGTTGGCCAATGAATGTTTGTTAGGTTCAGCTCATATGTTTGCACTTGACCTAGATCTACAAGTTGCAACTCCTCAAGCCAGATGCCGTCCACCAGCCATGAATTGTGGCCTGGCAAGTGCTTGACAACCCCAGGGTTTTCCTAGTCTCAAGGAAGAAGCAAAACTCCCAGTGGGTTATAAGAATAATATTTTTTTATGCCCTGCCCATCTGGTTGCTCCAGCTCCTTCATGGATGATGGCTGTGTTTCGCTTTGTAGGCCACAAATTGTGGAGGTCTTGCATTCTGCATGTGCACAGGACAACTCTGTAACTCACCTAGGCATGGTTTTAGCAAATTACTGTACCTTGTAAGTCATGCTTTGCAGATGGGTTATGAGCAAATACACATGTACGCCTGGTACTGTTATTTGTCTGTGTGTGCATACCCTCAGGCTCACACTGGATGAAAGCTGTAAATAAAGTGAAAGTCGCATTCAATATTAAGGGCCATGTTCTGTGCCATGTTTCTAAAAATGCACATTTATCTTGCTGCTTATATTACCAGAGATGATGGCATTATAAGGTTGATTTCTATTCTGAGCTCTCAAAATTGCTGATAAATTGCCAGGTTACTTATTACCTGTCATTTCCCTTTTCATCAAAGTGCTATGCCCAGTTCAGAACTTGACAGATAAGAGATCATGCTGACATCTTGCATATATGCACTGTCCTATTTTATTATTTCAGCTGCCAACCAAGGCAATCCTGCATTGGCTTGAGAAATGCAACACATCTGTGTTCTTTTATTTTAGCGCTTAGCCAAACACAGCAATCCTCACACCAATCAAATGAAGCTTGCAATTCAAACAACCCACATTTGAATGAAATTTCCTGAATTATTGAAAGATTAACGTGGACACTGAAAAAAACAACTACAACTACAACAAGGAAGAACAAACATTGGCTGGTATTATTGCATGAGCAGAACATAATGCAATAACAAAATAAATTTATCAGTGAGCATATATTCCTCATCTGCACTAAAAGCAAACTCTTCAAGTGAGAAACCCATCTGCAAAAAAGAGAGAGAAGCAATAACAGGCACAGGAAAACCATGAGGTTTGCAGAATTGCAAAAAGTTAAGGGGGAGTGGGGAAGCAGCTCAAGGAAAACTGAGCATGCTCAGTGGCCGCAGAATGCTGGCAGACTGACCGGGTGGTGGTGATGGTGGAAGAAAACTGAAAGATACTCGGAGTCCAGTGTGATTTTCATGCTCTTTATTCAGCTCATAGTAGTGAGGAATGTAGTTCCCCCAAAACGTTTGCTTTATATACACTATTTACACAATGGGCCCCACGTGATTGGCTAATTCCGGGATACTCCTGTATGCCAATCAGAGTGCGGATTCACTTCCACCTGGAGCTGGATTGGGTGGCTCCTGCAGACCAATCAGACTGCTGCAATCTCAATCCTATTGTTCTGGGACCAATCAGACTGCTGCAATCTCAATCCTATTGTTCTGGGACCAGTCAGACTGCTGCAATCTCAATCCTATTGTTCTAGGACCAATCAGACTGCTGCAGTTTGGATCCTATTCAACTCAGTACATAACAAAAACCAAAGGGAGAAAGAGGAATGTAATGGAGCCTTCTGGAAAAGGGAATTAGAGTAATGTCATACAACAAAAATAGATCGAACGTAAGTGTCATTCCACAGTGTCACATGTGAAGCTAGTGCACAGGAGCCATGTTCAACAGAGTTCACATTTTTTATTTCAATGTGTGCATGTACATGTACTGCACACTAAACTACTTCCACCCACCCCCGTTCAGATAATGGACTCCTAGAAAGCTGAAACTTATTACAGTGGTACCTCTGGTTACGTACTTAATACGTTCTGGAGGTCCGTTCTTAACCTGAAACTGTTCTTAACCTGAAGCACCACTTTAGCTAATGGGACCTCCTGCTGCGCCGCCAGAGCACGATTTCTGTTCTTATCCTGAAGCAAAGTTCTTAACCTGAAGCGTTATTTCTGGGTTAGCGGAGTATGTAACCTGAAGCTTATGTAACCCGAAGTACCACTGTACCTTAAATGGCAGCTACACACATACCGGTAACTTACCAGTGTTTGCTTGTGTGTGTAGAGAAATTTTAGGGCAAGCATCCCCAAACTTCGGCCCTCCAGATGTTTTGGACTACAATTCCCATCATCCCTGACCACTGGTCCTGTTAGCTAGGGATCATGGGAGTTGTAGGCCAAAACATCTGGAGGGCCACAGTTTGGGGATGCCTGCTTTAGGGCATCCTCCCTCCAAGAAACACCCAGTGTAGCTGTCCATAAGGCTGATCACGTAGTGCTGAAGAGATTTGGGGGAATTGTTCCTTCCTTAAGCAGAACAGCAAATTATTTTTTAAAAAAGTTAAATGAAACTTTTAACTTTAAAAATCTCTGCAGGCAGCCTCAGTGACAGACACACATCTTGTGAAGCCCATTAACTTAGAGGAAAATGGAGACATGGAAATATTATTATTATTATTATTATTATTATTATTAGGCTTATCTCTGTTTCTATGGAATGTAAACATGAAGTTAACAAGACTTACTGACTAATAGCATAATATTTACCGTGTGTGTTTACTTCTATTGTATTAAATGGGGCTTACTCCCGGGTAAGTGAGGTTAGGATTGGAAGAAAGCCAGCAGAATGAAATAATTTCCATTAAGTTTTGTGTGAACAGTCTATGGAAGAGAAAACTAGCCCACTCCATCGACAAAGAGATTTATGTCTTTTAAAAAATATGCACACACAAAAATATCTCTTTGATATGTTTAAGCAGGAGGATGTCTTAGATGTTGAGCAGGCTTTAAAAGAGACTAATCAGCTGCATTTCAGATTATTCGTACTGCTTTATAAAGCTTCCTTCAAAACACTTGGGACAAAAGCAAAGCATCATGTAGGTGTGTGAACATTGACTCCATTTTATAATGGCAAATTTTACTTTGAAGTATATAATTCCCACATCTTCCATGGAATGAGGGGCACTACATACATGGGCAGGAGGAGAGGAGCTCCCCTGAATTTATCACAGCTGACTCTGATCCTTCTCTGATTCACTGTCTGCTGTTCACTTGATAACTGGCTGAAAAATGTATAATCTAACATCATTTAAAAGTACTGTGTTTGAGGTCATACAAGGGTATATGAAAGTTCTGATTAAGCCTTGTTATTAACAGTCATGGTATAAGAGGGCAGGTACTTTCATAGATTAAAGGTAAAGGGACCCCTGACCATTAGGTCCAGTCGCGGACGATTCTGGGGTTGCGGTGCTCATCTCGCTGGCCAAGGGATCTTCTGGGCTGGCCAGCATGACTAGCCGCTTCTGGTGAACCAGAGCAGCACGCGGAAGATTAGTGACTGGTTAAAGAACAGAATTGATGCTTTTGAATTATGGTGCTGGAGGAGACTCTTGAGAGTCCCATGGACTGCAAGAAGATCAAACCTATCCATTCTTAAAGAAATCAGCCCTGAGTGCTCACTGGAAGGACAGATCCTGAAGTTGAGGCTCCAGTACTTTGGCCACCTCATGAGAAGAGAAGACTCCCTGGAAAAGACCCTGATGTTGGGAAAGATGAACGACAGAGGATGAGATGGTTGGACAGTGTTCTCGAAGCACAAGGAAGGCAGTGAAGGATAGGCGTGCCTGGCGTGCTCTGGTCCATGGGGTCACGAAGAGTCGGACACGACTGAACAACTGAACAACAACAACAAAGAACAGGAAGCAGAGAGTTGGAATAAACATACAGTCTCCCAATGCGGAGATGTAAGAAACGGGGTCACCTGTGCATTTTAACTTGTTTGTTAATGACCTGGAGTTAGGGGTGAGCAGCAAAGTGGCCATGTTTGCTGCCGAGATCATGCCGTGGGTGTCACCATGTGGAATGTCTTGCCAAGATGTGGCTCAGCTTGCAGGGCTTGACAAGACACAGTAGCTGGGTCTCGGGGAGCTCTCTGCATGGGGCTTGACAAGACCCAACTATTAACCCATGGTGTGGTCCTGCTCAACACTTTGCACAGCACTTTGTGTGCTCTACCGCATGATCTTCAGGTCTTCCAAAGTCCTATATCAGGGGTCAGCACTCTGCAAGACCAAGCCATCAGGGCTTTGTGAGCTGTGTCTTCGCCCATATGGGCAAAAAAGGCAAAAATGCCTTATTTGCAGGAACTTCTATGCCACTAGCATTAAGAAAAACATAATGACAGGGAGCAGCATGAAAAAGCAACAATAAGATTGCCTCCATAAGACAAACACAAAATATATAGCACATCCGGAGATCAAACTAAATACATTAACACAGTTGGGTCACCCCTCAGGGAAAGCCTGGGTGCGAGCAGGTGAGTTTTAAGCAGACATCTAAATATCAGTACTTTTGGTGCTTGCCAGGGAAGAAGGGATGAGTGAAGATCTACATTGGGATCTAAACCGGGATCTGCTGCCCCTGTAGATCCTGCAGCCTGAGAACTCACCTCACCTTCGCCTCTATATTTATGGACTCTTAATCTTAGGGTTGTCGGTTTAAGCCCCACCTTCGGCAAAGGATTCCTGAATTGCAGGAGGTTAGACTAGATGATCTTCAGGATCACTTCCAACTCTACAATTCTATGAATCTATGAGTATTTATAAACCGCCAGATCCATTAAAATTATATCATGGTGGTGCACAATAAAATCATCAAAGCATGTTGGTTCTTGATGAGCAACATAGCAACACGCCAGGTGCCAGAAGAAGGAAGGGACCTCGCTGCCCTCTTTTCCACTGCCACCAGCCATCAGGGAATCTCTATATTACTGGAACACACATGCACACTGATAACAGCAGTGCGGAAAAAAAATGTAATCTTGATGTGCCATGCTAAGGGAGGAGACCTAACTCTCTCCCTTCCTGCTTTCCACCATCCTTACTGAGGATGCGCTGAGTAGGAAGGATGAAGGGAGTATTTTTGAGGATCATTGGTGGGTGAGTGGAGGCTTTATGGCTTGCTGGATGAGAAGGGGTAAGTCCTGAACAAGTTGTGAACCACTGCTCCCCTGAACCACCACTGACTCATTTCCAAGAGTGCCAGGCAGGCAACAAGAACAGGTGCAGAGAGGTCTTAGAGCTACACACACACACACACACACACACACACACACAGAAACACACAGCTGGAGGGCAGCCTGGTGGGTCACAATTGCCAAAGGCCTAGTGTAGCTCAATTGCAACATTAACCAACCCCAAAAGCCACATTCCCAAATAATATGAATTATACTAAGTCTTCCTGAAGAACTCTCAGATGTTTGATTAATTTCAGTGCCCTGCAAGAGTTCCTCTCATTAAATCACATTCTTCATCCTCTCATTAAATTATATTCTTCACATTCAAATTACACACCATTCCTCCAAACATCACTAAAGCTCTGTGATCTAGTGGGAATCTAACTGTCACTGCTGAGAGAAGGGACAGACAATGTCTTGCAACAGATAACTTTGAGGAGAAAATTAAAGCAAAATAACACGGAGAATTAAGACTGCCGAGGGAAACTATGTTTATCTTAGGATGTTGATAAATTCAATTTGCTGCTATCTGATTGCTAAAAAAATAAAATAATACCCAGAGTATTGTAAGTAATAAAGTCGCAAAAACACAACTTCCAGATCAAAAGAGACATTTTATATCTAATGAAGATCTTCCCTTTTATTTTATCTTCTTTTACAAGCTTAAGGACAGACATGCCTGAATTTCAGGATTAAATTTTATATATGAAACTGTATCAACGCTTCATCAAATTGCAGTCACGATGTAGATGGGTGACAATATTTGTAACCTGTCCATCTGCACAGAAGTCAAGGGACACAGAAGGTCACATTTGAAAATCTACCTTGATTTGGTACATAGATAGCTGTTGTGGTCTTAACAGGTCGTAGAGAACATAGCATACAAGACACGGGGGGGGGGATCTTTTTATTAAATTTACTATTAATTAATTAAAATGATGATGCATCTGTTTTGATCCAGCCCGTTCACTCCCTGCCCTCACCATCTCTGCTACGAATAGAGGAGCAATCCATTTTAAATATTGATAAATCGCATTTGGTGGTTCCAACCTAATTAACGTTTGCCTGTATGTGATCCCCTCTTGCCCTGTATGTCTGCTTATGTCTAAGGTGCTCACCATAGCTGTCAACTTTTCCCTTTTTTTAAGGGAAATTCCCTTATTCCGAATAGGATTCCTCGCAAGAAAAGGGAAAAGTTGACAGCTGTGGTGCTCACGTTGCATAAGGTTAAGTAAAATATGTGGCAGACCCTTTGCTCGAAATTCTGGAGAAATTTCTTTTGCCCCGTGCTATTTTGGAAAGATTTGTTTCACTCAGTTTTGACGTACCTTGAGTCTGAGTGCATCATTACTGCATACAGTCCAATGTATCTGGTTGGGAACTGCAGAGTTACCTGTTCCGAACCCAGAATTCATTCCCTAGAAACATTCACTCATTACTGAACACCTTCCTGGTTACTAAACATGCCTC
The DNA here is from genome assembly GCA_900245905.1 of Lacerta viridis. Lineage (NCBI taxonomy): Eukaryota > Metazoa > Chordata > Lepidosauria > Squamata > Lacertidae > Lacerta > Lacerta viridis. The sequence continues at coordinate 207,868 of OFHU01002771.1, read as the reverse complement.
GCAATCTTCCTTTTATGAGTTAACATTTCATAAAATTGCCGCTCTTCATTTTCTAACAGTTCCTCCTCAGCATACTCAAATGGCAAATATACTAAGACTTGATGGAACTAATACTTTTGCATTTCTGCTCTGGAGGCAGCTGAGGATATTGTCTGTAGCATTTTGTACTCCTCTTTTTTTTAAAAAAAAAAAAAGCAGAAAGAGCTTTCTTTCAGGCATTATAGTGGGCATACCAAAATGTCCTGTTTTTGTAAGATATGTTACCTCCTGCCAGACCAAGATAAATATGTAACATACAGGACCGCACTTTCACAGCAGCTGCTTAAAAGAACAAACATAAATATGTCCCCACAATTGTTCTATCAGCGTAAGGTGACTCTTGGTTATAACTGATTCTCATAGAACTGTGAGACAAATTGGACTGTGGGAATCACTTGCAGTAAACAACTGCAAACATTAAGGCCTCTGGATTGCAGAGTTTAAGCAATCTGCTGAACATATTACGTTTATGAAATGCAACACATTTTGAAATATTTCTTTTGCAATGACTTTTCGGTTTTAAATAAGCATAACTGAGCTGGCAAAACAACAAGAACAACAAGAGAGAAACAGTTCTTAATATATGCCTCTTCCATACTCTTCTGTACTCATCCATCATCATTTCCATTTACTAATTTGAAAAATGTGCCATAAGAACCAGAGGTTAAACTTTGTGGTCTGCTTAAACTTGGGTTCATGGAATTTAATCTATATCTAAAAAATAAGAATCCCTTTAATATCTGTGTTTCCTCTGAACTTTTAAAGCCACACCAAGGAGCTAGGTAGCATTTCAATAATGACTCACAGCGTTTTGACCTTGCTTTGCTTCCCTGGATCAGGTTAGGCATGTTGATACTAATAGCACTGATATCTTCAACCCTAGCCATCCTCTAGAGACTAATCAAAGCATCCTGAGATGATCTCAGGGCATTCAACCTAGAGGTTTGAATGGCTTGCAGCTTGTATGTAGGATTTTTCCAACAGCCAACAGCTCTTAAGCTAGAAATGATGTTGAAAACCAGAAATCACAGTCTCCAGAAATTTAAAAAATTAGAGGACAGTCAATGTGTTTAAAATTATATTAATTGATTATTTGTACTGAATACTTAGCATAGGAATGATGCATGAATGATTACATGAGAGCACAAAAATACTTCTGGTTCAATGTGCTCCCCAAAAAAAACTCTGTTAGCAGGGCAACTCAGCCTGAAATCACATACATTGGATTAAAAGTCTGAAATCCAGCAGTGGCACCCTAATAAATTGCCTCATACGAAACATTTGTTGATATTAGTGCCAGTAAGTAGCATCCCCTAGTTCACAAGAAAGTGGTAAGTGCATGCTTTTGTTTTAAAAGTTGGATGTTTGTTCTGCTTCTGACCCTATACCTTAAGTGAATAAGCTTCTCTGCTCTGGCTAGGTTTAACAAACTGAAGGACATCATTCTCTTTCTATGCTCCTCCTGATGGAAACAAGCAGATGGGGACAGATATACCCCTTGCTTTAAGTTGTTTACATACTATCTTCTCTTGTATATTATTTTCTACTAAGCTCGATGACTAAGCTCTTTGGTGACGAAACGTTGGATTACCGGAATGACACCCGAGTGCTGAACCACTGGTATATCACAAGTGGACTCTTTCTTTACTGTGTTTGCTATTGTTTAAGACAGGCATGTGCAAAGTCCATTTCAGGGGCCTAAGCCAGCCTGCTGGTCAGTTTAATCTGACCCCTATGGCAGTTTATGTCCTGAGGTAAAACCCTAAAAAAAAAAACAACCCTCAACAACTTCAATCCTAACTTTGGTCGGCCCTCACACATGTTTACTTCATCAAATCTGGCCCTCTTTGAAAAAAAAGTTTGGACACCCCTGGTTTAAGATAAAACCTATCTGGGAAAGAAACTGCTTTTGCCATTTTTATGGCTGTTTATTGTTGGTTTACAGATAGTTGCCTTGGTGAAATTATCTTGTGTCGATTGCAGTAGTCACTAAATCCCCACCCTGTTCATTGTTTTATGGCTAGGTTGTGGCAGCTTTGGATGTGAATATTGAAGTGGGGTGGGTCCTAATCCAGAGAACAAATGTCACATGTTGGTTTGTGGCACCAGTGACAACATGGTTCGGGGAAGTGATCCCACCCACCATCACAATGAAGAGGCGGCTGCTCTGCAGGTAAGATCCACCCAAAACTTCAGTTCAGCATCCAGTGTTCTCCTTACTGCTCCTTCCAAAATTGAGCCTCCCAAGTTCTCTCCATACTGGGAAAGAGTTCAGAGAGTGTACAGTGCTTTGGCAAGAACAGTTTCCTACCTGTTTTGAATTGCTTCTGGAGGTTTTGGGGGCTGAGGAGAGTGTGCATGGAGGGTGGATTTTGTAGCACGCTTAAAAGTGTCACTTCTTTGCTATGACACTAGATCAGGCTCATAAACTGTTCAACACTCCGTTGAAAGGAGTTGGGAGTACAGTGAAGCAGAGAGATAAATCTTCACCGCTGAGGCATTGGGTGGTTGGTGGCAGGACCTGAAATATGCAGGATGGTACAGAAATTTGAAGATGGCAGAAGCAGCAGCAGCAAGAAATTGAGAAAATACTTTGAGAGTCTTTTTCACACAAAGTCTCGGCCCTAGTCACTGTCATAAATGACACGGATAAATCTTTTCAGAGAGGGAAGCACCATGGGCACCTGAGGGATTTGCTGGGGGGGGGAAGCAAAATAATTACTATGAACAAAAAAACAAAAAAAAACTAGTGCCAGAGAACAAGTGTATTGTTTCTATGGGAGCAGACTAGTTTCTCACAAAACAAGTGAGGACAATAGTACTTGCACATTTTACATCATATCTCAGGTTCTCCAAATGCTGTTGTTGTTCAGTCGTTCAGTCGTGTCCGACTCTTCGTGACCCCATGGACCAGAGCACGCCAGGCACCCTATCTATCCACTGCCTCCTGCTGCCTCCCGCAGTTTGGCCAAACTCATGTCCAGTCGCTTCGAGAACACTGTCCAACCATCTCATCTCTGTCGTCCCCTTCTCCTTGTGCCCTCCATCTTTCCCAACATCAGGGTCTTTTCCAGGGAGTCTTCTCTTCTCATGAGGTGGCCAAAGTACTGGAGCCTCAACTTCAAATGCTAGAAACATTTTGTTTTTTAAAGGAATCAGGTTAAAGGTCCATTAGGGTGGGGGTACGGCTGCCCCCTTGTCCCCCATAGATGCCAATGGACAGTGGTGACATCCTGACCTTGGATAACAAGGGCATAATGGGCTACAGTGAAGTGAGCACTGTCAAAAGGTGCATACAGATTAGGTCAGGAACAATGTCATCTCTTTGCTAAAGGGAGTTTTGTGGAGTGATCCAAGCCAGTTACAGAACAAATGGATAAGTACAGGTTGCCACTGCTCTCCAGAAAGAGGGCACCTTAAAGCGGAAGCCCAAATCACAATATTGAAAAATGACTCTGTTTTAGACTCTGGATTGTACAACTTCTTGCTGACAACCACGAGTATTAAAATAAGTGGATTCTTAAATAACATAAAATGAAAATGAAAATAAAGCAAACACTGGGAGTCACAGGGTGCTTTTAAACACAGCACAACAGCTGATCCAAGAGAAACTCCATCTATTTTAATCTTATTAGGCAAAATAAACATACATATTCATTGCAGTTTTTCCATCATTTTGCAGACACCTTCCTAAATAAGGGGGACGAGTATGAACAAAGCAACCTACAGCTCTCACTTTAAAATGTTTCCTGTCCTTACATGTACAGGAAGGGGTGTGGGGAGCTCAGAAGCAAGCACAGTCCCTAGCGTAGGAAGGGCGGGGCATAGGGGGCGGGGCACCCCGGGCAGCGTGATCCCAGTAGGGTTCCATCTCAGCTGCCCCCCCAACCACGCTGCGTGCCACACGCCCCTGCAGGCGGCGCACCACGCCCCCAGAACGCGCACCACGCCCCTGCGGGCGGCGCACCACGCCCCCAGAATGTGTGCCAGCCCCGCCCCCGCCTGCTTCCCACCCCCAGTGCCGGAGCATGAAGCTCCGCCACTGAGCACAGTGCCTAATGCAGACTCAGGGCCCAGGACAAGAATTTCACTAGAGGAATTCCCCTCCCCGAGCTCCCAGCCTTCATGTGGATTCTTGTTCTCCAGGTCTTGCAAACACATTTCGAATCATTTGAAAACTCAAGTGTGGAAATCAGAACTATGGAAATATAAAATGTATGCAAATCTATCTAATTTATACCATTCCCTGCTGCTTTTTTCAGAGGGGTGGGGGGAAGGGGCCTATACATACATAATGTTGTTATTAAAAATGTAAGAGTTGTAAATGTGATTATGGGATTTTCAGATACTGAGGAAGAAATGATGTCATTATATCATTTTCTCATAGAAAACTGTCTCATACCGAGTCTACTGCCAGGCCCATCTAGCTAAGCATCGACCACACTGGCTGGCACCACTTTTCTTCAGTTTCAGACATAAGTCTTCCAAGCCATACCTGTATGTGGAGACAGTAGGGGTTTAACCTAGGAGCTTTCAAATGCAACGCATGTGCCCTACCAATACGCTACTCTCCCTTCCTTGTTAAGACCTTCCCTTTGTTGTCTGCTCTTCTGAAATTAAGCCAGTGCATTCATGGGGCATCAACATTGTTTGGACTTTACTCCATTAATGATTCTATTATGGGAACACCTACAATGTTAGAGTATTTCCGCGTAACATGGAAAGCTTCAGTTTAGTGCCACCACAGCCCACAATCCCCTGATGAACAGAAGATCTGAAAATGGGGCATTGTTTCTTTCCATTATAACAGGGCACTTATTGTATGTTCAAGAATTGTTAGTATGCTCCCATACTTCAAAAAAAAGGGGTGGGGGGAGCTATGTGTGGCCCAATAAACCCTATTTACTATAGAAGTTTGAGAAGTGAGACATTTCTCCTTCAAACGTCAAATGGTGAAATGTGTACCACAAGTATTAAGCTATTCCTATACTGTCTAGAAAGCTGTAGTTTACCGAGACAAAGCCCAAGATAAAACCAATTAGAAAAGGAAAATATTAATACAAGTAACTGTCAAACTGACTAATGTCATAATGTTTACCTCCAGACTAGATGGAAACCCTATCACTTGTTGTTTGACTGTGGTCAAATAGTGCATAAAGTCGATAACAGCACTGTGTAGATGGCAACTACTATAAAAAATGAAAACAAAACAAAAAAAATTATGGTGTCCTTTGTTGACAAAGGCAAGAGGAGACAACCCTGCTTGCCTTGCAGAAATCTAGAACAAATCTTGCAGCATAGGAATGCTTCTTCTACTGGCCAGCTCATATATAACTTCACAGGCACCTCCAAAAAGGTACAGCAACACGAGCAAGCATTCACACTGCAACTGGAAAACCTGTAACTGCCCATGGCTCCATACTGGTACTTCGGGAACCAGGAAGTACATATCCTCCAACTTTTCTCCAATGAAAATAGGGACGTCCCATTCCATAATGATAATTTTACTATTTATACCCCACACATCTTACTGGGTTGCCCCAGCCACTCTGGCAGCTTCCAGCATACATAAAAACATAATAAAACATTCAACATTAAAAAAGCTTCCCTATAGAGGATTGCCTTCAGACTGCTCAGGGGTTGGATAACTCCATACCCTCCAATAATTTTCCAATGAAAATAGGGACATCCTAAGGATGCACAGGAGATTCCAGGATCAAATCAGAAACTGGGGTGGCTTCTCTAAATCCCTGCAAAATAGGGACACTTGGAGGGTCTGGAAGTACCCCCTCTGTTTGATCTAGTCGTCCACTCTGTAATGTTCCTGTGAGGAAATAAGACTGTCAAAAGTGGTCATCTTTGGTGGCTATATTAACTCTAGTCTACCAGTTGATGGAGATCACAAGAAGAAGATTGCTATTGTGCTCATTTTCTGTTTGTGGTCTCCCCATAGCTTGACCAGTGTGGGAACAGAATGCAGGACTAAAGAGGCCCTTGGCTTGATCCAGCAGGGCTTTCCTTATGTTCTTGACAGCTTTTGCTGCTTGGAACAAAATACACGAGAAACTGCTGCAAACGAGACATTTCATTATGGTGCGTCACAGAAAGCCCATTTTTTTCCCTTGTTAGTCTAATGAAGTGAATACTTTTAACAATGCTTGACCATTACATGAGACTATTTGACAAAATATTTTTGATCTGTCAAATGCCCAGCCCTACTCAGAACTGATCGCCGAAGAATTGATGCTTTTGAATATTGGTGCTGGAGGAGACTCTTGAGAGTCCCATGGATTGCAAAAAGATCAAACTTATCCATCCTTAAAGAAATCAGCCCTGAGTGCTCACTGGAAGGACAGATCCTGAAGTTGAGGCTCCAGTACTTTGGCCACCTCATGAGAAGAGAAGACTCCCTGGAAAAGACCCTGATGTTGGGAAAGATGGAGGGCACAAGGAGAAGGGGACGACAGAGGATGAGATGGTTGGACAGTGTTCTCGAAGCGACTAGCATGAGTTTGGCCAAACTGCGGGAGGCAGTGAAAGATAGGTGTGCCTGGTGTGCTCTGGTCCATGGGGTCACGAAGAGTCAGACACGACTGAATGACTGAACAACAACAACACTCAGAACAGGGAACAACACTCCCACACAACAGAAGCAAAAACCTAAAGATTGCATGGCATTCTGAGCATTCCATTGCCCCTCCACACATTTGAATCAGCTAGGTATGCGACAGCTTGCAAATTAACCAGTATTGGGGCTCACCGGGACATCTTTATTCCCAGCCGCCATATCTGTGTCCCCTTGACAGCACTTGTTTGTGAGTCAAGAGTGACTAAGTGATTTAATTGCTCTGTTTACATTTTTGATAGGCAGAATTAGTGGAGACCTGCAAACGGCATGCAGTAATCACTGAGCGTTCTCTTCTCACAATGAAATTTCAATATTATTGATTAGGATAACAAGTGAAAACACAAGTGCATAAACTGGGGGGGGGCTGGGAAAGGGAGACACACAGCCTTATGGGAGACTTCTGCTGGTATGGTAACCCTTCCCCAACAACCACAATATGACTAATTTGGTTTCTCAGAAATGCAGAATACATGAAAGCCTTTCACAGGCTTTTAAAGGCATGGTATTTCAATTTTTTCCCAGGAAAGCTATTTAGCTTTCCACACACATGTACAACAGGCCAAGGGTTGTTTTGCACTGGGCAGCGTCAAAATATAATTGTGCAGTCTGGTAAATATCTTCTGGGGACACATCAGCTCCTGTTCACACCAATACACCTTTGCTGACTGTCAGTTAAGGTACAACAATTCCATTGGCCTTGGCACATGCCATATATATATATATATATATATATATATATATATATATATATATATGAGAGAGAGAGAGATCCAGCTCATTTTGACTTCTACAGCAAAATGGATCTGACATCCATGTTCATCTGTTGTTGTTTAGTTGTTTAGTTGTGTCCGACTCTTCGTGACCCCATGGACCAGAACACGCCAGGCACTCCTGTCTTCCACTGCCTCGCAGTTTGGTCAAACTCATGTTGGTAGCTTCGAGAACACTGTCCAACCATCTCATCCTCTGTCGTCCCCTTCTCCTTGTGCCCTCCATCTTTCCCAACATCAGGGTCTTTTCCAGGGAGTCTTCTCTTCTCATGAGGTGGCCAAAGTATTGGAGCCTCAGCTTCAGGATCTGTCCTTCCAGTGAGCACTCAGGGCTGATTTCCTTCAGAATGGATAGGTTTGATCTTCCATGGGACTCTCAAGAGTCTCCTACAGCACCATAATTCACCCAAATAGATTTTACTTGTACTACTTTTCCCCTCTCTGTCCAATTTATGTTCACCTAAGAGTTACATGTTGAGCTTCTGTGCTGGGAAACCAAAGGACATGCCCCAAAGTTCTGATTCAAAGAATAGCCAGGGATGGTTGGCTGGTGCCAAGTAATTTAAATTGGTGAGCATCATTTATAACTCTTTCATTGGGTTTTTTTAACCCTTCATTGTGAGAAAACAGGAAGCAACATGGGCCCAGTAACTTTACTGTCCAATTTTCTGCCACATTCCCAGAGTCAAAAATCAAATCCTTTGCAGCCTCCACGTGATCCATTCTGGAGGTGGAAATAAGCCAAGAGAATCCTTAAACACACAGTGAGAAGCAGAGGGAGATTTAGCTTTGGGAGCAAAGGCTGCTGCTCCAGGAAACGTTTTGCTCATTCTCCTAGAGCCATTGGCAAGAGCTCCACCCAACCCAGAAGAGCTGGCTGGCTGGCGAGCTCTATTGGCTAGCCTGGAGCATCAATCAGCCAGCTTTGAAGGGCGGACTCAACTTCTGAGGTGCCTAGCAAGCTAGGCTATGCGAGACAAGCAAGCGAGTGCACAAAAAATTAAATTTTATGACTTCAAAAACAGGACAAAGGGTATCCCAAACAGGACAGGGACTCTGTGCCCCCCAAACGGAACAAATCCATATTTCAAAGGATGGGTGGCAACCCTATTCTGACACCATGTTGGAATGGATGCTGTGCCTGGGCAAAAAGAAACAGACACATAATCTGGGATTGCTGAGCAACAAAGAACACTTTGTTCAGTACATTTCATGTCACTCCAGTATCACTAGCGCAAACTAGCGGCAATAACTGTAACTCCACTTACTGTACAATGACCAGATCTCTTCTACAGTATTACAACTTGCTCCCCATATGCTTATATAGACACTGCAGCGCTTAACATTTGTGGCAATATGTTTGAAGCTGCCATTTTGGAAGGCTAACTGCAAGGAACTCCTTCCTCCTCCTCCTCCTCCTCCTCAGAACGTGGCAGTCGCCCACCAAGCTGAACTCAGTGGGCCATCTTTGTGATAACCCCTTTTTCTGTAGTTGCCAGGCAGGCAGCAAAAGCATAAGGCTTACTAAATACACAGGAAGAATTACCGACGAAAGAAGAATGGACAGTGAAATTGATGGAATATGCAGAATTGGATAAAATGACGGGAAGAATCCGGGAACAGCGACCAGAAATTCATCAAAGACTGGTTAAAGTTTACGAACTATTTAAAAGACAATTTACAATTGAATACGCTAATAGGACTTCAAGAAGTTTTGTAGTTAATGTGTAGAAATATTATTGTAAGTATGGTAGCTAAAGTAAGTAGGAATTTTATGATAATGTAAGCAATGGTTGATTGAAGAAGTATAATATCGAGATATAATTCCGAAAGCCATGTGGAGGGATTGAGGGAAGTCACGGCTTTGTAAGCCAAAGTGGAAAATGTATGAAAATGTTGGATTTATTTCATATTGTAGTAGTATAGTGTAAAAATAATAAAAATTATATTATTATTTTTTAAAAAGGCTTACTAAATACACAGTGTTTTCCATATGTGGCTGGTGGGCTCCATATGGCTGGATAAGTCACATGTGTAGGCTTGCCATATAATGCCCTGCCTTCCTCTTATTTTCCCCTCCCATCTTTTTCTGGACTCCTCCCTACAGCCTTTGAATTGCCAGTCCTCCACTACAGCAAGTATGACATACAGTGGGTGAGCAGCTTGAAAGTTCATGGCACCTTCATATCTCTGCCATGAACGCAATGAGTGACCTTTAGGTGGGCGACACTCTATTTCAGCCTCTCTCAGGCACTCTCCCTCCCTCTCAGTATGTCTGTGGGTACAATAAAATAATGGCCTTCCTTACTGCATTGTTGTAGGGATTTCAGCAAAATGTTGCATAAAAATGCTTGGACACTCCATATACAGTGGTACCTTGGTACTTGAAAGACTTGGCTCCTGAACAAATCGGCTCCCAAGCTCTGCAAACCCAGAAGTAAGTGTTCCGGTTTGCAAACGTTTTCCAGAAGCTGAACATCCAGCGTGGCTTCTGCGGCTTCCGATTGAGTGCAGGAAGCTCCTACAGCCAATTGGAAGTCACGCCTTGGTTTTAGAACCGTTCCGGGAGTCGAACGGACTCCCGGAATGGATCAAGTTCAAGAACCAAGTTACCACTGTTAAGTCCTATTTATTCTGGCTTTCCTCCACCCATTCTTGAAAAACATGCATGCACTAAGATGGGCAGCACTTTCTGTTTGCTTGTATGTCGGCATGTCTTGCCGTAATGCATTCACCTTCTGAAACATTAGGTAGAGTGGAAATCCGTGGGTGGTGACCTGGGGGTCAAATGCAGGCCACCTAAGGAATACCATCTGGCTCCTCAGTTACTGACCTAGAGAGAAGGTCAGAAGCTATATATGACAACCCAAGGCATTTTGCTGCCTGAGGCAAGAAGCAAAATGACAGTCCATCTGTTGAATCTTACATCAATATTATTATTATTGTTATTGGTGTTGTTATTATTGTTGTTGTTATTATTGTGATGATGATGATGATGATGATACCATCCTTTATCCAAAGATCACAGTGCAGTTCACAATATAAAAATACAAACTGAGAACACAAAACACACAATAAAACAAACACAAACCAATAACCTCCCTCTCACACACACATTTAAAAGCAACAGAATAGTGTCCTTCGACACCTGCATGGGTGACCAGCTAACATAGGAGGATATATGACAGGCTTGGGGCAAACACAGCTCTTATCTCCAATAGAGGGCAATGGCTCTGAACAGGGGCGTTCTGAGGGGTGGGCAGCTCTGGGTACCATTCCAAAGAGGGGGTGACAAAATGACGACTCCCAATCGGCGGCATCCCCTGGGGCACGTGCCGCTCGCCACGTATTCCTGCAGACGGCACGCCACACCCCCGGGATGCGTGCCACACCCGCTGGGATGAGCGCCTCTCCGGGTACTGGAGCAGGTTGTTTCGCCTCTGCCTCCGGAGGAATGTCTGTTGCCCCATCTCCATCATCTGAGCTGACTGCCTCACTCTGCCTAACGGTAAGGCTGTCAACGTGACTTGCCCAGTTTGGGAAACAGAATCCTAGAATCATAGAATCATAGAGTTGGAAGAGACCACAAGGGCCATCCAGTCCAACCCCCTGCCAAGCAGGAAACACCATCAAAGCATTCCTGACAGATGGCTGTCAAGCCTCGCTTAAAGACCTCCAAAGAAGGAGACTCCACCACACTCCTTGGCAGCAAATTCCACTGTCGACAGCTCTTACTGTCAGGAAGTTCTTCCTAATGTTTAGGTGGAATCTTCTTTCTTGTAGTTTGAATCCATTGCCCCGTGTCCGCTTCTCTGGAGCAGCAGAAAACAACCTTTCTCCCTCCTCTATATGACATCCTTTTATATATTTGAACATGGCTATCATATCACCCCTTAACCTTCTCTTCTCCAGGCTAAACATACCCAGCTCCCTAAGCCGTTCCTCATAAGGCATCGTTTCCAGGCCTTTGACTTCCAGGCCTTTGACTTCCAGGCCAGAACATACAGGCCAATGTCTCATTCTCAAAGTAAAGCTAGGGGTGCTTTAGGACTTAAAATTATGTGGCAAGACTAGCCAATCTAGCCTCAGATCAGACTTTTATTGTCCATAAGCATTCACGGTTCCCACACAAAATAGTGCAGTTCTTATCTCTTTAAGCAGATAATAATACAAGGTCTCAGTCATAGAAAATGTAAAAAATAAAATAAAATAAAATTGCTGCTGCATCCATCTCTTTTATGTAAGAAGCTATACCTTTTTAGATGTAAGGATGTGCTTAACAAAGCAACACACTTTATTATCATTCCAACTGACCAAATCCTCCCCCAAAAGGCAATAATCTTGCCGTTGAAGTGCTGGGACTTAAAGCAGTATGGCCTTTCAAATGCAAAATGATGTTTCTTTGAGGAGACAAAAAGTGACGAGAAGAAAAAAAAGGTACTGTGGTAGTAGGTAGAAAGTACAGCTCTAGCAGTACATTCAGAGATGAAGAGGACATGGAGCACAGCAGGGAAGAGGCAAGCAATTACACTCTTGATACCAAGAGGTAAACTTCTATGCGATGCTTAAGAAGAATAAGACGGAAAGGAGAATGGAACAGTGTAGTCAATCACACATGTAAAATGAAACTAAAAATGCAACGGTCTCCAGACCTCCTGTGTGCAAAATACATATTTTGGTGAACTCTTGGAACTACTTGGGGATTCAGCAGACAACAGACGAGACTCAGGTGTAAACAAATGTAAAACACACACCAAAAACACACACACTAAAACCAAAGAAGATGCTTTGCTCATCCCTAAGTCAGGCTGGCTGCTGATCTGAAGGAGAAGGGTGAAAGATTAGGATGCACATTTATAAGTTCAAAAACCAGCAACATCCACCGCATATTTTTGAGTGGTGGGGGGAAAAACCTCTTTGTATTTGCAGCAGAAAATTGGCTGGTGACTGGACAGTTTGTGTCATTATGAAATGTCCATGAACATTCTCTCTGCTCAGCAAATAAAATTATCTTGCATAGAATTCAAGAAGCCTTTCAGGCATTCTCCTCTCACAAAATTGGTGTGAAGAAGAGTCGGGCCACATCCTCACATCTTGGGGGTGTGTCTGGTTAGATGCCGGGAGTCTTCTGTACGAACAACTACACAGCCCATCGGGGCACTTGCTACCTCAGCAAATATCATGCCTTCTGCCTAGTTGCTAAACAACCCATCCCAATCTTGGCTAGCAGACCTAGACACAAACAGGATTAACTCTTAATTTTCAAAATGAATGATCCAACACCAGCAGGTTAGAAAAGTGTTTAATTTTTATTTTGATGCAGCTTCCTATTTTCTCTTACCTTGAAGCTTAAATAAATATGCTTGGATTAAAACTCTGTAGTTTCAGTCTTCCAGATTTACTGAAAGCAGCCTTTAGAAACCTGGTTCGTCTCAGATGTTTTGTGCTACAACCAGGGCTTTTTTAAAAAAAAAACTGCTGGAACTCACCGGAACTCGGTTCCAGCACCTCTCAGGTGGGCACCATTGGCATTGTCAGAGATCATGATGAGCTCCGGCACCTCTTTTTCTAGAAAATAGCACTGACTACAACTCCCATCACCCTGAGCCATAAGCCATGAGTGAAGAGTCTGGGGCCCTCCAGAATTTACTGGACTCACGATTCCCAGAGCTCCCTTCAATACCAGCCTACATGGCTAGTGGTCAGGGATGGTGCAAGATGTGTGCTTCCAGGAGTTACTGGACTATAAATTCCCATCCATGCTGTAATCTTTTAAAAAGGTAAAGGTAAAGGGACCCCCTGACCATTAGGTCTAGTTGTGTCCGACTCTGGGGTTGGCGCTCATCTCACGTTACTGGCCGAAGGAGCCGGCGTGCAGTCATGTTGTAGCAGTGGCCCAAAGGGGCCACAATGAATATGATAATGAACCCCAATAAATCATTGAATACGAAATTATTACTGGCTTTAAGGAAACGAATTCTTTGGAGACCTTCCCCTGGGAAAGAAGGGCAAATACGTCAATCACATTCATAAGCTAGAACATAAGTTGATACATAGAACAAAGGCCTAACACAGATTCCCATGCACGCAAACTAACGAAGATGTAACAGATCGGTGAGAACCAAGGTTCAGTTAGAAATGCTTATTGCGCATGCGTATTAGATTAGGTAATGTACATGCGTACTAAACTGAAATGATGTAATGAAATATGATTGGTTAATTTGAAATGCTTTGTCTGAAATGTTATAAATACCCCTGCCCAGACCTTTGGGCGGGGTTGCAGGCTTGCGAAAATGATTCGACTGTAACCCTTATTGCTTTGCAATAAAGAAAACAAAATGGACTCCTAGCTCCTCTAGTCTCTGAGTTTTATTGGCATAACTGAGAAGAAGGGCTTTTTGCCTAATGCAACAATGTGGCCGGCATGACTAAGCCGCTTCTGGCGAACCAGAGCAGCGCAAGGAAATGCCGTTTACCTTTCCGCCGGAGCGGTCCCTATTTATCTACTTGCACTTTGACATGCTTTCAAACTGCTAGGTGGGCAGGAGCTGGGACCGAGCAATGGGAGCTCACCCCGTTGCGGGGATTCGAACCGCTGACCTTCTGATCAGCAAGCCCTAGGCTCAGTGGTTTAACCCACAATACCACCCATGTAATCTTTTAAGTAGAGGTAAATGGAGAAATATGAGTTTCTAACCACAACAGTATTTTCCTACTCTCTCGGTTCATCCTGTAGCTTTGAACCACCTCCATCTCCAATGGCAAGAAGTACATGGTGGCGGCTGTTGTGTATTAAATAAGATATTCTGGCAGCAGGGTAAAGTATTGCTATTGGTCAATTTGAAGTGTTCAATCACAATCCACAGCCTGATTGGGTCCCGCCGGAAAGTTTGAATATTATTGGTTCCCGCTAAAATGTATCTTTTCCCTCAGTCCCAATGTGTCTATAAATAGAGCTTTCCCTACCCCCTATCCCCAGTCTTGTCTTATCCCTTACAATAAAGAGCTGTTTTCACTAAGAAGTATTGCTGGACTTCTTGCTATCAGAACCCACGACACAACATACTGGCGACGAGGATGGGATTGAATTAGGCCGGCTGAGGGCTGCTGACCCTAGCGACCTGATTCTGGCGACAAGACTCCCTGTGACTGACAGGACAGATCAGTCCACTAAGATGGCTGCGTCACGGTTCATGGAACCATTTCATCCCGGAGCAACTGAGGCCTGGGATGCTTACCTCGAGCGCTTTGAATTCAGCGTGGCAGCAAAAGGGGTCACTGACGAGGAAAGGAAAAAGGCGTTGTTCCTGAGTTGCTGCGGGGCAGAGACCTTTGAGTTGGCTCGGGCAATTCTGGCCCCCACGACACTGCGGGAGGCGTCGTTCGCGAGCATTACGGAACACCTCTCCAATCACCTTAATCCGACAGCGTCGAAGATGACATGGCGCATCGAATTCCACAAGAGGCAACAACGACCTGGAGAGACGGTAGCAGTTTTCCTCACCGAACTGAGGAAGCTGGCGAGACACTGCAAATTCGCCAACTTGGAGGAGGCCCTGCTGGATCGGTTTGTGTGCGGCCTTCGCAGCAGCAAGGGCCGCAGGCGGATTGCGGCAAAACAAGATATGGATCTGTCGACAGCGCTCCGTGAGGCCATTGCGACAGAAAGCGCTGAGAGAGAGGAGCAAGACCCGGACCAGCGAGCCGAAAAGAGAGCTGGAGCGTCAACCCACACCGTGGACGACCAGGATGTCAGCCCCAACCAAAGCCCTGTGCGGGGAATAGAGATGGTGCGACAGGAGAGCACAGCAAATAAAGGTCGGCAGGGAGTCTGCCCTGGCTGCGGCGGATCACATGAGAGAAGGAAGTGCCGGTTCCGAGAAGCTACGTGTCATGCTTGTGGGAAAACGGGGCACATAGCCAGGGTCTGCAAGTCGAGTGGCACGTCGGGGTCCGCGAAATCAAGAGGTCAGAGGACATCCACAGCGACGCACCAACTCGACGATTGCAACTACCTCACGCAAATCGAGGGCAGAACTGTGCCATTTCCAGCCCAAGGGAAACCAGCTGTGCGGGTCCTAATCGAAGGGAAGCCGTGTAACATGGAGGTGGACTCCGGATCCGGATTCTCCATCGTATCGGAGGACACGGCCAGATCGTTATTTCCTAGAGGTAAGCTTCCGAGATTGGAGCCCTTCCCGGCTACTCTGCAATCCTATTCCGCTGGCCGCATAGACATTTTGGGAATGTGCGCAGTGAACGTACAGTTCCGCGAGAGGGAGGCCGTATTAAAGCTTGTGATCGCAAAAGGGAAGCGCACTAGCCTGCTGGGCACGGACTGGTTCCCGGCCTTAGGGTTGGGAATCTCAGGGCTCAACACGGTCCAGATAGCTTCGGAGACATTTAACACCCTGTACACGGAATTTGGGGAGCTATTTAATGGAGAGTTAGGATGTTATAAGGGGCCTCCAATTGACTTAGAACTGGACCCGGGGGTTGCGCCAATGCGCCTCAAACCCAGGCGGGTTCCATTTGCGCTACAGCCTAAAATAGAGGCTGAATTGGAGAAGCTAATACAGCAAGGGGTGCTTTCACCAGTGGACTCTGCTAAATGGGAAACACCCATTGTCACACCCCTGAAGGCTAATGGGGAAATACGAATTTGTGCGGATTACAAATGTACGATTAATAAGGCCATCAGGGGCAACTCGTATCCAATTCCAGTAGTGTCCCAACTATTAGCGAAGCTGGCTGGGGGCAAGGTGTTTGCAAAGATTGACTTGGCACAGGCATACCAGCAGCTCCCAGTGACTCCAGCGTCCGCTGAAATCCAGACAATTGTGACGCACAAGGGCGCCTTTAAGGTGAATAGGCTGCAGTTTGGAGTCTGCGTGGCACCTGGCATATTTCAAAGTCTTATGGAGCGCCTGTTACGGGGCCTGCCAGGTGTCCTGCCGTATTTTGATGATGTGTTAATTGCGGGCAAGGATGCTCAAGAACTACTGGGACGCATCCAGACAGTCCTATGCAAATTCCGGGATGCGGGGTTGAAACTAAAGAAAGAGAAATGTAGTTTTGGGGTAGCAGCTGTGAACTTCTTAGGGTACAGAATTGATGCTGCTGGCATCCACCCCATGGAAGACAAGGTTAAGGCTATCGCCGCAGCACCGACACCTAGTAACAAGGCTGAGCTGCAGTCCTTCTTGGGCCTCGTCAATTTCTATCACGCCTTTGTGCCACACAAGGCATCGATAGCCGAACCACTGCATCGGCTACTCCAAAAGAAGTGTGCATGGCGTTGGGGGCAACCGCAACAGAGAGCTTTTGAAACGCTGCGGGGCGTGCTGTCAAAGGAAAGTACGCTTGCCCACTATGATGCTGCTAAACCACTGGTGCTGGCGTGTGATGCCTCACAATATGGCGTGGGGGCTGTCTTGAGTCACCGGGAGGCGGATGGGTCGGAGCGTCCAATCTCATTCTATTCCAGAACCTTGAGCCCCACAGAGCGGAACTATGCCCAGATTGATAAGGAGGCACTGGCTATAGTCACAGGAATCAAGAAGTTCCATGACTACGTGTACGGCCGCCCTTTCACAATTCAAACGGACCACAAGCCTTTGCTGGGTTTGTTCAGCCCACATAAACAAACGCCTCAAATCTTGTCCCCACGCATGCTCCGATGGTCCATCTTTTTGAATGGATTTCAATACGAACTGTGTCATGTGAAGGGTAAGCTGTTGTGCCATGCGGACGCGCTGAGTCGTCTACCACTACCTGGAGCAGCCGACGACGACCCAGCCCCGGCCGAGCACGTCATGATGATGGAGACACTTCCCGGACCACCCGTGACGGCCGTCGACATCGCCGCAAGAACTAAAAGGGACCCCGTCCTCGCCCGTGTCCTTGTGTGGGTGGGGAGGGGATGGCCAAGTGGGACTCAGGAAGAGAAATTTAGACCTTTCATGGCAAGACAAAATGAGCTGTCCCTCCATAAGGGTTGCATATTGTGGGGCGATAGGGTGGTTATTCCAAGGTCTCTACAGAATGAGGTGTTGGACACATTACACATGGGTCATCCAGGCATGGTTCGGATGAAATCTTTAGCCAGGTGCTATGTGTGGTGGCCTGGCATGGACAAGGACATTGAACAATGGGTGCGCACCTGTCGAGCGTGCCAGGAGGTGCACCCAGAAATGCCCAGGGCACCAGTGCATTGGTGGGAGCGGGCTAAGAACCCGTGGAGCCGGCTCCATGTAGATTTTGCAGGGCCGTTTCAGGGAAAGGTGTTCTTAATTGTAGTAGACGCCTACTCGAAATGGCTGGAGGTCTCAATTGTTCCAAACATGTCCTCAGCTGCTGTAATCAGGGCCCTTCGCATTTTGTTTGCAACGCATGGGTTACCCGAGACCATAGTATCAGACAACGGGGCGGCTTTTGTGTCCCAAGAGTTCAGGGCATTCCTGGCCGATAATTTCATTAGAGGGGTCACTTCTGCTCCCTTTCATCCATCCTCGAACGGACAAGCCGAACGGATGGTGCGCACAGCCAAGGGTGCAATAGCGCGCCTCTTGGAAGGGGATTGGTCTGCTCGCATTGCAAGGATGTTGTTCCTGCAGCACACAACGCCGTGTGCATCCACAGGCAAGTCCCCAGCTGAGTTATTAATGGGGAGGAGGTTAGCCACAATCCTAGACTATGTCCACCCTGACAAGGTGCCGGGCCGCGATGCAAGAGAACCACCGGCTGCCGAGGGTGACAGAACCCGATACCTGTCAACAGAGGATTTGGTTTGGGTCCGGAACTATGCAAGGGGACCAGCATGGGTGCCAGGGGTGGTCACCCGACCCAGTGGGCCAGTGTCATATTTTGTGACGTTAGAGGATGGCAGAGTAATGCGCCGCCACATTGACCAGCTAAGGCGCCGGTTCCCAAGCAGGGTAAGCCCGAGGGGGGAGGAGCCGCGCACAACTCTGCCGGCGTCCGGTGAATCGCAGCAGTCTAGTCAGGATGACTCCGGGCCACAGGGGGTGGAGGGCTCCGAGAGTCAGGAAACCGAGATCACCACTGATGAACCTAACCCGGAAACAACTAGTCAGCCTAGAGAGTCAGCTAGTGACACAGCTCCAGCTGAGGTACCCGAGGTTATTGGAGAGAGAAGTCTGACCACGGATAGTCCAAGGAGTGACACACCGGGGGTTAGGCGATCCGGTAGGACTCGAAGACCTCCGCAATACTTGAAAGATTACGTGTATAGTCTCAACTAGGTGCGGGGGAGTGTTGTGTATTAAATAAGATATTCTGGCAGCAGGGTAAAGTATTGCTATTGGTCAATTTGAAGTGTTCAATCACAATCCACAGCCTGATTGGGTCCCGCCGGAAAGTTTGAATATTATTGGTTCCCGCTAAAATGTATCTTTTCCCTCAGTCCCAATGTGTCTATAAATAGAGCTTTCCCTACCCCCTATCCCCAGTCTTGTCTTATCCCTTACAATAAAGAGCTGTTTTCACTAAGAAGTGTTGCTGGACTTCTTGCTATCAGAACCCACGACACAACAATTATTTTATGAAATGGCTGTATATCAGATTCACCATTATTATTACTATTAACATCAATAATTTGATTTATTGCCCACCTTTCATCAGGGAGGGTCAAACAATATAAAATTCTATATTAAAAACAGTGTAGAACAAATTGCAGATGAGAGTGCTTACTGGTGTGCTACAATCCCAACTTGCATGTGTGTGTGTGTGTGTGTGTGTGTGTGTGTCTAAATACACACAAAGACACACATTGCAGCATGGCATCTGTTCTACAGAATTATCAGGGATACTTTCCATTTTCTGCACTGTCTTTTTGGAACAATATGAAGCATCATTAGCACATTTCAGGCCCCAGCATTATTGTCTCATGTTGTTTTATTGCCATAATAAACTTGTGAATCACAGTAACTAACTTGGCAGGGGGTCCGGGCGCGAATTCATTTTCATAACCTCTTTTTGTTATCATAAATACAATAGCAAAAATGGTGAAGTCAGCAGTTCCACACAGCTTACTAATAAGGGCACAGTTCAGCCTCAACAGCTGTAACACAGTGAAACACTCACGTTGTAATTACAGTTATGGAAAGCTCTAATAATAATTAGTTCTGTGCTGGAAATTTCTCCTCCGTTCCCTGCCACCCCCATTGGCTATTCTCCATCAACTGATAAGAATTTGTGTTCAAAAATCATCAGAGAGAGAAATTTCCAAGAAATTGTCATGGGTAGGCTAAAGGATTTGTTGTTGCATCTAGCTAACTTTCTAGGTAGACAAGCAGTGCTTTTGAGTGTCCATTTTTAAGAGTCTACAAATGTTCTGCACTTTGCAGTCTTACCAGGTGCCCACACTTAATTACCTTAATTACCCCATGATGTCAGCGGCTGGGCTTTCCTGTAAATGCAAAAGACAGGGGTGCTCCCTACATCATGCCTGACCACTGTCATTATATGAATAATCATAATATAAAATTAATAACAATTGCAACAACAGCAACAATAATACCAAAGGAGCAGGTGGCGCTGTGGTCTAAACCACTGAGCTTCTTGGGCTTGCCGATCTGCT
This sequence comes from Lacerta viridis, assembly GCA_900245905.1. Lineage (NCBI taxonomy): Eukaryota > Metazoa > Chordata > Lepidosauria > Squamata > Lacertidae > Lacerta > Lacerta viridis. The sequence continues at coordinate 187,830 of OFHU01002771.1, read as the reverse complement.
GCACGTCACAAGAAAGTGAACCGTGCAGCAGCTTAATTAGCCCCTCAGCAGCAAACTATGGCAAGTTCTTAAAGAAATGGGAGTGCCTGATCACCTCATCCGTCTCCTGAGAAATCTCTATGTGGGACAAGAAGCTACAGTTAGAACTGGATATGGAACAACTGATTGGTTCAAAATTGGGAAAGGAGTACGACAAGGCTGTATATTGTCTCCCTGCTTATTTAACTTATATGCAGAATTCATCATGCGAAAGGCTGGACTGGATGAATCCCAAGCCGGAATTAAGATTGCCGGAAGAAATATCAACAACCTCAGATATGCTGATGACACAACCTTGATGGCAGAAAGTGAGGAGGAATTAAAGAACCTTTTAATGAGGGTGAAAGAGGAGAGCGCAAAATATGGTCTGAAGCTCAACATCAAAAAAACTAAGATCATGGCCACTGGTCCCATCACCTCCTGGCAAATAGAAGGGGAAGAAATGGAGGCAGTGAGAGATTTTACTTTCTTGGGCTCCATGATCACTGCAGATGGTGACAGCAGTCACGAAATTAGAAGACGCCTGCTTCTTGGGAGGAAAGCAATGACAAACCTAGACAGCATCTTAAAAAGCAGAGACATCACCTTGCCGACAAAGGTCCGTATAGTTAAAGCTATGGTTTTCCCAGTAGTAATGTATGGAAGTGAGAGCTGGACCATAAAGAAGGCTGATCGCCGAAGAATTGATGCTTTTGAATTATGGTGCTGGAGGAGACTCTTGAGAGTCCCATGGACTGCAAAAAGATCAAACTTATCCATCCTTAAAGAAATCAGCCCTGAGTGCTCACTGGAAGGGCAGATCCTGAAGTTGAGGCTCCAATACTTTGGCCACCTCATGAGAAGAGAAGACTCCCTGGAAAAGACCCTGATGTTGGGAAAGATGGAGGGCACAAGGAGAAGGGGACGACAGAGGATGAGATGGTTGGACAGTGTTCTCGAAGCTACTAACATGAGTTTGGCCAAACTGCGGGAGGCAGTGGAGGATAGGGGTGCCTGGCGTGCTCTGGTCCATGGGGTCACGAAGAGTCGGACACGACTGAACAACAACAACAGCCAATAGCCAACCCAACTGACCAAATTTCTGCCCCAGCAACAGAGGGGCAACCAATGGGTGTTATGGCCATCCAAACGGTCCCACCCCACAACAGGGAGGCAGTTTCTGGTGATCTCACCGCAACACGTGCCCTCCATGATGGAGGACTTGACTTAAAAGGAGAAAGAAGAAAATTGGTTTCCAACGACATATGATGACTGATGAATTAATTACATGAAATAACTTTAGTGACTCACATACACACATGCTATTCCCCAAGCCCTGGCTTCCATAGGCAGGAACACAAGAAACTTTGCAAAATATAGGAGCCAGTAGGGGAGGCAGACTAGAGGAAGGGAGATCTGAGCATAAGAGAACAAATTCTGCACATACTGGCACCCTCATCTTGTTTCCCTCTCAGCCCCATCCCAGACACATCCTACTGCTTTCTGTTGCCTAGCTGAGACTCAAGCCTGCTTGCCCAGCTAGCCTCTGATCTGCAATGTGCAACTGGTTGCTGCTATTTTTCAGTGGAAAAGCAGTCTACATATGCTCCCAGACACTTTTGTTGTCATCTGTTTCTTTGGTGCTGGACTCTGGGAAACACTGGCTCAAATTAAATCCCATTTCGACAGAAGGCTGTGGGGAAAGAGTCAACCAAGTCTAACGGAGCTGTAAAAATAGGAACATAAGAGGCCAAAAGAGTGAATTGGGCAGTTCCTAAAGACAGTAGCCCAATAAGAGGTTTCTTCCTACTCTGTAGTCAATACAGGCCAATACAGAGGGCCAATATTTTTAGCTGTCCCAAATATATATCAAGTTACAGGTAGGTAGCCGTGTTGGTCTGCCGTAGTCGAAACAAAATAAAAAATAAGAAATTCCTTCAAGTAGCACCTTAGAGACCAACTAAGTTTGTTCTTGGTGTGAGCTTTCGTGTGCATGCACACTTCCTCAGATGCCGTATTGAAAATGATAGACTTTATGGAACTTTATGGGCAATTGAAAATGACAGACTTTATGGAACTTGCTGAGATGACAGCGAGACTGCGTGACCAGAGGGAGGAGACAGTGCAGGAAGATTGGATCAAATTTAAAGTTTATTTAAAGATATTTAAATATTGCTGAAATTGTAGGGAAGTGCTTAGAGGTTCCTAGCAGAAATACAGAATTAGTATGAGAAGAATTATTTTATAAGTAAGAAAATATGTGATAAATTAATGGAAGTGGAAACTGCTTAAGGAAGATTGGCAATGAAAACCAGAAAAGGGAGGTAGGGGGAAGTCCACCCCACAATGTTTATGGGAAAAGTGAAAACGATATAAAAATTGTGTGTATTTTGTTTGTTCTTTTGTTTGTGTTTTATGTTTGTATTTTTAAAAAATGAATAAAACATATTTTTTTAAAAAAGAACAAACTTAGTTGGTCTCTAAGGTGCTACTGGAATTGTTTCCTGCTTGGCAGGAGATTGGACTGGATGGCCCTTGTGGTGTCTTCCAACTCTATGATTCTATGAATTTTTTTTGTTCCAACTATCCAACCCCTATCCATAAAAAACATCCGATTTTTTTGTGTCATCTAGCATTCCACCCCCACCCACCAGACAACCCAAGGGCTATACATAGCCCCTTTCCTGACCAAAATCAATCAACACCCATTTTATATCCGTTCAGACTCAAGATTCATCACCATGAACAATCTGCTCCATTATTCCTACTTCTTCATTTCAATATATAATGGTGTGTGGAATATAAAATATGCTTTTCTCCTCCCTTCACTTGGTAAAATTAAAGTGTCTCAAGGCTACGTAATTAATTCAATCTATTTAAATAAATGTCTTCTGAAAGTAGGAACATCCTATTATTCTAACCTAGCACTGAAGAGGGTTTTCTTGCAAAAGTCTCTGCAAAATAGAGACGAGAATGTAACATATGCTGCATTTAGTCAATGGCTCATCTAGTTAAGTATGGTTTGCATCAGAACAGAGGCATTTATTTCAAAATTGGGGGAAGTGTTTTTTTTTTAAAAAAAAAAAAAACTTGGGCTCCTTTATATTATCATATTCCTATATAGTCCTGCTTTATCATTTTTCTGTACCTTTCCAGAACATGCTTTGATACCTGTGGGATTCCAAATGTTGTTTTCCCATCAACTCCAGTAATAATGATCAGGGAAGACGGGAGCTGGAAGACCAAAGGTTCTCATAGAATCATAGAGTTGGAAGAGACCACAAGGGCCATCCAGTCCAACCCCCTGCCAAGCAGGAAACACCATCAAAGCATTCCTGACAGATGGCTGTCAAGCCTCCGCTTAAAGACCTCCAAAGAAGGAGACTCCACCACACTCCTTGGTAGCAAATTCCACTGCCGAACAGCTCTCACTGTCAGGAAGTTCTTCCTAATGTTTAGGTGGAATCTTCTTTCTTGTAGTTTGAATCCATTGCCCCGTGTCCGCTTCTCTGGAGCAGCAGAAAACAACCTTTCTCCCTCCTCTATATGACATCCTTTTATATATTTGAACATGGCTATCATATCACCCCTTAACCTTCTCTTTGCTAACTGGCAGAAACTCTCCAGGATTTTAGGGAGACATACCCGGTATTTCCTTAACCTACCTGGCAATGCCAATGAGTGCACCTGGGTCCTTCTGGGTGCAAACCACTTTATCTGTCACTCAGCTATGACTCCCTCCTATGGAAAGGGGAGAGTAGAACAAAGAACATCGCTTGTCATAGCTTGCACACTCTCAGAGTACACAACCCCAGAAGCATCTTGCTGAGTGTCTTCCACTAAGGACATCTTCAGACTAGGCATGTTTATTCCTACTTTAGCATTCAACCTCAGCCTCAGGAAGAACCAAAAAGGCAGTCATCTGAAGCTGTCAGACAAGTGGAGTGAAAATGAGTGGGGAGAGGTGCTTAGCACATTTGACATAGCTAGACCAAGCATACCTTTCCTTGCTAGCTTCCCCCCTCCCCCATTGTGAATAATCCTACGAATGTATAACATGGTCCAGAGGTTCTATAAGAATATAAGTGTTGGTGCTGACCTTTAAAGCCCTAAACGGCCTCGGTCCAGTATACCTGAAGGAGCGTCTCCACCCCCATCATTCTGCCTGGACACTGAGGTCCAGTGCCGAGGGCCTTCTGGCGGTTCCCTCACTGCAAGAAGCCAAGTTACAGGGAACTAGGCAGAGGGCTGGCACCCGCCCTGTGGAACACCCTCCCACCAGATGTCAAAGAGGAAACCAACTACCAGACTTTTAGAAGACATCTGAAGGAGATATCTGAAAGCAGCCCTGTTTTAGGAGATATCTGAAAGCAGCCCTGTTTAGGGAAGCTTTTAATGTTTAATAGATTATTGTATTTTAACATTCTGTTGGAAGCCGCCCAGAGTGGCTGGGGAAACCCAGCCAGATGGGCAGGGTATGAATAATAAATAATAAATTATAATTATAATTATAATGCTGGTTCAGGCCAATGAGCCATCTAGACCAGCAACCTCTTCAGACACTGGTCAACCAGAAGGTTATGAGAAGTCATCAAGCAGGATCTGCTACAGCGCCCTTCCAACTTGCAATTCCCAGCAACTGTGTGATAGCCTGGGATTCGGACTCGGATGCTGAACGTGAGGGATCTCAGCGTGCACAGGATTCCCCACCTCCAGAACCAGCAGAGTCGGGGCTGGGGCTTGAGTCTGAAGGGTCCTCCCCTGTGCTGGATCCTCAGGTGCAGGCATCAACAGAGTCTGCTCTGGCTCCTGTTGTGATGGGGGCGGGGCGTCGCTCCATAACACACATGCGTCATGATGCATGCGCTACGGAGCGTGGTCCGGCTGGGCTGCCTGGCGCGAGCAGTCCCCCGTCCGTGTGGTGGCTGCTCGTGCCCGGCAACTCGTAAGGCTCACGCCCGGCCCGGCAGCCTGTACGGACTGTGTGTGCAAATGCAGCAGCCCACACAGACTGCACATGTGCAGACATGCGCAGTCCATTCAGACTCCCAAGCCGCCGCCCGGCATCCCTTCCATGCAGTGGCTGCTGGGCAGCGGCTTGAAAGTCGCACTCACGGGGGGTGGCGCCGAGTGTCAAACCCCCCCCCAGGCTGGAACCCGGGGTGAAGTGCCCCCATCGCCCCCTTGCTACGCCACTATCTCAGCCTCATCAGGGGAAGCTGAGGCTGCCCCTGGGTCTGCTAACCCACCAGCTTCTCCTGAGCTGCGGAGGCTCAGGGCAGAGAGGCGAAGGGAACTAAGTTCCTGCAGGAGGAGTGCTCACCTCCAGGCCAGAAGGAGAGGCGAGTCACTGGAGGATCGGGGTCGCCCTATGCCTCGGGGCAGGTAAAGGCCAGCCGGCCCCAGCCCCAAGTTGTGTGAGCAACACAGTTGCTACCGTGTGCCTGCCTGTGTCCTCGTGCCTATGCCTGACCTGTACCTTGCCCTGCTTCCTGCCTTGCTCCTTGCCAGACTGACCCCCTGAACCTTGGACGGGAGTTTGATCCTGCTTTGCGGATGAACCCCCAGCATGTTCCTGACCTCTGAATACCCGGCTAGACCTACAGACTGTTACCTGACCCTGCCATTGCCCCGTCCCTGGACTTGGTTGCCTCGCTGGACCTACTGCTGTTGTCCAGGAGTGCTGAGCACGTCCCCACTCAGCCCCGGGTGAGTTTCTGGTCTTCCCACCCAGTGTCCTCTGGGCTGGGCACTCCCAGGGCCAGCACAAACTGGCATTCAAGCGCATCTCACATCCAACAATGAAGACGGAAGATAGCCATTGATAGCATGCAGTTGCCTGCACAGGGCCTGTACTTCAATACCAAATTATTCAGAGTGGCTAAAGCAAAATGAGATTGTGAAGAGCTCCAAAAGGATCTCTCCAAACTGAATGGCTGAACAGTAAAACAGCACATGCAATTCAGTGTAAGTAAGTGTGAAGTGATTCATATTGGGGGGGGGGGGATGACCCAATTTCACATACATGCTTATAGGGTCTGAACCAGCTGTGACTGAACATAGTGGATAGCTCAATGAAAATGTTGACGTAGTGTGGGGGGAAATAATGAGAATCTCATGTTAGGCCTCTGAATGTCACTTGCTGGAAATTACAAGTGAGGAGAGTCATGTTGCGTGTGAAGACCCCCAAAACCACCCCCAAAATAAATGCACAACAGACACAGAAATTTGGTTTAAGGTTTTTGGCAATAATTTTGGCCACAACTTTGTTGATTACAGCGTGTGAGTGGTTGCTTAGGCATGGTTCCAGACTACCTGAGGCAGGAACAGGACTGACACTGGGCACCACCAGAGGTCAGTAAGGGAAAACATTCTTGAAGAGCAAGGAGATGGGTTCAGTCTCACAGCTCACCCCAGATGCTCCCAGGGGCTCTGGCGTGGCCCTAGCCCCTAGACAGGGTTCGGAAAAAAGCCAACCGAGCCCCTGGATTCCTTTAATGGAATACCCTAGCAGCAGCAATGGAGTGGCAGGCACAGCCAACCACTTCCCCTCTGCAAAACGTTGAACCAATGCCTAACCGCCAACGTTACAAAGTTGTGATGATTTGCTACACAGTAGGCAAAAATCAAGTGGCACCAGCCAATCGGCCAAATGAGAAAATTCCTACCGGGCCCCTGTTCCAAAAATAGACAACCCCTAGACAGGCATAGCAAGGCCAAAGAGCAGCCCTAGATATAGGGTGGGAGGGCAGGTGATCCGATGCACGTCGTTAAACCACAAGGGCTTGCCGAAAGAGAAAGCCTCCAACGACAAGTAGATAAATGCAGCGGGAAGGTAAAGCTTAAATGAGGGGCTGGCCCTGACCCAGTGCGGACAAACGCCGGCTCCCTCGGCTATAGAGCAATAGCGCCGCACAGTCGGACCGACTGGACCTGATGGTCAGGGGCCAAATTTCTGCCCCATTAAACTAACAAGAACTCCAATTTATTCAAATTTCTGCCCCAGCAATCGAGGGGCAACCAATGGGGTGTTGTAGCTATCCTGCCCCAAAACAAGAAGGCAGTTTAGGTGATCTCACTGCAACACCATGATGGAGGACACGATTTGCATTCAGGTCCTGCATATGGAATCTCCACAGGAATCTGGTTGACCTCTATGAGAACAGGATGCTGGACTCCATGGGTTATTGCACTGATCCATCATGGTTTTTCTTACGTTCTTATGGGCTCCTGGCTGTGGGAATATTCTAAGTGTACGTTAAGCTAAACCCGTGAAGATTTCTCCTTCAGATTTTCCTGGTCAGTGCAAGAAGTCTGGGTGATGGAGCCAACTGGGGACTTGGGAGGCTCAGGTGGAACAGACTTCCCTTGCCACTCCACCAGTTTATTCCACTAATGTTTTGTGAATTCTTTAATAAAGCTACAAAAGCTTTTTAAAATTTCAGCTACGTAACTCCTCTTACTGTTTTAAAAACTGAATTCCTGCAAAGGCTCTAGTCAGAAAGGGGCAGGGTGGGGTTACAGAGGGTCATACAAGTCACTTTGAAATGGGGGGGGGGCATGACTGAATATAGCAAAATATGCTTGAAAGTTTTTCAATCTCAGCCTTTTTGAGCCTTCTTATTGAGCAGTTGGGTAGAAAACTACCGTATTTTTCGCTCCATGAGATGCACTTTTTTCCTCCTGAAAAGTAAGGGGAAATGTCTGTGCGTCTTATGGAGCGAATGCATGGTCCCTGGAGCTGAATTGCCCAGGGACCAAAAGAAGATCGAGCTTTTTCTTTTACAAAGAGAGAAGGGGGTGTTGAAAGGCTGCCGCTTTACAGCTGATCAGCAAGAGATCGGGGAGAGAGATAAGGTTGCTGGCTCCCTTTCTGCAGAGGAGGCTGTTGGTTTCCCCAGCGACATGTGACTGGCTGATTAACACAACTTTGAGCTGCTCCTTTTGCAAATGGGTCTTTTTTGCTTTGCAAAAGCAGCAGCACAACAACTTTGAGCTGATCCTTTTGCAAATGGGGCTTTTCTTCTTCCAAAAGAAGATGCACAACTTTGAACTGATCCTCAAAAGGGGGGGGGCTTTCCCCTCAAAAAACTAGGTGCGTCTTATGGAGCGAAAAATATGGTGACTATTTCGTATCCTCCAAATAAGGACATTTTGGGGACATTCTTTTTCCTCACCCCACCTCCACATTAAGAAAAAAGGCAAATCAATTTAAATGATCTCATGACAGATGCAGTTGTACTTCTTATAGGATACTGTGAAAGGTAAAGGTAAAGGGATCCCTGACCGTTAAGTCTAGTCGTGGACGACTCTGGGGTTGCGGCGCTCATCTCCCTTTACAGGCCGAGGGAGCTGACGTTTGTCCACAAACTTAAAACATAGAGTAACATTTGAAATCTAGCTTGGCACATATGGAAGGTAGTAGTGGAAGGGAACACTAAGTGCAAGATTGGGACAGTAATTCAGCAGAAACAAGTAGCAAAAGATAGGAAAGTTGCTGGTAAACAGGGACAGTCGGAGCAAATGTTATCCCCACCGACTTATTTCTTAGCAAGGCTAAGAAACTACTTTTTTAAATAAAAAAAAGTATGAAACTTAAAATGTCAAGGAAGAGGCATGGTTGCAAAGCCCTCCCTATGGCTACAAAGAAACAAATTCAATTCTATTTTAATGACATTTCTAAATAAATGTGTTTAGGATCAAGGTGCCAGCATTACAAGAACCAGACAAAATTTGTATGTGTTTTTTTAAAAGTTGAAAGTGTGTATAAAACATTCTATGAATTCTGCCAGTTTATCAATGAGCATTCAAAACTACAAGAGAGGGGATGTTTGTAGTTCATTCTTCTTCTAAAATGCAACCGTAAATCATACATAACCATAATTCTTGCTGTTATGTATTGAAAAGGTTATGTTTATACTATGGGTTATGAATGAGATTAATGAGTAGTCTCAGTGCAGTAAACCTCCTTCACAGAAAGAGGAGCTAAATTGTAATAAATCACAGATTTATGTTCACATATTTATGGGACAGTAAGATTTAGTGGTCCTCTATAGAGAGACGCTATCCCAACACAAGAGGGAAAATTACAGCTTTCAGTGGTGAAACGGTGGGATAAACAGGGGCAAGAAAGCACAAATAGTATACATTTATTCCACTTTCACAATACCAATGCTTTCTAAAACAAATTCTTTTAGCAAAGCTCTGTACCAATATGTCAGTTGAGTTGATAATGCATTTATAGTTTAAAAATACACCAATACACCTGCCACTTTGCAAAGAACTATAAGCCAACAAATAAAAGTCCCTGTCTGAAGGAGCTTACAGTTGTGTTTCTGAGGTGTGAGAGGAAAAGAAGGAGGGCAGGAAGGAAAGGGAGAGGCAAAAGTAACAAGGGATGGAATACAAGCAGCATCTGATACAGGCACTCAAGCTCCATTTCAGGTGGAGTGAAGACAAGGAAACAAAAAACCCAATGGGGAAAGTCAACATTGTTGGTTGTTTTAAGAGGAAGAGATGGTGTTGTTGTTCAGTCGTTCGGTCGTGTCCGACTCTTTGTGACCCCATGGACCGGAGCATGCCAGGCACCCCTATCCTCCACTGCCTCCCGCAGTTTGGACCAAACTCATGCTGGTCGCTTCGAGAACACTGTCCAACCATCTCATCCTCTGTCGTCCCCTTCTCCTTGTGCCCTCCATCTTTCCCAACATCAGGGTCTTTTCCAGGGAGTCTTCTCTTCTCATGAGGTGGCCAAAGTACTGGAGCCTCAACTTCAGGATCTGTCCTTCCAGTGAGCACTCAGGGCTGATTTCCTTAAGAATGCATAGGTTTGATCTTCTTGCAGTCCATGGGACTCTCAATGAAAAGAGGGAGATCCTAAAGAAAAGTGGGACATTCCGGGATCAAATCAGAAACCCGGGATGGCTTCTCTAAATCCCTGGAAAATAGGGACACTTGGAGGGTCTTTGTCAGCAACCTACAGTTCCCAGGATTCTTTAGGGTAAGTCAGGACTGCTTAAAGTGGAAAAATAGTGTTTTCAATGTAGGGTGCGGATGCGGCCTGAGCTGTTAAGGGAGGCAAAAGAAACATTTTCATCATAAAGTCAGATGAAGAGTCCATACAGTTTATTGGTAAAAGGCAAACTTTGAATCAGGAAGTCCCCATTCAAATTTTATCTCTGCTATGAACTCATTGGGTGGCCTTAGGCAAGCCACTCAGTTAGCCTCAGCTCTTCCTCCCCACTGTGGATTTAAGCCAGGATCTATCCACGTCTTGTGCCCCTCTTTGTGCCCTGACTGGGCCAGGCGAGAAGACTGGAACACCTTCAGCTCAATCCGGATAACGAGGTCGAATAAAACCTGTGGCTACATTAACTTGAAACAGTTCTTCTTTATTTCTACAAGCTACAATATATATACAGATTATACAGCCTGTTCCTTCCACACATCTTATCTACAGCAGAGATAGAATTACAACTAAACGTCTGACTTGACTGTCTGAACAAGACATAGCACAGAGAAGTTAAATAGGGAGATCAAAGACTCAGTTCCCTCCCCCTTCTCTCAGACCACAAGTCATATGATTCTCACAAAGGGAGGGGGTGAAATACTAACACCCACAATGTACATTATTGGGAATAAAGATACTGACTTACCTTCCAAGCTTGTTGTAAGGATTAAAAGGTAAAGGTAAAGAGACCCCTGACCATTAGGTCCAGTCGTATCCGACTCTGGGGTTGTGGTGCTCATCTCGCTTTATTGGCCGAGGGAGCCAGCGTACAGCTTCCGGATCATGTGGCCAGCATGACAAAGCCGCTTCCGGTGAACCAGAGCAGCACATGGAAATACCGTTTACCTTCCCACCAGATAGGTACCTATTTATTTACTTGCACTTTGGACATGCTTTCGAACTGCTAGGTTGACAGGAGCTGGGACCAAACAACAGGAACTCACCCTGTCACGGGGATTCGAACCACCGACCTTCTGATCAGCAAGCCCTAGGCTCTGTGGTTTACAAACCCTTAAAAATGCATATGAAGGGCTCTGGATACTTGAAAAGCAATACCCAGACGTTGTGCATATAAAGCTGCCCTGGGATCCTTGGATAAAGGGTGGTTCATAAATTGAAATACTAATACTAATAATATAAAATCAGGCTAGTGATCCATCTGGCTCAGTATTGTTTCTCCATACCAACAGGCAAGGGGCAACAGTTTTTCCAAGGTGTTCATGTGATTTTATGTGATTCTCCTTGCAGACCAAGACAATCTGGTGACAATAAAGTACACAAAAATTTTAGTGGCTGCTATTAAAATAAGGGCCGTCGTGGCATTTGGAGTCTTAATTTGTATCCCTTTTAATTTGCAGTTTTTAAAAACGTTTTATGTACACTGTATACAAATTGCAATGGTTCATGACTGACGCAAGTAAGCTTCCATCTCCAGGGTTTCCATCAGGTGTTTTTCCAAACCCTACCTGGTGATGCGAGCATTGAGCCCGACACCTTTTCGCATGTGCTATCCCACTGAGTCGTGGTCCTTCCTCAGGTCTCTCCCCAGGTCCCACCTCTCCCATGCCCTGCTCCATGCCCTAGCCAAGTGTTTCTGTCCAGCTGGAATGTGCCCTTGAACTATTGCCTCTGAGTCCCCTGGATGGCGGGTGGAGAGAGGGGTGTGTATAGAAATACCTGGCTCTGGTTTGGTTGGAATGAAATATACCAAGTGTACATCTGTTGCATCTGTTGCTCACTCCAGTGTTGCTTTTGGTTCCACCTGCCCTTGACATGTGAACCCAAGAATGATGTGTTGCTGTGATGTGAGCAATGGGTTAAATTATGCAGTGCTTGGTCTCATGCCTGGAGTTAGTGCTTCCCCCATGTCTGGATGTTCCAAGATAAGGGTGCCAGGTGCACTGGGTTACCATGGCAACACCAGTGAGGTTGAGTGGTTTCCCCAGCCACTGTAGACAGCTTCCAGTAAATTATAAAACCAAAGTAAAACATAAAACATAAAAAACTTCTCTATCTAGAACTGCCTTCAGATGTCTTCTAAAAGTCTTCTAAAGTCTTAGATGTTTTCTAAAGTCTTAGATGTCTTCTAAAAGTCAGAAAGTTGTTTATTTCCTTGACATCTGATGGGAGGGCATTCAACAGGGAGGGTGCCACTGCCAAGAAGGCCCACTGCCTGGTTCTCTGTAACTTCACTTCTCGCAATGAGGAAACCACCATAAGACCCTCGGAGCAAAAGGAGAACAAGGTGGCTGTCTACAGAGGTGTGGAACCTGTGACCTGTTTAATTAGTATTGTTTGAAACCACGATTTTTAAATTTATATTTAAATGCAAATTTGTACCCTTTAGCACTCTGCAAAATATCCTGCAACAGGAGTTTTATGGCAAATTTCCAGAGATTCCTTCCCACTATAAGACTACAGTGGTACCTCAGGTTAAGAGCTTAATTCGTTCTGGAGGTCCGTTCTTAACCTGAAACTGTTCTTAACCTGAAGCACCACTTTAGCTAATGGGGCCTCCCGCTGCCGCTGTGCCGCCAGAGCACAATTTCTGTTCTTATCCTGAAGCAAAGTTCTTAACCTGAAGCGTTATTTCTGGGTTAGCGGAGTATGTAACGTGAAGCGTATGTAACTTGAGGTACCACTGTCCTTGATGTGAAAATGCTTTCCCACACACACAAAATTTGAAAACACCCTACTAGATATTTGCATGTGTAATATATTAGACTATGGCAACATAAACAGATTCACTGCAGCACATGGAGAGAAACATCCAGCTCCAATTATTTTAACACAATTAAACATCAGATTTGTAAATTCTAGTGATTGCAACAGCCGGGAGCCTCAGAATAAATTCTCTCGAGTGGGATTCCAACCCGTTGCTCAGATTGAAGGCTGTTCGTCTTTGGAACATAATGAAAAACTTCCCACACACCGAATTGATTTGGGGGATGAATAGAATTCAATCTAAATTTCAAGAAAGGCTGGCAACTTAATCATACATGGGTCATTTGCTCCTTCCTGGTAGCCACCAATCTCAGTCAGTTTCACTACCTCAGCAGAAACCTGCAACATGATCCACCGTCTTTCTTGGTATGACTAAGCGCATGCTTAAAGTTCAACACACGAGAAGCCATAAAAGAAGATTGTGATGAGTTCTTTCTAGGATGAAAGCCTCAGCAATCCCCAAGTCATCACAATCTTGTTAGTTTAAGTGTCACATCAGGGCTGAGAAAGCCAGCGCTCTTTCCATGGGAACAGCTAACAGAGTGGACTTTCACAATATAACTTCCAAATGTCAGTACTACCCAGTCATCCTCAAAAGGAGAGAGATGTTATTAACCCCAAGCTAAACAGACAAACAATTCTAGAGACAGCAACTGTGGAGGGCGATGCAGTTTTGTAAAGATTCAAGTCATTGCAAGGGTGGAGCAGCCAAGGTGCAGCACTGTTCAGACTGCATGGCATTACTTCGGGCCATCCCCACTGTTTCCTAAGCACATTTCTGTGGGAAATTGCAGTCTCGTGTAAATATAACATGTGTAATGCTAGTTAAGGGGTTAAGAACACAGAACTGTATTGCTAGACTCAGTTAGGTCACGCCCCCTCAACTCCGGGGAAGAAGGAAGTGAAGCTTCTTTCATCACTCTCTTCCACCATGTGAACTCACAGAGATAGGACATGCTTGCGCTCGCTCGCTACAAGCTCAGACCGTGTGCTTAGAGCTTTTCCACTGCATTTTGTAAACCCAATACTTTTTGCCTGTGTTTTTAAATGTCTGATGTTCTATTGTGCTTTTAATTCTGTTGGAAGCCGCCCAGAGTGGCTGGGGAAACCCAGTCAGATGGGCGGGGTATAAATAAAATTATTATTATTATTATTATTATTATTATTATTATTATTATTACTACTACTACTACTATTACTACTACTACTTGCTGCTGCATGGATAAATACATGAACCTGACTTTTGGAACTTTGAAAGTAAAGTGATCTGTTCAATGTCATGGGGGTAGAAACAAGGCGAACTAAATGGTATTTTAAAAGTTTCAGCAGGTTATTATTCCCACACTATACTGATGATTACTTTTGTTAACTCCTAAATGCTGGAATCCAGCCAATTCTTTTATTAATTACCCCTGTATCTACTACCCCTCACACTTTCCTCCATACATACTTCGTCCTATGTAGAAATGCAATGCCTGACACAGAAATAAACTCATTCGTGTCAACACAGTAGCTCAATTCAGGCATGAAGCCATCTTCCTTGCACATATGTTTTACATGGCAGAGGCAGAAATCATAGCCAGTTAGGGTTCTTGTCTCTACAACAGCATGTGTGATTAAGATGCCACACACCCCCTTCAGCTTCAGCCAATGAAATGTCAACTGGGAGTGTTATTGATGTCTGCATTGTTGTGGGAATGAAGTTAACCCCCTATGTTCCCAAAGGCCCCTTTGTAAGTTTAGAACCGAAGAAGGCTAGTATCATTTTGACCATTTGATTTGACATTGAGGGAAATCATAGAATCATAGAGTTGGAAGAGACCACAAGGGCCATCCAGTCCAACCCCCTGCCAAGCAGGAAACACCATCAAAGCATTCCTGACAGATGGCTGTCAAGCCTCCGCTTAAAGACCTCCAAAGAAGGAGACTCCACCACACTCCTTGGCAGCAAATTCCACTGTCGAACAGCTCTCACTGTCAGGAAGTTCTTCCTAATGTTTAGTTGGAATCTTCTAGGTTCCTTTCTAGGTGCTCACAGACCGTTTGCTTAATGATTTGCAAATAGGAGAGTTTGATCAAATGTATGGGATGATCCCACCTTTGAACAAACATAGGATGTTTATAGCCGTTATAGCCATTATAAGGAGAGATGGGAAGGAATTTGAGAACACAGAATCTGCTCCCAATCTCACCAAATGCAAATTGGATGAGGCCGATCCTTTTTAATTAGTTCCTTCATCTCAAGATGGTATGCACCACTTATAGCGAGCCAATCCATGAATAGCACACCACCAAGAATGCATGTTGTGACTAGGAGATGCTTTAATACTCCTGTTTTGGCAGCACAATCCTAACCATGCCTCCTCAGAAATAAGTTCTGCTGAATTCAATGGAGCTTGCAGCACAGTCAGTGGGGTTAGAGTTGCAACCATATTGAGCCCCAGATGTGACCAGTGGGTGATGTATTCATCTTGGCATATACAAACCTGGTTATACAGATATGAACTATTACAGGTGAAGAGTTAGCAATCTAGAGCCTTTAGTTAATAATTAACTAGCTCATACGCTGAAGAAAATAACTTTGATCAGGATGAACTAATAAAGAGCATCCAAAAAAAAAAGAGCAACACGTGATATCTAAATTATTAAAGAAAACTGAAATGAGAGAACAGTTTATTGTACTAATTATATCCACTTAATTGGCCTAATTGGTTTATCGCAATTAATTAGACCAATACTGTTGACCTAACTTGAGGTTTTCTAATGTAAAATAAACTCTAAATAACTTCCTGAAATCGCTAAAAGGGTTTTAGAAGCTAAGAGGGGAACTAAAACTTAAGCAAGTACCGTATTTTTCGCTCCATAGGGCACACCGGACCATAGGGCACACCTCGTTTTTAGAGGAGGAAACAAGAAAAAAAAATATTTTTCTGGTTTTCCTCCTCTAAAAGCCCTGTTTTTTTGAGGATCAGCTAAAAGTTTTGCAGCTTTTTTGCAAAGGGAAAAGCCCTGTTTTTTTGAGGATCAGCTAAAAGTTTTGCAGCTTTTTTGCAAAGGGGAAAAGCAAAGCTCCTTTTGCAAAGGGGGAAAAGCAAAGAGGAAAAGCCCCATTTTTATGGGGTTCAACTCACATTTCTGCAGCTTCTGAAGGAAAGGGAGCCATTTCTACAGTTTCCAGACAGATAATCTAATCAGCCAGTCACATGTCGCTGGGGAAACAAACAACCTCCCTCTGCAGCACATTCAACAATGGAGGGCGGGGCTGAAAGGGAGCCGGGACTCTTATCTCTCTCCCGATCTCTTGCTGATCAGCTGCTGAGCGGGGTCCTTTCAACACCCCCTTTTCTCTTTGTAAAATAAAAAGCACTATCTGCTTTTGGCCCCTGGGCAATTCGGCTCCAGGGACCACCATTCGCTCCATAAGACGCACAGATATTTCCCCTTAATTTCTAGGAGGAAAAAAGTGTGTCTTATGGAAGGAACAGAAATCCTGCTATTGGTGAAGCAATAAAACTGCTACTGTAGTAGGCTACATTTGCAAAGCTAAGCAAGTTCCAATGTGGTTTCAAATTGTATGGGACACCATGTGTTAAGATAGGGGGTTGGATTTGGTGGCACTTGGGGTACCTTCCTACTCTACAATTCTATGATCCTGTGAGCATTTCTTGTGTATAGTACGTATCAGCACAAAGGAGAAAAGGTATTTAGCACCTTCAAATTATATAACTTTTCAAAGAATGACTTGGATCCAAATGTTCTACTGGCTGAAGATTCCTTTAGTCAGAGGAAGGGAGCTTTTGGATCCCACCCTTCATTTTGTATTTGCAGTAATTATTCTACATATTTGGCAAACATGGAGCTGAGAATCCCAGAATGCGGCTTGCCTCTCGGCAGACGCAAGGTTCATACAGAGGACCTCCTCAATTGGTCATGCAGTCTCCAGCCTTTATGCTACACTGTCTCAATGCACATTACATCCCATAATCACCATGCAAACATGCTGCATGGCAAGTGAAGGCAATAACTGCACAGCAGAGATCTGGGATACCCCACAACGGCACTGCCGCATCATCATATAATTGACCTCTATCTGGGAATTAATCCAATAATAGTATAGGGGGAAAAAATCAAATTCCCTTCAAAAAAAGGTATATGCGCCAATTCGCACTTGTCAGTTTGTAAGATATTTTGATACCTTTAATATTTGAAAAGCTTATGAACCTTTGTATTGGATGCCTACCAAAATCTGAACATGTAAGTGGAAGCCAAGTCTTAAAAAAAAACACCACTCAAATTTGGGAGATAAAATTCCATGCTCAACATGTGAATGCACAGCTAATAAAAAATATTGTTGGAGCTCAAGCATTTATAAGATGCCAGCCTTAATGATGCGGTCTGAAGCTACTATACCAGGATAATGGGAGTGGGGGGTGGACTGAAAAAAGGGTAGCTTACCTAAGGCAACCCAGTGGGTATGTACCTTAAATCACATTTGAACTAGAAACTTCCCAGAATATTATTTTAGTAGCACAAACCTATACATGTTTACTCAGAAGGAAATCACACTGATTTCAATGGGACAATGCTTACTAAACCAGGCCTGGGGAACTTGTGGCTTTCCAGACTTTGCTGGGCTACAGATCTCATAATCCGAGGCCCCCATTAAATAATATTTTCTCTTACAGAGACAAATGGCTAAATTTCAGTCTTATGTACGTGCGATAACAAATCAATAGAGTCGCTCCATCACATATTATTTAAATGCCCATTATATATCTTACCCCGGACCAGAATTTTGAACCCAGTTATTTTGGAAATTGCTGATAATCCTTCTGAAACACAATTGGCTTGCTTGTTGCAAGATACGATCCCCCAAAGAACATTACAGGTTGCTAGATTCTTGATTTCAGTTATCTCATATAAAAGACGCCATGGAACACTCCAAGAATATTGATATTATATTATTCAATAATTCCAGCTTAAATGGCCTTGTAATATTATTGTCATCATTTTACCTGTAAAATTGAGAAGACTGGGTGTATTAGTCTTTTAATTGCTGTGTCGATGTTCATAATGTGTTTGCTTTTGTAATCTGAATGTATTTTATTTTATTTTATTTTATTTATTTTACTCCTGTTGTGGGCTTATAGCCGAATAAAGATATCTTCTTCTTCTTCTTCTTCTTCTTCTTCTTCTTCTTCTTCTTCTTCTTCTTCCAGAGACCATTTCTAACAGAGAAACATAGAATCATAGAATCATAGAGTTGGAAGAGACCACAAGGGCCATCCAGTCCAACCCCCTGCCAAGCAGGAAACACCATCAAAGCATTCCTGACAGATGGCTGTCAAGCCTCCGCTTAAAGACCTCCAAAGAAGGAGACTCCACCACACTCCTTGGCAGCAAATTCCACTGTCCGAACAGCTCTTACTGTCAGGAAGTTCTTCCTAATGTTTAGGTGGAATCTTCTTTCTTGTAGTTTGAATCCATTGCCCCGTGTCCGCTTCTCTGGAGCAGCAGAAAACAACCTTTCTCCCTCCTCTATATGACATCCTTTAATATATTCGAACATGGCTATCATATCACCATGTCTCGGTCCAATTTCCAGGCAAATGCCTCTGAAGAGTTGCAATTCCTACAGCAGTCACAGGGGTTAAGTGTGACAATCACTGTGCAAATTCTGACCTGTGGACCTATATAATTTTGAGTATTGTCATACCTCTATTATCTGTTGTTGTTGGGGTTTTTTAAATCCTTCCGAAATTTGATCCTGCCCCTCATTCCTGACTTTGAAAGCCACTTTGCTTCCAATGAAAATACTGTAACTGTTAGCTCCTTTCCTTACTATCATAATAGCTTCTATTAAGGGATGGCAAATATTTTTCTCATTACACCATCTTAATTAATTCTACTTTTTACCATGCCCTGTAGCAGTCAGAAGTTATTGCTAATAATTAGGATACCAATTAATTTATGTTCTAAGAAATTAAAATAATTTTACAAAAATGTGCTATGAAAATCCCCCAGTAGACCTGAACAATCTAGTCTCAGGATATAGCATTTCAAGGAAACTAACGTTGGCAGTTTTTTTTATTTAAAAAAAATGTATTTGTTTTAGGTTTCACGGTGCACATTACTAACTCTCACGGTGCTAAAAGGGAGAATGAGGGGAAATGTTTCAAACTTCACTTTTGGCGAGCTGAGTAGATTTCGTGATCATGGCCTTAGCTTTATTCATGATTATATTTTTAAAACTCCCATTTCCTGAAGAATTGTAAACAGTTCCAAACCATGTTTCCATTATTGGTTATAATCCTTCAACTAGTAACTCATTCAATTCTTACTGGAACTTTATAGTGCAATCCTGTAAATGTTTATTCTGATTAAACAGATTTTATATATCTCCATAGTTTTAATTATATTAAAGTTTTCAATGATATTTTTCTATGCTTTTAGTGACTCTAGTTTTTATCTATAAGCTGCCTTGGAGTCCTGTCAGGCAGAAAAGAGGGTTATACCGGTAAATAAACATATTATAATAAAATTCAGAAGGTCAGATCCACACCATACATTTAAAGTGCCTTTAATGCACATTGAAAGCACACAAGTTCCCCCAAAGAATCCTGGGAGCTGTAGTTTCCCCCCACAGAGCTACAATTCCCAGTTCCCAGGATTCTTTGGGGGACGTTGTATGCTTTCAATGTTAATTGGGTGTGTTTTAAATGTATGACATGGATCTGCACTAAGTCTTCCCACATGGTGCCTTACACCCTAGTAGGTGGATAAGACTGAAGCCTAAGTGGGTTTCAAATATTTCACTGGTCACAAGAATTCAGCCATTGCTCAATACAATCATACCACGTGTTGCATACCTTAGGGATACACACTGCCACACCCCAGAAGTGTTTTCCGGAGCGTGCGGGAGCGTGTGCGACCGCCGGATGCGCAGAACGCTTCTGCGCACTTCACGCATGCGCAGAAGCACTCAAATCGCACGACTTCCGCTTTTTTGGGGTTTTTTTATGTGCGTTCCAGTTACGCACACCAGCGTTATGCACGGCGAACTGGAACAGATTGCGTGCGTAACCCAGGGTTCCAGTTCCACTGTAGTGCTATCATGATCCAGGTTGTGTTTAAGGAGCTATAAAGCTTAGTTAATGTGGTCCACTGAGGAACCTCACACTGGGGGAATTTAGTGTGGTGCTAGTGAAACCTCTTCCCTTGGTGCTGCCAGGCTCCATTCCTGAGAGAAGATGGGCTGTGGTTATTCCTGTAGAGATGAAATGAAACTTGAATAATTTGCCAAATTAGCAACAGCTCCGTGTAAACATACAAGCCCTGCTGAATCAGACCAAAGGCCCATCTATTGCAGCATCCTGTTCTCACAGTGACTGCCCACCAGAAAAGGGCCAAGATTTGAGACTTGTCCAGAACAGTAGTGTAGGGAGCCGTTTTGCTGCACAGAGCAGCAAAGGCAGGGGCACCCCTTGCGGCGGGGTGCCGCTCCCTAGCGTGCGCATGCCCTGATGTCACAACACATGCGCAGCATCCAGGGTGGAGTATGCATGTGTGCACATGCTCAGTCCACCCAAGATGCTGGGCGCGAGTGGCCGGCACCCCTTCCGTGTGGCGGCGGCAACTTTTAAGGCTGCAGCGCGCAAGCAGCAGCACAGACAGGCGTGGTGGCGAGCCAGTGTGGTGTAGCGGTTAAGAGCGGCAGACTAGTAATCTGGTGAACCGGGTTCGCATCTCCGCTCCTCCACATGCAGCTGCTGGGTGACCTTGGGCTAGTCACACTTCTCTGAAGTCTCTCAGCCCCACTCACCTCACAGAGTGTTTGTTGTGGGGGAGGAAGGGAAAGGAGAATGTGAGCCGCTTTGAGATTCCTTCGGGTAGTGATAAAGCAGGATATCAAATCCAAACTTTAAAACTTGCCGCTGCCACACCCACACGGAAGGGGTGCCGGGCGGCGGCTTGGGAGGGGGGTGGCGCTGAGTGTCACCCTCCCCCCAGGCTGGCACCCGGGGCGATCCGCCCTCATCGCCCCCCCCCTCGGTACGCCACTGGGCCAGAAAGGGGCTTTGTTGGAAGGAAAGACCCAAAACCTCCTCCCGAGCTCTACCAAACAAACAACACCATTCAGTTCAATTTCCTTTCAGGCTATCCTTGACTCCCTCAGTTCTTCTTAACCTCTTGGTGTTCCTGCTTTCTGGCTCAGAAAGGCTTTTTTTCTTCCTCTGGCTGAGCTCATTTAATGTCATTCACCTGGCCTCTTTAATTAGCTGAGGCAAATGTTGCACCAACAGAGATAAAGCCAAAGATCATCTCTATGGTAAATAAGGGTCATGTCTGCACAGCAGGTTAATTGGCTTCTTTTGACGCTGCCCTGGCTCAGATCACATTTAAAGCCGCTTGCCTGCTCTTTCCAGTGATCCCACATTATACATCCACCTTCCTGGGTTGTTCTCGAGCAACTGAGTTGCCCTTAGGGATTCACATGCCTGATTTATTTTTCCGTCGTGACCCTAACTCCTATGTCTGTTGTTTTTCCTTGTGAGAAAGAATACTGAGGCCGATCAGATGCAAAGGAAGACTGAGCACGTGCACCTGTATTGTAATTATATGAAAGAATATAATCTTCCATCTGCATAATAAGGTGCCCCTGACCCCCCTTTCCCCTTCTGTGCAACTTGAAAAGATGCAGGAACCCTGTTTATAAATATTTATTAAGCTAAAGGGTCTAAAAACATTTATTGAGCTAAAAAGTATCAAGAGAGAAAGACCTGCAACCATTAACTAATGAAGAGGGGGTCATAGCTCAGTGGTAGAGCATCTGCTCTGCATGCAGAATCCCTGGCATCTCCAGGTAGAATTGGACAACATTCCCTGCCTGAAACCTTAGAGAGCCATTGTCCATCAGTGAGAGACCATATTGAGCAAGCTAGACCAATGGTCTGACTAGTGAGTTTCCTATGTTCCTACTCAAACTAACTTGTTCAAGTCTCATACAGTAGTAGTGTATTTCAGCATCCCAGGTAATTGTGTTGTGGTCCACTTTGCACATTCCTACCATGATATCCAAATCATAACAACTCAGACATGTGATGGCCTCCCTGAGTATAGCTGTCAACCTTCCCTTTTTTGCGGGAAATTCCCCTACCAGTACTATACTATAGACTATAGTACTGATAGGGGGATTTCCCACAAAACAGGAAGGTTGACAGCTATGCCCTCCCTGAGGTCAATGGCTTAAATGTAATAGGTCAACACAGTAGTAAGGGTGAAGCCTTATTTGCCCCTACGGGTTCCTACGGTTGCGCCCGGTGAGAAAACATGGAAGCAGAAAAGACACCTGAGGCTGCTGGCTTCAGAGAGAGAAAGATTTATTTTCTGCATGCAGAGGCACTTGCGGTGTTCAGACATCCAAGCAAGTACAAAACTAGTCAATTTTCAGACAGTTCTTATAGACAGTTCTCTGGCTCTCCCCACCCCAGGAATCTGCCTCTTGTACATCCTTGTCCATTTAAGGAACATTTCCTGTTGTACATTTCCTGTACAGCAGACATGTATGCTTTCTGAACCTACAGATAAAAATGCCCTAGTCACCACACCTTTTAAAATCCCTTGAAATAATTGCACAATTGCTTTTTTTATGGGAACCAATTATGCCTCCTTTTTCAAATAAGTTTTCCATTGTGAAAGCAATTCGAGCTCCATTGATACTATTGAGACAGAGCACATAATGAAAGGACGGAAACCAAACACACCTCAGTTGGGATCTGGAGAAAATGAAAAAGGCAATAGGCAAGATGTCAAATTAAAATACGCATGGTTCTAGAGAACAGAACTCTGTGATGGCTAAATATGCCTCTTTGAATCAAGCATGTTACCCCAGTCCTGCCACTCCAAGTTTCCATGTTTCTTTTCTGGATGATGCAGAGACAGAACCGTCAGATACTAATCTAGAGAACAACTTCTCCACCCATTGCCTGTACAGTGGTACCTCGGGTTACATACACTTCAGGTTACAGACTCCGCCAACCCAGAAATAACGCTTCAGGTTAAGAACTTTGCTTCAGGATAAGAACAGAAATCGTGCTCTGGCGGCGCAGCGGCAGCGGGAGGTCCCATTAGCTAAAGTGGTGCTTCAGGTTAAGAACAGTTTCAGGTTAAGAACGGACCTCCGGAACGAATTAAGTACTTAACCCGAGGTACCACTGTAGTAGTGATCAGCTTTGTCCTACTGCAACAGGGCAGGGGAGGTGGGAGGACAAAATGGTTGGAAGAGGAAAAGTGAGAAGAGTTAATGTATCTGTGAATTCAAAGGTAATGTGTTATCCAGTTTGCAACTTAGAATCCCATATGTATGCAAGCACGGAGACGGCAGGCGAGAAATATTGCCACGTATCTTAAATTGGCACTGATCAAGAATCTATAAAGCTGTGCCCTTGCAATGAATGCTTCTTAATCCTCTGGTGCATTCATATAAAGTAAATGATCCAATTGTCCATGGTCATATAATATTTTTATTTATTTATTTATTTATTTAGGGGCAAATGGAGCTTCTCAACCTGGGAAGGTAGCTAATCTAGGAGAAGGAAAACTGATCCTAAACCTCCACCGCCTTGCGGGGCATCCTGAGAGAAGAAAAGGTTAAGGAGTAAACCCTAAGATGGCTGGATGGCACCTTGTATGCCTCCTTCCAGCAACTCCTGCAGCCACACTTGTGCTAAACATACTGCCCTGCTTTCCTTTGGACCACATCAGCGAGGCTGAAAGGTGGGTCTTGTTGTTTGCGCAGCTCAGGACCTCCATACACACTGCCCAGACTTGTGCCCTGGGAGGTCACTTCGGTGCTGCTAAAACAGCAGTTTGACTTCACGCCCCAGAGGTGCACCCAGGGGCGTACCCAGGATCAAAACTAAGGGGGGGAGCCATGGTCGTTCAGGTTCAAAAACAAAAAGAGCTTCAAAAAACAGAAAAACTTTCCCCCCCCCCAAACAGAAAGCCCCAAATGGCTGAAAAACTCAGTTTCCCAGGATCCTCAGTCCTTCGCAAAGGAACTACTCACCATGCAAGGGAACTCAGTTTGCCAAGCTCCCTTGCAACGATGAATCCCGGCAACGATGAATTCGCCCCCTGACACTGCCCAAGTCTCAGCCTGCATCCCCATTTGACCAAGCAGGGTGCAGGCTAGGATCCGGTCTCTGATAGGCACGCCAGCTCTTTGTCGGCATGAGGGAGGGGGAAACAGCCGGCGCACAACACACACACACAGAGAGAGAGAGAGAGAGAGAGAGAGAGAGAGAGAGAGAGAGAGAGTGGCCAACTGCCTCGGCAAGAGCGGAAGAGCTCAATTGTTATTGAGATTTTGGGAGGGGGAGAAAGACCAGTCTTGAGCTTTTTTTTCCTTTTAGGCTGCCGATAACCATTTAATTTTTTTTTTGCTTCTGGGGGAGCAGCTGCCCCCCTGCCCCCCTGGGTACGCCCATGGGTGCACCCCATTGTCTCTTGAGACAGATGCATGCCAACAACGACAAAAATATTTATTTAAACTGGCCTATGGGTCAACTGTCTTCATGCTGGGTGGCCACAGCAACACATTATCTTGTCAAAATAAAATAAAATAAAATAAAAAAATCCTTCCAGTAGCACCTTAGAGACCAACTAAGTTTGTCTTGGTATGAGCTTTTGTGTGCATGCACACTTCTTCAGATATTCTTCAAATATTCTTCAGATATTCTTCTTCAGGTATCTGAAGAAGTGTGCATGCACACGAAAGCTCATACCAAGAACAAACTTAGTTGGTCTCTAAGGTGCTACTGGAAGGATTTATATTATTTATTTTACTACAGCAGACCAACATGGCTACCTACCTGTAACATTATCTTGAGACCGAACTACTTTATAGTGCTTTGCATTATGTCTCTGAAATGGACCCAGAAACTTCAGCTAATGCAGAATGTGGCGGCTAGTGGTTCTTTGGACCCTATGACTAATTTATTGCTCCAGTTGCACTGCTAACTAAATGACCTGAGAACAGACTAGACAAAGGATAGTCCTCCCTGCCTGACTAGAATTAGAAGTTCCTTTTCCAGAGGTCATTCTGCACATCCCACCTTTATCTCAGGTACGTCTGGTAGGCATTCCAGAGAAGGCCTTTCTTCTCCTGGTACCCAGACTCTGGAACTCGATGCCAAGGGAGACTTGTCAAGCATCATTATGATTTTAAATTTCTCATGGAAATATAGCAACTACAGATGAAAGGGGGTAGAAAGATTCTTCCTAGCGTATCTTTAGGATGCTTACAAAAAAAAAACTACATTTCCCAGGATTCTTTGGCTGAGATGCTTGAGAATAAAATAGATGTCAATAGTTTAAATGGGTAGTATAGATCTACATAAGGAAAATATAGTTACTATAATTAAAAACAAACACCAGTAGATCCAGATGTGGGGTGGGGATGGGGATGGGGAAACTGGAATAATATTATTTTTACTCTTTGTGGTGACATATAGAAGATAATGCTGTAAAGACTTTTTTCCATTCACACACACAAACACACACACACACACACACACACAATCTCTTTCTCTTTCTCTTTCTCTTTCTCTTTCTCTTTCTCTTTCTCTTTCTCTTTCTCTTTCCTTCTAGCTTCTGCTCTTTTATCTCTCCCCTTGGAATGATGCTTTTAGAGACAACATTCTGTAAGCTCAAAGGGGGGAAAATGGTTATGTATCTTTAAGTCATTACCACTGACACCTATGCAAGCTGCTAACTAGTGTTCTATATCCCCTTGATGGTGCTTATAGCCTCTCCTTGACAAGCAGCACCAAATCCACTGGGGAAGAGTCGAACACAGCCTGAAGTGGGTCTCTGGGCTTATTAAACATTTATATAATAAGGATCCATCAAAGAGTGGACTGAGCCTAATGTGGGGCCGCTGCAGGCAAATTCTGTTTTACAGGTTAGCTTCGAAAGTGTTTTGCTATGAAAATTACATGGGACGAGAGACAGGGAAAGGAAGAAAAATGATTCTATTGCTAGCATTTAAATATAGAGTTATCTAAGAATAGCTGACTTATTGACTTTTACATTTATTATTACAGGCCCTGAGGAGCTAGGAACTTGGAATGCAGACACAGTTATTCACACTTATCTTTGTGTAGGTGTCTGTGAGTTGAATAACTTAAGACACGGTTGGTGCAGCTTCAGCTGAAATTTCATCTCTTTTTTTTTCTACCGAGGCCATTAACAATTTAGATAGGATTATACCAAAGGAGTTTTGATGCTGTTGATTTGCACATAATCTTTCTCTGCTCTTTAATACAGTTCTGTCATTGTATCGGTGATGAAGACAGTTTCCATTCCTGAATGCAAATGTGGGAGCAAACTCTAGCCTTGTTCCAAAGGATCAGGCACAAGGCTCTCGGTCTGCATCCCATAAACTGTTATATGTTTGATAAATTAACCTGGTAGTCTTTTAAGATGAGGGCTCCTTAGACCCTCAACAAAGACTTAAAATGTTACCATATATGATGGTTCTTTCCTGAAGTGTGAAAAGACCAATTCTGTACATCTTGTTGAAAATATTCCTTGAGGACAAATATTGTTTTATGCCCCTTTTCTTAAAAAGGAACCTCTTTCTTGCGATCTTTCTCTAGAACAGGCCTGCATAAATTGTTGCGTGCCAAGTTGAACACAGGCCTGCAGCCATTTGTTTTGAAAGTTACCATACCTGTTGAAGGTTTTTTTCACCCCAATTGGATATGGAATTGTAATTGCTTTCAATTTTCTATCACAAACACTCGTGATTGAAGTATATACTGAAAAAAAGACTATCAGGCCTGCTACCCATCAAGGAGTGCATTTCTGAATGTTGAATTTCAATCAGAAAATTACCAGATGCTTATCTTCCATCCTCTCTGTTAATCAGATTGTTACAACTACCTTGTAATGATAATTTGCCTTTAATGTATAATATACTCTACATCACCATGCAGTACTGTATATAGTAACCGTCAAGTGTTTTGGCCTTTCTCCAAGAAACAATTGGGGCCATACTATTAGACCGAGGACCTGCATTTGTTTTTGTTTTTTTGCCAAATCGTTTTTATTAAAGTTTCCAATATAACAAAATCACATTGAAACATTCCAAATCACATTCCAAATTATTTATCCAATTATCAATTAAAAGAAAAAGTTCCAAATCTACCAAATTATTATTTCATTATTATTTAAATTTATGTGGGAGTTCCCATGCTTCAAACTCCGGAGGTATTTGGTCAACTATTGTCCTTTGTTTTCTGTCCTTCAATATTTTCACAGCCTCTGATATTTTCCGAGGACCTGCATTTGTTAACCCCACACACATGGGACAAGGGCTGGATCTAGACACATTAAAAAGGTGTTTCAGTTTAAAGCATTGTAAATTTAAACAGGGAAAACCGGTAGAGAAAAATGGAACTCCACGTCACCATCTGGTGGCACAATGTTATATTGCATATACAATGCATATAAATCGCTTTTTCTTTACCAGTCTAGCTGAGTCCAAGGACAGCATGTCACCTTCCCAATGTATTGAGTTATAAGTTGCAAGGTTGTGAAAAGGTATGCTGTCTCCATTAGCAGCCAATTAATTGTATTTCAAGAAGGCTGATCGCCGAAGAATTGATACTTTTGAATCATGGTGCTGGAGGAGACTCT
The DNA here is from genome assembly GCA_900245905.1 of Lacerta viridis. Taxonomy (NCBI): domain Eukaryota; kingdom Metazoa; phylum Chordata; class Lepidosauria; order Squamata; family Lacertidae; genus Lacerta; species Lacerta viridis. The sequence goes on along the minus strand of OFHU01002771.1, from coordinate 160,376 downwards.
TGAGAGTCCCATGGACTGCAAGAAGATCAAACCTATCCATTCTCAAGGAAATCAGCCCTGAGTGCTCACTAGAAGGACAGATCCTGAAGTTGAGGCTCCAGTACTTTGGCCACCTCATGAGAAGAGAAGACTCCCTGGAAAAGACCCTGATGTTGGGAAAGATGGAGGGCACAAGGAGAAGGGGACGACAGAGGATGAGATGGTTGGACAGTGTTCTCGAAGCTACTAACATGAGTTTGGCCAAACTGCGAGAGGCAGTGAAGGATAGGCGTGCCTGGAGTGCTCTGGTCCATGGGGTCACGAAGAGTCGGACACGACTGAACGACTCAACAACAACAAAATTGTATTTTGTATAGCTGCTTTCTTTACAAATGGTAGCAATGAACCTCCCCAAATGAAACAGAAATGGACTGAAATTTAAATGCTCAATTAAAAATGCCCGAAGGCTATGACTGGACTCTACATTTGGCACCCCTGCTATTCAACAGGTATATAAACAAAATGGTTCCAAATATGATACACAGGTTGTTATCCATCATCTTCTGAAGTATAGAAAAATGATGCTATTATATGAAGATGACACAATTGTCTTGTAGTCAACTTGGTCTTACGACCTCTCTTCTAACAGTGCCACAGCAGTGAGTGCGCTGCCGCAATTGTGGCAACCTCAAAAGTGGCAGGTTATATGGGAAGAGTTGGCAATCCTACTATATCCCACACCAGTGCTGTACCCTCCAAAGTAGCTGTGGAAACGCTGGCATGGGATGAGACATGACCAACTTAGTTATGGATTTGAGCTGGAGCTTTCAGTGTTAACCAAAGCAGGAAGCAGAGCAGAGACACCACAGAAGTCAAAGGGAGGTAGCCTTGCATGAACAATTGAGGTTGCCATGTGTCACTTGAGGAAGCATCCATCTATGAATTAGTGCCATTGTGTCTTTCTGTGACCAAGTCATTCAGGTTTTGTGCCTCTTGTTTTGCGTTTCAATTCAGTTGATAACAGGACTCATCAGTTTGTAAAAATCAATGGGAGAGTCTTATAAATATAAACACATTTTTTGCCAGAAGATCAGCAACTTCACATTTGAGTTTTTTAAAGAAGGCTCATACCTTTTAGGCATGGTGATTTATGAATTTTGTGTTTGGCAATAAGGGGAGGATGAAAAGGTGTGCTCTTCTGAAGTCAGTAGTGCCTCCTGTATTGGACTTCCTTAGAAATAACCCAATTACCGGTACATAAAAAATGAATTTGATGGCACTGTGGTCACTATTTTGCAACTGGTTCAATGGCACACCTCACTCCAGGTCTTGTACCACAGGGTTTTGTTCCCCCATGGTGGGCACACATACTTAACCACTGTGTGAAGTAGTTGTAAATTATCATTAAAAAAAAATCAAAACCAAGTAAAAATTCTCTCACTTTTAATTGATTGTAATTATTCAAAACTTCTCAGATGACTGGTGCTTAGCTAACATTCATTCTGGTGTTTAGCTAACATTTGATAATGGGAAAATTGCCCAGACCTCAAGCACTGTTGCCATGTATCTCTTGTCCAGCAAAATTAGCCATGTTTTAAAAGATGCTTCATGTGCTCTTTTCAAAAACCAATCTTGGCTATGTCTTCTTGCCCCCACCCCCGATGATGTTTAATATGTGCTTAATTTGCCAGAGGATAATTGCTTTGATCTGATGCCGTTACAATAGAATGGATCAATTATTAATAATAACTATTGTTATTATATATTTATTTATATCCCACCTTTTCCCCCTGGCTTACGAATAAAACAGGAACAACTAAAAACATGGGGAAGGGGACACTAATTAAAAACCTATTAAAAATTAATCGAATTAAAACTATATTATCTATTAAAAACTGGTAGATAATTAATAATAACAATAATTTATTATTTGTACCCCGCCTATCTGGCTGGGTCTCCCCAGCCACTCTGGGCGGCTTCCAACAAATATTAAAATACATTAAAATATCACAGATTAAAAACTTCCCTAAACAGGGCTGCCTTCAGGTATTTTCTGAATGTCAGGTAGTTGTTTATCTCCTTGACCTCTGATGGGAGGGCGTTCCACAGGGCGGGCGCCACTACCGAGAAGGCCCTCTGCCTGGTTCCCTGTAGCTTTGCTTCTTCGCAGTGAGGGAACCACCAGAAGGCCCTCGTGCTGGATCTCAGTGTCCGGGCTGAACGATGGGGGTGGAGACGCTCCTTCAGGTATACAGGACCGAGGCCGTTTAGGGCTTTAAAGGTCAGCACCAACACTTTGAATTGTGCTCGGAAACGTACTGGGAGCCAATGTAGATCTCTCAGCACAGCACCAGCCCTTTCTTTAAAATCAGTCAGTTCCCAAAAGCCTGTTGGAATAAGGAGGTGACTTCGCCATGTATCTTCTGAAACGCTTCAAAGTGCCACTGAGGCAACGAAGGGAATAATTCACAAAGAGCCCAATGGCCTTTTGATTGCATGCACTATAGGAGCTAACTCTTAGGGGCCCAAAGTGTTGGGTTTGAAATTATACCTTTAAAAAAAAATAATAATAATAATTTTTATTATTTTATACTAAATTACTACAAAAAATAAAATATACATTCACATTCATTTATCAGTTTTGGCTATCATAGCCGTGACTTCCCTCAGACCTTCCACATGGCATTCTGATTTATATCTTAATATTATACTTCTTTAATCTACCATTGCTTATACTATCATATATCTCTTACTCACTCTACTATCATAATTACAATAATATTTCTACACATTAACTACAAAGCTTCTTGAAGTCCTATTAACGTATTCAACTGCGAATTGTTAGTCAAATAGTTCGTAAACTTTAACCAGTCTTTGATGAATTTCTGGTCCCGCTGTTCCCGGATTCTTCCCGTCATTTTGTCCAGTTCTGCATATTCCATCAATTTCACTGTCCAATCTTCTTTTGTCGGTATTTCTTCTTGTTTCCACCTTTGTGCTAGCAAAATCCTAGCTGCAGTCACTGCATATTGGAAAAGTTTAACATCCTGTTTTTTAATGTCTGTACCTATAATACCTAGTAAAAAGGCTTCAGGTTTTTTAACAAAAGTATATTTCAACATTTTTCTCAGTTCAAGATATATCATATCCCAATATGCCCTTACCTTCTTACACTCCCACCACATATGATAAAAGGTACGGGTTTGAAATTATACCTAAGCCGGTCTGATGTTAGTACTGTTTGTTTAAGAAAGCGGGTTCTCCTTCATGGAGAGCACGTGTTGCAGTGGGGGCCAGCAAGTCACCCCTCTGTTGCTGGGCGGGATTGTATAGATGGCCACTGCTGTGATTGGGCTCTGGGTGTCGTTGGGGAGATTTCTATGTTGCAATTGTTGATGGACAGCCCAGTGACTATATATTGCTTGGCTCACAGCGTGATATACCTCTTTGCTGCGTGCATCGGATCACCCGCCCCCCTCCCTATTATTAGGCCTCTGTGTATGACCTTGCTATGCCTGTCATGGGGTCGTCTGCTTTTGGGGCAGGGGCCTGGTAGGAATTTTTCCATTTGGCTGATTGGCTGGTGCCATCTGGTTTTCGCCTACTGCGTAGCAATTAGTCACAACTTGTAAGGTTGGCGGTTAGGCATTGGTTATTAATTGGTTGGTGGAGGGGCAGGGTTGGCTGTGGCTGCCCCTTCAATGCTGCTGCTGCGCGGGGAATTCCGTTAAAGGAATCCAGGGGCTCGCCATGCTTGTCCGTATCCCCCGGTCGGGGGCCAGGGCCACGCAAGAGCCCCTGGGAGCATTAGGGGAGAGGCGAGGGTCAGACCCCCGGCTCCCATTCTCTCCCCAAAGTGTTTTCCCCTTTACTGACTCCACAGGCAGGTGGATGTCAGTTCTGTCCCCAGCAGGACAGATAGTCTGAACCAATGCCTAAGCAACCACTCACATATTTTGTATTTTAATAAAGTTGTGGCCAAAATTATGCCAAAAACCTTAAACTTAATTTTCTGTCAAAACAAAATAAAATAAAAAATTCTTTCTAGTAGCACCTTAGGGACCAACTAAGTTTGTTCTTTGTATGAGCTTTGTGTGCATGCACACTTCTTCAGATACACTGAGACGGAAGTCACCAAACCCTTAAATACAGTGAGGGAGTGGGGAGGGGTATTACTCAGAAGGGTGGTGGGAATGGGTGATCAGCTGATAGGTGTGGAAAACCTGTTGACGACTCTTAACGGCTGCAATTAGTCTTGCAGGGAAAGGCAAGGGGTGAGATGGCTAAAGATAGCTTTGTCATGTATAATGAGATAAGAATCCAATGTCTTTGTTCAGACCAGGTTTCTCCATGGTTTTAAGTTTGGTGATTAGTTGCAATTCAGCCACTTCTCTTTCCAGTCTATTTCTGAAATTCCTTTGTATTAAGACAGCTACTTTGAGATCTTGTATAGAATGTCCTGGGAGATTGAAGTGTTCTCCTACTGGTTTCTCTGTCTTGTGATTCCTGATATCAGATTTATGTCCATTTATCCTTTGGCGTAGGGTTTGGCCTGTTTGTCCAATATAGAGAGCTGAAGGGCACTGTTGGCATTTGATGGCATACACAATGTTGGAAGATGAGCAATTAAATAGTCCTGAGATGGTATGTTTGATGTTGTTGGGGCCAGTAATGGTGTTGTCCGGGTTTATGTGGCAGCAAAGTTGGCATCTGGGTTTATTGCAGGCTCTGGTACCAGTGTCCATGTTGAGTCCTGTTGTTGTATTATTGTGGGTGAGGAGTTGTTTAAGATTGGGTGGCTGTCTGTAGGCGATGAAAGGTCTTCCTCCCAGAGCTTGAGAAAGAGAACTGTCATTGTCTAGGAGAGGTTGTAGATCTCTGATGATGCGTTGTACTGTTTTAATTTGGGAGTTGTATGTGATTACTAGTGGTGTTCTGTTATTTTCTTTTTTGGGTCTGTCTTGCAGCAAGTTCTCTCTGGGTATCAGTCTGGCTCTGTTGATCTGTTGTTTAACTTCATCAGGTGGATATTTTAGTTCTAAAAAGGTTTGCTGTAGATCTCTTAGGTGAGAGTCTCTGTCTGTAGAGTTGGAACAGATGCGGCTGTAACGTAGGGCCTGGCTATATACAATGGATTGTTTGGTATGTTTGGGATGGTAGCTAGAAGCATGTAGATATGTTTGTCGGTCAGTTGGTTTACGGTATAAGGTGGTGTCTATGTGTCCATCCTGTATTTTTATAGTAGTGTCCAAAAAGTGTATTTCTTGCATAGATTTCTTGCATAGATTTCTTGCATAATTTTCTGTGAGAAGTGTGTTTCATTTGAGGGGTCGTTTCGGGACCTCAACACACAAAAAGAAGTTACAGGTGCCGGTGTTTTGTTCTTAATTGGCTGAAGCGTGGGCGTTATGACTCTGTGTATATAAGGCTCTGTTGCAAAGCGTTTAGTGCTCCTAGCCTTGGGAGTTGGTGGGGGTTTGAAGGTTGGGAGTGAAAGTTCTTAGATAAAGTACAATTGATTTAGTGTAACAGAGTCTCTGAAAAAGGCTAGAAACTGATGGAGAGTTTTTACTTTGTTTATGTAAATTAAACTCTAGTTTGAGAAAGCCTTCCTTTTTTTCCTCTGGTGCCTGCTTTAGTCAAGTTAATTTTTCTGTTGCGTCTATTCTTTAACTCTGCGGGAAGCATACCTTTTTGTTCAGTACCCAGTTATTTTTTTCCCATTATGAAGTCCCTTTGCCGCCGCCCCTAAAATATTTGATTGAGGGAGCCACACCCCTCAAATTAATGGGCATTGCTATTCAAATAGTGTACGTGTGCCACACCTTGTGATTGATTATGCGGGGGGCGGAGCTTACCTCCCCCCCCCCAATATTTAATTCAAGTTGGCACCCTTGGTGTACATACTCCCAGTGCTCCCAGTACATAACTTACCCTGAATCCAGTTTGCTCTCACCACTGGTTATGGAAGAGATTAGCCACAACCCACATCCGTCCTGTCATTCCTTATGAAATGCTGCATCCTGGTGAATTTCCCCCCAAACCAGCTTTGATTCTAATGGGAAATAAAAAGAATGACCTAGCTAAGTTTTAAGTCAGTAATGTGTGCACAGCCTTTCTTTTAATGGTGCTTGTGTGGGATGGGAATATTATAAATTGTGCTGAAAGTCCCCTTTCCTTAAAGGATGTTTAAAGCAGGCTCTTAATTTTGTAGATTTGTTACCTTCGCAGCTTTTAAATCTTATTGGAACAGTTAAATGGCCTGGAAGGCAGAGGAGTAAATAGTGTTTTGAAAGCAATTACATATATGCTTGTGGTTTTCTTTTCAACTGGAAAAAACCCAGCCGCATTTGACTAAATTAGGAAGTCCCAGATTCAAATCTTGCCTCTGCTATGAACTCATTATTTGGTCATTATATCTGAGCCTCAACATTCCCTTCTCCTTTTATCTACAACATGGGGGCAATAATAGCAGCTTGCCTTTCAGGTTTACTAAGACTTATTACTACTTAGGAGTAAGTCCCGTTGAATTTAGTTGGGATTACCCCCGAGAAGACTTGAAAGGGGTTGTACTGTGAAATAATGTATGCAAAGGGCTTTGAACATTATGAACCGCTATATGAATACTAAGCATTGTTAACAGAAAGGTAAGTGCTCCTCATTTAAATAGCACTGCATTTCATAATTAGTAGAAAGGTTGATCTTTGTACGCACTCTGTGTCATAGTCCTGCGTGGCATGTTATTTTCTTCCTTTTCAAAGTATATTGCTTTAAAGTGAATAATGAGCTGTACATAGGTTTGCATTTTAATATTTAATTCAGGGTTCGCATTATGGCTGGCCTTTTATGTGGGAGCAACTGGCAATTTCAGTACTTGGGGTCACTGACAATAGTAGTATGTGACCCCTTGTGTCTGGGTTCATTAACCGTGAGTTCCCTTAGATTGCCGTATTTCTTTGCTTGCCATTAGCAACGATGAGTGCTTAGCTTAACTGCAGCACAACTCCCCATCCTAAGTATCACTATCTTGATTTATCATCAGTGAACCACAAATCAAGTTTCCACAACTAAGCCACATATAAGCTTGTGCACAGAATGACTTTCTTTGCCAGCAGTAATAATCCTTAAGTTTATTTATTCTTTCAGCAAGCAGCCTTATCAGACTAATTATTTCTTCACTCGGCTGCAATATAGATACCAAACTCCAACATAAACAACCCAAGAAACTTTACTTTCCACATTTAAATAACATTTTCCTGGGCTCTTTAGGCCTTGTCCAAAAGGAAGTGAGATTGCTGCAGAAGGACAATTCGCGTTGCCTGTGCTGTGGTTAACAGGAACTGGAAACAAACATTACTTTGGCCTTGGCCTAGATGAACCACAGTTAATTGAAAATGAGAATAGGTAATTAACAGCTTTTCCTTTCTTAGGGGATTACAGGATGCTTTTTTGTTCCTGGAGTGGTAAATATAAGCTGACTTAGACAAAACAGAGCATAAAAGCCCGAGTAACTCAGGAGGAGAACAATTGAAAATGCAGCTCTTTCTGCTTAGGCACACTCTTTGGGAAATAATAATGCAAACTAAGGTTTCCAAAGACTGTGTGGGTTCTGTCCTGCAGGGAAGAGGGCTCTGGGAGATTATTACTGATCCAGCTGCAAAATAAATAAATAAATAAATAAGGCTTTATTGTAAGGACGCAGAGTGTCTACGGATCTGAGCAGAGCACTAGGAATCACATAACACAAATTTTGTAATGCCTTCAGAAGTCTGAGAACCCGAGTATTCAGTTTATTCAACGTAAGTTCCAAATTCCACCAGGATCCCCAGTCACTTGCCGATATGCACTGATTTATCAACAAGTTATCAAAAGTTATTTCCTAAAATATAACAAAACACAAAAACACCCATACTACAATCCAACTGATAACACATGCAAACATTTGTATTTTTCTTCCAGGTGTACCCTTCAACATGTGCATTCACATCCACGCAAACCCAGAAACACACTACATTTTAAGGTAGTATATATGCAGGGAAGAATTTATTTTTCCTTCTACCTTAAAAAAACAAACCCTGCTTCAGTGTCCATGCTGGGGCCGCCTCCAATGCACAAAGTTGGGACTTAATGGTCTCCTTGCAACCATGATGCTATCTCAAGTTGTTATCAGCCTGACACAAACCGTAGAACAGGTCATCCTCTGAACCTCCCCCTTTACAACACTCCTGTTGCTATGAGGTTTCCTTTGAGGTTTTGACTCATTGTTAACTCCCCTCTGCATGACTGGGGGACAAACATTCAGATGGCCCATTCCTAGAGGCTTAATGAATCTGATAGATTCCTGAATGCGCTGCAGGATTTTCCAATGTTAGAACTCATGATACTGCTGAGGTCTTCCTTTGGAACAGCGAGACACCCTCAGCAAATCACTGTGAAGTGCGCACTCAGGCATTAAGATAGGGGGAGCGTGGCCCTGCTGAGTGTCCTGATCTTTCCACAGCACCTGATATGATTAATGATGCCATTCTAGTGCTTTGGCTCTGAGAGTTGGGAGCGGTGGTATTGGGTTACAGTGATTCTGCTAATTCCAGAGAGTAGCCCTGGGTGATTGCTTTTCTGTAAAGTGCCAGAGGGGGCTATTTTGTCCCCAACGCTATCCAACTTCTCTATGAGGCCACTGGGAATGAGAGATTTGGAACACAGTGCCATGCTTAAGGAACATCTGAATCAGGAGGTGCTGACCAGTGCCTGGACTCTGTGAAGACTGGGGCCCTATAGCTCTTGCGGTTGGAAAAATTGGAAAGTTCCCTTTTCTGGACCAGGTGGCATTCCCTATGGAAAAAAGCAGGTTCATCGCTTGAGGGTATTCCTTGACCCATTGTTGTCACCAGAAGCTCAGGTGTCCCTTTGTCATCTTCAGTGGATACACCAGCTACAACAATTCCTGGCAGGGGTGCTAGCTCCAGGGGGTCGAGCCCTTTTGCCCACCCCACATTTTGGGGGTAGGAGCCACCCTTCCAAATGTCCAGGAAGCCTGGAAGCAAAGCGTAGAGCTGAGCACAGTGTGGCCCCAGTGGCCGGCTTCTTCTCCTCCTCCTCCTCCCATGGAGGGGAAGAAGGGTTAAAGCAACCTTCCGCCAATGGTAGCACCAAGAGAAGATGGTGGAGGAGGAGGAGCCGGCCATTGAAGCCATGCAGTCACCAACTCCATCTGTGCCCAACATCCTGATATCATGTGTGCATCATTGCCCACCCCCTTACCCTCACAAGCTTGTGCCTCTGATTCCTGGACAGTGATGCTTGGCAACAGTGGTCCTCTAGACTCGATTATGTACCGTAATGAACTTTTTATGGAGCTGCCTTCCATTTGGTCCAGATGTTACTAGTGCAAAACTAAGGCTACTTAGTAAATTCTGTGCTGGCATTTCAAATGGAGACTTCACATATCGCATCCCTGTGATAATTTCTTTCCACTCATTGTGTGTTTTTCTTGTATTTCTAGGCAATGGTTATTCTCAAATTTTTAATGTGCAGGTACTGTATTTGGAGTGTGACCATGAGAGCTTTCACATAGCAAGGTATTTTAAATAGGGTAATAACAGAAATCTGCAGCTCCTTAATGCATCCTACCATATGAAGTCTTCACTAATTACTGAGTTTAGGTAACAGGCATGGTTGAAAGTTGTGCTGCATCTCTAGATTGGGTCAAAGTTTTTAGTTTAGTTTTCCAGTTGAAATGATAACAAGCAGATTTCATTCATGGTCTGAGTCATCTTCGTGTAACTGTATATAAATCACATTTTTGTTACTCATCCTCTACAGCCTCAGGAGCATGAATGGTGAATTATGGGAATAAGAAAATTATAGGCAATTTATGTTGGTTGTAGTCTTGTTTCTATGGTTGTGGGGAGGAAAAGATGGCTATAATTTGTAGCCTTGGAAACTAGGACTCTGAGGGCCAGCCCCACAAAATGCTCAGATTTCAGGGAGAGAGAGAAAAAACACAGAACACTATATTCCCATCTTATTTGGTAGAGCAGCTCCCCCCCCCCAGTAACAACACCTGCCTATTTGGTCAGTTTATTCACTGTTATTGACACATAATTGTTCCTGTTGGATTTATTTTTGGCAATTTATCCTACAAGACAAGAATAGGAATATCGTTTTTTAAAGTGGCATCCTACAGTTCAAGTTTAAGCGGTTAAAGATTTGATTGAAGGGAATAAGTGCTATTCAGGTGTTGTTTTCTCCGTGCCATTAGGATTGCGTGATGGGGGTGGGGAGAGACTCTGTGCATTGCCCCCATCTTCATCCCTGTCTGTCCCACATTGTTGGGGGCTTGTAGAGAGGAAGCTTGCTGAATGTGCATAGATTCTCCTTGTGATATAGAACCTTGATAGCTCAAGGTTCCCAAACGCAAGAAGAACCTGGGTGTGTTCAGTACGCCTCACCCCAACAGTCATGGGGACAAAATGGATAGGGCAGCAGGAGGCAATGCAAGAGTGGCAAGGGGTGAGCACATATGGCTCTGCTCTCTCCCACACAAACTTCAGTGCATGGAAAGAATAACGCCAGACTCTGACCAGTAGGACTAGACCAGGCATGGGGAACCTCTGACCCGTATACCGTCAGGCACTCAGTTCGATCTGTGACACTATTTTTTCTTCTTTTTTATTTATATTTTTTTTATTAATTTCCATATATTACAATAATAAACAAAATTATATTACATTACACCATGTCTCTTGTTGTGTATTGATTCAAGGGTTATAATATCTGTATTACTATTGTCTGTATTCACATTAGGGGAAAGTAACTGCCTTCCTGTTCCAGAAGGAACAGCTACTATTGGTTCATTCAAGTTGCTGCATTTGGATCCTCAGTCTTATTGGTTCCCACCAAAAGGCAGCTTTGTGATTGCTTGAGATTGTTCCCTCCAAAATGTATCCTTTCTAGCCAGTCTTTCTGTCCCTATAAATGTAGCATCCCTCTCCTCAGTTCCCCAGTCTTGTTTGCCTGAGTAAAGACTGTTACATGAAGAAGCCTCTCCTGCCTGCTATGTCAGAGCCGAAATCACTTGCTGAATCATGATCCCCACGTTACAACATCTCTTATTATACAATACTTTTTAGATGTTTATACAAAAATAATACACATCAAAAATAATAAAAAACAAAGAAAAACAACGCTTATAAGGAAAAAATAATTTTATCCAATATCTTTAAATAAGCCAACCATTTAGACTTCCTGTCAATCCCAACTGTATATTCATACAAATGAATGTGTTCCTAATACATTCATACAAATGAATGTGCTCCTAATACATTCTTATATCAACGTGTACCCTTCCTCCTATTGCTGAACTTGTTCTGTCTCCCAAGTCAATCAAATGCTGGCATAGATAGCGTACCCTTACTATATTTTCGGACATACAACTTATATTTATCCCATTTTTCCCAAAAAAATTGTTTGGAGTTACCTCTCAAACTATTTGTCAGCTGCGCCATTTCGGCAAACTCTTGCAATTTATTTTGCCAGTCTGTTAACGTCGGGGCGGCTTCTTCTTCTTTCCACCCCTTTGCCACCAAGGTCCGTGCTGCTGCCGCTGCATACAGAAATATCTCTCTTAAATTATTTGGAATGTCTTTACCGACTATACTCAATAGAAATGCCTCTGGTTTTTTGGAAAAGGCAATTCCAAACACTTTTTTTCAATTCTTCATAGATTGGACCCCAAAATACTTTGATCTTCCTACACATCCACCACATGTGGTACAGATCACCGTTATTTCCACCACACCTCCAACAATGATCTGTGAGGCCATTTCAGCCAAACCATGGGCACCTGCCCTAAACCTAGGCTGGATCTAGACACATCAAAGAAGCAGCTCATTTAAACGCGTTGCAAACTTCATACAGAGAAATACCGTTGGCGAAAAACCCGGACTCCACGGCGGTGTCTGGTGTCACAGTGTTATAACGCATATAAAGCGCATTATCTTTACAAATGTAGCCGAGTCCCTGATGTCATATAAGACATCACGTGTGGAGTAAGTAAAGACCTGGCTCAGGGGACTATCAGTTGAAAACCGGGTCTGGGGGCTTTGCAAAAAGCTATGCAAGTGTGGCGTGCTTTGAAAGGCGCTTTGCACATTTGAGCACATAATTTAATTTCAAACCACGCGGGCAAAAAAGAGAGGTTGCCTAATGCCACTGCTGTAACAGGTGATTAAGAAGCCTGTCAAATTTGGCCTGTTCTATAGCATTTATTGTTGTTGTTATGTACTTTCTGTTTTATTTCTGTATTTTATGCTGTGAACCGCCCTGCTATCTTTGGATGAACAGCAGAGGTATACAAATTTAATATAAAATAATAACAATTTCAGTGGGGGTTTTAAGCATATGGTGGGGTTTCTTTTGCCATATGAACCAACCAGGACCCTGCAATGACATCATTTCACAGAATCATAGATAGGTCCAGAGGGTGGCAACATGAGTACCGGCCTTTTCTGTGGTGGCTCCCTATTTGTGGAATCTTTAGGCACCAGGCAAAAACTTTCCTCTATAACCCTTTTATATAGCCTTGGCCTTTAACTCTCTGTGGCCTGTGGGTGGGATTTTTTTTTAATGCATTTCTCTTTCCTCTTGCTTTTAACGTACCTATGTGAGGTTTATTGTCTGCTACTCAGTTGTAATTTGCTTTGGCTTGCCCTGGGCAAGCCAAATTTCAGTGGTGTGTGTGGCCAGGGTGGTGTGCCTGCTCTTCCAAATAAACATATTTCTCTACCAGTCTGCAGACTCCCTGGCTGCCCCCATTTCCTGACTAGAAAAAGCCCATGAGAAGTTACCCCATGATAACTCTCCACTGGGATTTAATGGAGAAACAGGCACCTGGGAAAGTTGCAGAGTGCAGAGCACTGATGAGAGGATTTGAAGAATGAAAGGAAACCCCGAAACACCATTTTGCCACCTCAAGTTTAAGGTAATTTCCAACAAAACCGCTGCACCCAACCAATGATAATTTCACATAAATTTTCTCTCCTCTTTTGATAATTTCCAAGTGCAGTTTCTTTTCTCATTAACTGATGGGTAATGGTCAGAAAAAAACAAAGGGGGGAGTTGTGGCATACCACCAGTAGAATCTGAATAGTGCTGAGCACAACGTAATGGATGAGGTATTCCTCTGGTGAGCTATGTTTCTGGACCTCTGTTCTCAGACACATAAACCAACCTTTTCCTAGGAGGAGAATTCATATGAAAATACTATGCGAATAAAGTTCACATTTTTTCCCTCACCTTTTTGTAGCCAGAACTGCTGGCAAAGCCCTTTTCTGTCTCTTAAAACAACAACTACAACACAGTATAGTTTAAAATACCTCAAAGTTTTGGGCTGTACCTATTGAATATGGGGAACAGAGTATTGTGATCTCTGAAACGTGATGATCACTCAAGTCCTGTACCTTTTACAAACTTCATTGATTTGCTGCGATTGATCTATGGTTTGTTCGAAGCTCCCTCTCTTCATTACCTGCAATTCATTAAAATCTTTGGATTCTTTTTAATATTCTAGTAAGCGCCTCTTTGGCCTAGGATATTTCTGCACAGGAAAATATTACTTCTATGTCAGAATCTATATCATCATATTCCCTCTAGTACAGTGATGAATTTGCAATCTGTCTCCAAAGCCAATGTCAAATTGTGATCCATTATACATATTTCCTGGGCCTCTTAACATGGATGCAGAGTTGGATCTGCAGGTCAAACATGAAATAATATTAACAACAACAACAACAACAACGTCAACAACAACGTCTACCCAATATGGACTAAATGCAGGTCAAACATGAAATAATATTAACAACAACAACAACAACAACGTCAACAACAACGTCTACCCAATATGACTAAATGCAGATGCAGGTGGGGCCTAAAATCAGAAGGGTGCGCTCTCACTTTCACAATGAAGCACAAAGAAGATACTAAAAGCACAGAGGACACACACACAATAATGATGAAAGAAAGAGAAAACACACAAGCTGCCAAGGACACAATGCTGCATTCATGTTAAGTATGTTAAACTTTTTATCTGCTATATTACTATATTACTCTGCTATATTACTCTTGAGAGTCCAATGGACTGCAAGAATATCAAACCTATCCATTCTCAAAGAAATCAGCCCTGAGTGCTCACTAGAAGGACAGATCCTGAAGTTGAGGCTCCAGTACTTTGGCCACCTCATGAGAAGAGAAGACTCCCTAGAAAAGACCCTGATGTTGGGAAAGATGGAGGGCACAAGGAGAAGGGGACGACAGAGGATGAGATGGTTGGACAGTGTTCTCGAAGCTACTAACATGAGTTTGGCCAAACTGTGAGAGGCAGTGAAGGATAGGCGTGCCTGGCGTGCTCTGGTCCATGGGGTCACGAAGAGTCGGACACGACTGAACAACAACAACAACAACAACAACAACAACAACAACAACAACATATTACTATAACAGGCATGTCCAACAGGTAGATCACTACCAGTAGATCACTGGACATCTGTGGTAGATCACTGGCTCCCTCCTGAACCCCCAAAAGGGGGTAGATCTTATTGGATCTGCTGGTTTTAGTGGGGTGGGGGTTTAGTGTGCTGTACCTTTGTGCAGGATCTTCCTTGTTGCTGCAAACTGTCCTGCAGTTAATTGGGTTGAATGGTGATATGCGTACGTTGAACATAAGCAATGCTGCATCCTGCGCTCGCTTACTTTTGAATAGGCCACACTGACTTAAGTTGGATTTACATCTGAGAGAACAAGCACAGAATTTGACTGCCTGTCCCAAACTGTGGAAACATGCAGGAAGCCCCCAGACCATGTGAACTGGCCCCGAGAACAGAAAGAAAAGAAAATTGGATCAAACACAGGGGATAAGAGGCACCTAACTGAGCTTATGAAACTTTCAAGTCCAAGTGCCCTTTAATAGCTCCCAGACACTCAAAGAACCTTTGCTTGGCTCCCAGGGAAGGATAAATTTGTCTATTACCACTGTTCTTAAGTAAAATATATCCAGTTACCTAAGCAACTTTCAATAGAAGGGAAACCCAGCCAGGTACCAGTTAACCTTTGTACCTACTCCTCCAGGAAAGAAAATGTATGTACCTGTCTATTAATACACAGACATTTCAGATGCAATTCTCTAGGGTTTCTGGTGTACCAGTTTGAGTCCACATTCTCTCCTTCCTGTGGATATTTGTAAACAAGCATATTAAAATAAGTAGGCAAACCTAAGAGCAAATAGTAAAGTTATGGGCACTTGTTGACAGTGATTACTTAAGTCATCTTCTTATTCACACTATTTTCCAGTCATCCTTGATACCACATCCATTCACTGCAATATTCAACAAAATTTAAGTAGAAGCACATTCATTTGAATGGAGCTTGCTTCTAAGTAAGTGTTCACCAGATTTTACCCTGAGCCGGAAGTCATTAATACTTCCTGTTCAAAAATAAAGAAATAGGAGTGCAATGGAGGTCCATCCCTCTGTGGAATGTGGATTTCATTCTAATATCAGTTTGCTAAATACTGACTGTGAGGTTTGGAGCTTTCAGGGTTAAATAAGCTCAACAGTACGGCCCTCCCACAGGGAACATGTGTCATACATCCGGGTATCTGCTGTACGTGAATGCCTATGTGATTGATTTGACGCACTGTTTTTGTTCAGTCTTTGTTTCACTTTTGACTGAACCGGAGCGGAGATGTCGTCCGAATCTCCAGGAGAAGCTCCATGATTTATATGTCTGTAAATAAAGCGTACTTACTTTGAAACAACCCAGACGTTGTGGGAGTTTATTTGCCGGCACGAAAGGCACACATACCGTTGCGCAAGAAGAAGTAAGAAGTAAGAAGTTTGAAAAACTCTGCAAAAGCACTGGAGAAGCAGGAGAACGCACCAGAAGCGTAGCTGGACACCATTTCCAATTGCTAAACTGGTTTTGAGGCTTTTCCAGTTAAAACCAAAAGCCCAACACTAACAATAGACCAAAGAGCCTCCACACACAAGAGCCTCCTCTTAGGGGTGATCCAGCCTGTTCTGCACCCCCCCCCCCATAGAGAGAGAGAGACCACACCATGCTGGAGCCTTGCTTACTGGGGCTACACGGCTGCAGCGGTTGCTGGGCAATATTAAGCTAATGCAATGATGACAGTGATGTGCTATTTCTTTGCTACTGCCACTTTTACGGAGTAGGCTCTGAAATGAGCTCTAAATCATGTTTGGTTTGACTTATCCTGAGTCTTCCTCCACTGTCAGTGTTAGTCTTCATAGATATTTCTTTGCCTTCCACTCCTTGGAAAAGCAGGAAGCCTTTCCAGGCCATCCTAATTGTTCCACTATCCCTGTCGGAATTCCAATAAGGAATTCCACTAAGCCTGAACCCTCGCAGGAAACGATCCCTCCTCCAGATCACCGACAACCACAACAAAACAGAACAAGAGCATCTTCTGAAAACTATGTTGGGGCAAAGTTTTAATGGAGACAGGTCCATGGTTGTGCTGCAGGCCATGACATTCTGAGCCACGGCAGCCAAGGGGACTTTGGCATAGTTGTTGAGGTCTTTCAGAGGAAGCAAGCTGAAGGGCACCAGCATTACTGTTGGGACCATCTGCCCTAGATCAGCCAGGGAGAATGCAGGGCAGCAGGGTGAATGGTACAAAATCCCAGTCCTGTCTCACTGGGCGACCACCAAATGAACATACTCAAAATTGGGAAACCCCTGAACAGATGACCTTGATAAGGGGGATGGAATCTCAACCAACCACTGCCATTCTGCTTTGGGAGAGCCAGTGTGGTGTAGTGGTTAAGAGTGGTAGACTTGTAATCTGGTGAACCGGGTTCGCGTCTCCACTCCTCCACATGCAGCTGCTGGGTGACCTTGGGCTAGTCACACTTCTCTCAGCCCCACTCACCTCACAGAGTGTTTGTTGTGGGGGAGGAAGGGAAAGGAGAATGTTAGCCGCTTTGAGACTCCTTCGGGTAGTGATAAAGCGGGATATCAAATCCAAACTCCTCCTCCTCCTCCTCCTCCTCCTCCTCCTCCTCCTCCTCCTCCTCCTCCTCCTCCTCTTCTTCTTCTTCTTCTTCTTCTTCTTCTTCTTCTTCTTCTTCTTCTTCTTTCTTGCTTTCCAAACCTCGCCTGTTACTACAGCTAGAAACATGATGGCCAGAACTGGGCAAGATACATCCCAGCCAAGTTTCTGTCACAGAAGTGGTAGTTTAGCTTTCAGTGATTACAAAGAAGCATTAAAAATGGAATCCCCTCCACCTGTTGTATGAAGCGATACAGTCCCTGCCTCCTCAATTCTGCTGCATGTGCAGACTCAATTTATTCATGCTCTTCTGCGAATTTTGCTGGTGTGAACCCTGCTCTCATTGGTCCAAATCCAACTCTCTTTGTTTTGAATCTCCTTGGCTCCACAAAGAATTTCCAATATCATTGACCGTGCAGAGTGAGGAAGTCTAATTATTGTGATTGGAGTGGAGTCCTGGCAGAATCCCACTTGATCCACTCAGTGATAAGAATGGATAACTTAAAAAAAAAAAGCAGAGTTTAAATCAGCTACATTCTGTTCATTTTGGCAGACCCCACATTCCCAGGCTACAGCTGATTCAGCACTCAATCACATTATGAATTTGGTGCATCACATATTGATTTCTGCACTTTCCCCCCCCTCTCATTAGGAAGCCATGTGTCACAGCCTGGTAGACCTAGAACAATGTAAAGCATACTTTAAATATTTCGAATCTTAACAGGCTATGTAGCCAGTAGAGCCTGCAGAAGCATGAAAGCCAGTCACATATTTTGATTCAGTAAACTTTAGGGGGCAGTCCAAGCCCCTGACTAGCATCAACAAGACTTAATAAAGCAGTGCATCCATTGTTGCATCCACAGCCCTGCTGCTCGTGCCACTTTGCTAGACCAGCTTCCAGGTGGGTCCAGCACTGAGTCCCATATTGGGCCCATTGCCATTGGGTGATGGCAGCAGGGTTAGCTCAGGACCCAGCAGATCCTGGGGCAGCCCAGCCTTGGCCCTTCTCAGCTTCGGAAGTCCTTCCACCCAGTCCTGTCTCCCATTGCTCATCTGGTCCGGCCCTGAATGGGAAAGAAGACTTCCCCAAAGAGTGCACGAGAGCACAACCCTAGCTGTTCTAGCACACTTTATGCCTGCTGTAGAGTTTATAGCCGCAGCATCTTTTTTGCAATATTGGTCTCAATGACTTGTCTAAGGAGAAACTTTCTAGAACCAGTGGGAATGTTGCAGTTGGTATATACTGGCTTTCTATTGCGACAACAGAAGTGTCCTGCAGTCTTTGTTCTGACCGCTACAGGATGTAAGAAACTGCTAAAATGAAAGATACCAAAACGTGTATGACAGAAAACTTGCTGGAAAGAATATAGAGTAGTGGGGACCTATTGCGTGTTCAGACCCAGAGACCTCCCCCTTAAATAAAGACACATTTGATTCAAATTTTAGTTTTAGTTTTTGGCAGAATTCAGGCCACAACTTTATTGATTGCAGAAAAGTGAGTGGTTGCATAGGCTCTGGTTTGACTAGCTCCCTACACGCTTGCAGGTAGCGCTGACCCAGAGCTCTATCATAGGTCAGCCAAGGGTGCAGGGGTGTAGGAAGGGAGGGGTGAAGGAGGCGGGTTGCCCCGGGTTCTACTCTGGGAGGGGTGACAAGATGGCCCCTGCCTCCCCCCAGTTGTCGAGGGTGCACGCTAGTGAGGCATCTGTATGGGCTGCTGCGTCTGTATGGTATGCCGCTCGCGCGGTAGCCTGTACAGTTGCTGTGCAAGTGGCAGCCCATACTGTTCCTCTGCCACTGAACACCCGAGGCAGGTGAAAAGCCTAGGAACAGGCTCTGTTCAGTCCCCAGATGCTCCCCTGGACTAAGGCACAGGCACATCCCCCTCTCAGAGGTTGACCAAACCAAGCTGAGTCCCTGGATTCCTTTAACGGAATACCCTTCACATAGGGATGGCGAGAGCGTTCTCCCATCCCTATCACCTGAACCAGAGCCTATCCGCAACCTTACAAGTTGTGACGGATTTGCTACGCAGCAGGCGAAACCCAAATGGCAACAGCCAATCAGCCAAGTGGGGGAAATTCCTGCTGTGCCCCTGTCCCAACGACAGACGACACACGATGGCATAGCAAGGTCAAGCGCACAAGCCCTAAAAATAGGGAGAGGTGGGATGCACGCATCGAAAGAGGAAGCTCTGGATCACATGCATGGGTATATAGGTCCCTCGATCCGTTTAGACTGCAACCCCATTGGCCAGATTACACCCAGCAACGAGGGACCTACCAATCGGGTGTTGTGGCTATCCAATAGACCCACCCACAACCAGGAGGTCAGTCTCCAGGTCTCACCGCAACACGTGCCCTTTTTGAGGGAGGACACGATTTATCACCTTTCTCAGGAATGAGCAATAATGTTGTGCTTCTGGGAGACCGTAGTAGCATGTATTGGAAGGATTGGGGATGCAGATCACTTTGAATATCCACTTTTCTGTTTTGTAGATGAAACGTGACAATATATATCCTAGAAAGAGTTGGCTTATTTGGGGGGTGAAGGTGGGGTGGGAAGCTGCAAAGATGGATGCAACAAAGTTAAGGAATA
Source organism: Lacerta viridis (assembly GCA_900245905.1). NCBI lineage: Eukaryota > Metazoa > Chordata > Lepidosauria > Squamata > Lacertidae > Lacerta > Lacerta viridis. The sequence goes on along the minus strand of OFHU01002771.1, from coordinate 140,731 downwards.
AATGCAGTGCCTTCCATTATATTCTAGCAGTTCTCTAGCATCTGGTATGTTCTTGCCATGGGGGAAAATACACATCAGATCAGGTTGGAAATCCTGCAGATTTCTTTGACATCTGGTATCTCAAGTTCCAGAGAACCAGGACATATCTCTGCAGCCTTCATCTAAATATAGCCGAAATCTCAGTAGCATTTCCAACAATGAATATGTATTATTAGATTAATTTTGCCTATATGACTTGTAGCATAACTGCATTTGACAAACCTTTATATAAGATTTTTTATGATGTTTGATTCTTATAATTTAAAATAAATAAATAGAAACTTATATCTATACTGCCTTTCATGTAAACGTAAAAAGGGAGCATGCACAAATGCATTAAAATTATACTGCTTTCAGAATGAGCAAAATAGCAGCCAACACTAGGCCTCAAAAGACACAGTAAGTTTCCACAGTCAACTGGAATCTGTGCAGCAAAACCCTAAGGGAATGCTTTTGTTTTTAGCAGATGCTGAAGTGCCATCAATGCTGGCACCTTCCTTAATTCAGAAGAGAGGAGATTCTAAAGGAATGGTGCCACTAGCGAAAAGCTCCTCCATGCTCACTGCCAAACAGACCTTGTCGATGATGGGGCAGTTAGGACAATCTTAAAGGTGAGGAAGGCCAACATGGAGAAAGATAGCCCCTCAAGGCTCCAAGCGGTTTGTGTATTGTTGTTGTTTATTGTGTTATTCATGTTAAATTAAATTGGTTCATTTAAAAAATAATAATCTTGACAATCTTGAAGTTTTGGCTGCAATATCTCAGAGAATATTTGAAGCCAAAAAAAACTTTGTGCTTTGGCTTCCTTATCAGTGAGATGGAGTCATAGGATGTTAAACTCTGCCAGGCCATTAAGAGGTATAATTTGCTATAGCTTCATTGCAATCAATGACAGTTGAAATGAGTTTGGGATAACAGCCACATGACCACGTTGATGGGTGGCCTGATATTCTGGCATCTGCACACAGTGCTCTCTCTCTCAGATTTAATCCTAGAAAATACTGCTGAATTCTGTGTGTTCTTTTAGTTAATTTAAAACAAGAACCAAACCCCAAGCAGCAAAATGCTAACTCTCTTCTGTACATGCTAGTCTGAAAGGGGCACTTTTCTCCCCGATGGGCAGGATGAACGGTTTTCAACAGAGTGAATGTATCATTTAAAAGATGAGCCTCTTGACTGATATGAGTAAAAGCGGAGAAATGGAGAGAGAAATTCAAATAACATGAACAAAAAGCAACCAGCAATCAGTGGTAAGCACAATTACCAGCACAATGGTCAGCTGTCCCAACCGAATTTGTGGTTTTGGCCAAAACAAGTGAACGGAGCCAAGACTGATGCTCCCCCTACGCTTTGCAAGGCAGACGTGAACATAAACAGTAGGAGAGGAGCATATCTCCAAGTCCACACCTGACACTCTTCGCTTTGAACATAAAGGGCTGCCTTTTTCCGTGTAGCTGTTCTTTTCTGCAGTGCTTTTAGGCATCTATTTTGCTAAGCAACTAATGCACACAGGTTTTTAACCACCCTATTTACGTCCCTCTCCCATCATCTCATGATGCTACTCCTTTGTGTAAAGGCTAGGCTGAAACCACCCAGTAAGCTCAAGTATATATTTAACAGGACAGGGGAGGAAAATGCCTCAGTTTCTCAGCAATTTGTGGTGCACTTCTTTTCCTTCCCTGGGCTGAGCAAATTATGAAGGAGCAGACCTGAGGAAACTGCCCATCCCGAAAGCTGTGCCATCCTGAATGAGCTCTCGAAGGAGGCACCCAGATAGTTGTCCCGTTTTGGAACAAAGGCCTTGTTCTCTCTGAAATGCAGTGCTTTTTTCTGGGGGGGATACAGGGGTACACATACCCCTAAACATTTTGTGAATCTAAGTTTGGCCTCATCGAGGGGCAGTATTTCAATATCAGTAGGTAAATGACAGTGGTACCTCTAGTTACGAACTTAATTCGTTCCGGAGGTCCGTTCTTAACCTGAAACTGTTCTTAACTAGAGGCGTGCTTTTGCTAATGGGGCTTCTTGCTGTCGCTGTACCGCCGGCACACGATTTTCGTTCTCATCCTGGGGCAAAGTTCTCAACTCAAAGTAACTCTTCCAGGTTAGCAGAGTTTGTAACCTGAAGCGCTTGTAACTCGAGGTACAACTGTACCCCTAAACATTTTTATTTATTTATTTTTAGAAAAAAGCACTGCTGAAATGTAAAGCTGTATCTGGACGAATGGATACAGCAGGAGATAGTTCAGATGATCAGATGCTTCAGCATATTGTTACAGGCCACTCCAATCTTCTGTGCGAGATTCCAGGGGTCTTAAGCAGGGGTTTGTGTTTCATTTGGAAAATTAAGGCACAATGAAGGCTATAGTGCAGGCATCTCCAAAGTCCGTTTTGGGGCCTAATTCGGCCCGCCGGCTGATTTAACCCGGACCTCTTGGCAGTACCAGTATATATCTTGGGGTAAAATCCTAGAAAAAGCTCAGCAACTTCAAACCTAAAAAAAGCTCAACACAACAACTCGGGGGTAAAATTGTAAAAGAAGCTCAACTTTGGTCGGCCCTCACACATGTTCACTTCATCAAATCTGGCCCCTCTTTGAAATAAGTTTGGGCACCCCTGCTATAGTGTCTTTATAGCCTTTTGCTAACTTGATGAGAGACTCCACTTCTTGTCTCATGTTGAATGTCCCACCTTTTGTCATGGTACTGACTCTTCCACCACCTGTTTGGTCCTTCTCTCTGCCAATCTCCTGAGGAAGCTGTCTTGGCTTGGGTTTATTCCCGCCCCTGCAATAATTTTAGGGGATCCTTGCCCTCTACAAACCCATAACAGAAAACATTTGCAGCACACAGAAAATTAAGATGTCAGTGGAAAGCTCAGCCTTTCCCCCCCAATCAGCTATTTTTTCGGTGTCAACGGGTCGGTTTGTTTGTTTGTATTGAAGAGCATTCAATCATGCATGCCCTCACCAGAAATATGAAGCAGCTTGGCTCAGAATGAGGCCAAAGGCTTTTGGTGAAAACTCATATTCTGAAGACCAGAAAGCTTGGGCTTGTCATCAAGATTTCGCATTGCGAAGGCGGGGGGGGGGGGAATCACAAACCAAAAACAGCCTTAAAATATCGGTTTTCCTCACCCTCTGATTTGATGAAAGGTTTTATCATCCAAAAAAGGGAATGCTTCAATGCAAAACAAAACATGCATAAGCATTTGTGTGCTACCTATAAATAGCATCATGTTGATTCTATGGCTGTTGTGGGGGGGGATTGCTATCATATCAAGAAATATATCCTGCCACCCCCAGCATAGCATCAGATGCTGGCATGTGTTGGGCAGGCCCCACTCATCTGCATTTTAGCTGGGTCTTGAAAAAAAGCATTGATCCTGTAGCAGAATGTTCTGCATAAGAGAAATTTTCAGGAAATGTGCCAAACAGTTTGGTGGACACGCCCACCAAAAATGCAATGTATAATAGCAGAGAGACGTATCCCCTTCTGGGATAGGCATGGCAAACCCAGCACATGATCTTCGGGGGCTTATCCACACTTACCTTTCCTCCACGCTTTTCAGGCACAGGCCCAAAAGCACTTGTTTCCTTCTGGAGCTTTCCCCATGAAAACCTGTTCTTTAAAGTTCAATCAGAGCAAACATCAACCCATTGAAGCCCAAATGGACATTTGCTCCAGGCTCTTCCACACTTCCGCTTGTCCTGTGCCTAGAAATCATGGGTCCAATGGGTTTTCTGCTTGTCCCATGCTTTCTAGGCATGGGTCCTGATTGCCTTTGCCTCAATGTTTTCAGCCAGAAAGCCTGCTCTTTAGCACTAAATCAGAACAAACAGCAGTCTGCAGAAAACCCAATTGCTGTTTGTTCCAATTCAGCGCTAAACCGTGGATTTTCCCAGGGGAAAGCAGCAGGGCAGATGGAAGTGTGGATGACTGACCCCTCCGATTCGGATTTTTTAAAAAGTTGGTTTTTGCAGACAAAACTTGAGGGAGCACACTCAGACACAGAGCGTTAAAGTGTAGACCTCTGCTTGAAAACAGCGGAACAAAAAGTAAGCGTGGATAAGTCTCTGCAACTTTCTTTTGGATGGAAAACCACAATATTGGATATAAAACAAAGAAACATAAGAGCCTTGCTACATCAGACCAAAGAACAACTCTTTCCTCAGATGCCTTTTGGAAAGGTCAACATATATATATTATAAATCAAACAATTATAAATTGGATCCCACCAGCTAAAATTAGCCTCCACTGACTAATCAACTTAGGTTCCATTGCATTAATCTATTAATTAAAGGTTACAAGTCTAGTTACAGCTTATGATAACACAGGCCTTTTTATCCAGGATTATCATATAAAAATATGAATTACGGTGTGCTAGGAAGGATGAGCACTGTAGAGAGATGTGTTGGTAAGCATAAAGTGGTTTTCTTTGAAATCTGGAACTAGCTCTATACAGCAGTCATCTGAGAATAGTGTGGTTTTTTAGTGGCCACCAAACATGGTTAGGATTTCACTTCTGTGACTCAATGTTTTGCTTATTTTTGTGGGTATCTGATAGCATATTCTATGCCAAGCAACTTGAAATTCTGTCGTATTAAAAATTAATGCAAGCAAATCAGATCAACAAAATCACTTAAGGTTCTTCTGGGAAATGTGTATTGTTCATAAAACATGACAATATAAATTACTTTAACTGAGGACAGAAATGCAGAATTAAGAACAGGGCACATTTGTTGTTTTGAACAAGCAGCTCTCCATTATATAAAGTCAGCTACAGCTGCATTGTCAAAAAACATTGCTATACCATCCTTAATCTCCATAACAGGCAGCACAGGAAGGTGTGAACACAGTCTCAAGGGTGACCTGCCTTTTGCGGGGAAATGGGACACAGGATTTGACAAAATCGAAAATTATTTCCAGTAGCACCTTAGAGACGAACTGAGTTTGTTCTTGGTATGAGCTTTCGTGTGCATGCACATGAAAGCTCATACCAAGAACAAACTCAGTTGGTCTCTAAGGTGCTACTGGAAATAATTTTTGATTTTGTTTTGACTATGGCAGACCAACACGGCTACCCACCTGTAACAGGATTTGACATCCGCTCCATGTCCCTTGCAGTTTTATCTACTTGCAGTTTTATGTGCTTTCGAACTGCTAGGTTGGCAGGAGCAGGGAACGAGCAACGGGAGCTCACCCCGTCGCGGGGATTCGAACCGCCGACCTTCTGATCAGCAAGCTTTGTTAATATGGCACCCTGAGTGAGGACAAAATTTGCCCCCAAATTTCTTTTTTTCCACAATAATTCCTTTTGAAATTATTTATTTGTATAAATACAGGTGGTGGGGATTGTTTTACTGCTGTAAAGTTGAACTGTTCAGAGTTACCAAAAACTGATGTGGAAGTCATAAGAATAAATTTGCTCATTAGCAAGGCTGTGAAAGCTATCTGTAAATAGAGAGCAATTTCCTCCTCCGTCTCAGTACTGGGAAAGTCACCTCTTCTCCCTCTTGCATGCCATTGTTGCTAGCAGGTTGGAGTGCTCCAGAAAGAGGACAACTTGTGAACAATGGTGGTACGTACGCAACAGGGTGTCATAGTCCCGTGCTGCCCAGCCACGGCAGAGCTCAGTGGCAGGAGAGGCCAGCCAACCAGTCGAGGCCCCAGCGGAGTACTTTCCTGGAGGCAGAGTCCATATGCAAGGTTCAGTCCAGGCCTAAGTTCAGGAGTATCTCGGTTCACGTAGTCAGATGGTCCGGGGGTCAAGAGAGCCAAGGGTTCAAGGTCACGAGAAGCAAGAAGCAGCAAGGTCTGGCCAAGCTAAAAACTCAGCTTAAGAAAGCTGGAGCCAGCAGGTTGACATCAGGAGCAAGAAGGCTGATCAGCAGCAGATAGAGTCACGATGCCTTAATGCTCCTTCAGGCTGCTGTGCAGCAGGAAAAGCCAATTCCTGGCCCATGACACTGGGAGGAGATGTGCCTTTCCAAGGCTAGCAAAGAAGAAGAAGAAGAAGAAGAAGAAGAAGAAGAAGAAGAAGAAGAAGAAGAGGAGGAGGAGGAGGAGGAGGAGGAGGAGGAGGAGGAGTTTGGATTTGATATCCCGCTTTATCACTACCCGAAGGAGTCTCAAAGCGGCTAACATTCTCCTTTCCCTTCCTCCCCCACAACAAACACTCTGTGAGGTGAGTGGGGCTGAGAGACTTCAGAGAAGTGTGACTAGCCCAAGGTCACCCAGCAGCTGCATGTGGAGGAGTGGAGACACGAACCCGGTTCCCCAGATTATGAGTCTACCGCTCTTAACCACTACACCACACTGGTCTTTGTGGTTTGTGACCACTAAAAACAGCTTGAGCAGGCCAGATCCAACAGCAGGCCTCAGCTTCAGCACCCCAGCTTAGTCATAGATCGTCACCAAATTTGTCATTCCAGAAGTTCATAAATGTTGACCAAATGGCCAACAATAAATTCATTTTCATACGTACATTTTCACAACCCCAAATGTGGCCCTCTATTCTCCCTTTTCTACCAAGGTCATGCCTCCTCCCCAAGCCGCCCCCCTCCCTGGTCTCACTAAGTGCCTGGAGTGTGTCCTCAGTCTGCGATGATGGCTCTTCCTTGCCTGGATAAAGGATGGAGAGATGTGGAGGTGGAATCTAAAAACCTCTGGCTTCTGTGTGGCTGCGATGTAGCCTACCATTCAAAGGAACGAGTGGCATCCCTTGCTCCATCCGTCTTTCTCTCTGGCCACACTCGTCACTGCCATCAGGGCTCCCCACCCCTCCGCTACACAATGTCTAAGTAATGACCTCTATACAGAATCCCTGCTGCTTCCGGAGAGACATTATTTCTATAATCAGAATTTAACCAGGGAGTTGTTCATTTTCATAAATTTCTTCCTGGGGAGTGTAATTGTAGTCGGGTGATGGGGAATCTGTCAGTCATGGGAACGAGTGCTTTTGATATGCATTGCAGCATAGTATTGAGGGTAGATTTTTTTTCTCTCTCTCTCCCCTTCTTCTATTTTTAAAGCTTTCCCAGAGCAGGGAAGAAAAACAGAGACAGTGTCCCAGCTTTACTAAGCAACTGATGATTAAAGCAAGGCAAAGAGTCAAAAGGGAGCACTTAATAATTGATTTGCATTGGTGCAACAACTTGGTGTCACTATTAAATGTGTCCAGTTGCTCCCCAGTCTCGCCCCTGGGCTCAAGGGCTGTGTACGTACTTGTCATGCTTATGACCCCCTTTGCCTCCACCCACCCGGAGAAGAGATTGCATTTCTGGTTCAATTTACAGTATATAGCTTTTCTCCGAGATATAAGCTATATAACTGCCTCAAGCCCTGCATAATCGTACATTTGTGTTATGAATTTATATGCCTTTTAGGAAGGATATTACTGAAAAACAAAACCACTATTCATGCCATTTTGATGCAGGAAGCAAGACAAGGGCACTGTATCCATCAGTGTTACATTCACTTTTCTTCTCCTCTTTCCCCGCCCCCCCTCCCCACCACTTTGAACTCTTTTTCTATCACTGGATCACAGATTCTAAATGAGAGTATTTGTTTGGAGTCTCTCTCTCCCCCCACACACTTTTACTATATGTTCTGCAACCCCTTATACAATTGCAGCGCTTTAAATATGCAGCCGTCCACCCTTTTCTCAATGGAAAGGTTTGTAAATATATTCCAAGAGAAAATTTCCTAAGCTGCAAAACCAAAAGGAGCTAGGAAAACGAATGACCTCCAAGCAGGGTCAAGTTATCAAATCTATAACATTGTGTCTTGAAAGGGAATCATGGGAATGCATACTAAATGCATGACATTATTTTCCTCTTTACTCCCAAAGAGGGTATGACTTTCCTGTATTTATTTTGTTTTATTTTTTTTAAAGAACACCCAACACGTTCACACTGTAGTTTGTGTCCTGGGCTCTCAGCCTTTCCAAATGGCTTGAGACTTTAAAATTTAATCAAGGGATTTCTTAATGGAGGCTAAGGAAGAGCTACATCAGAAATACACTTGACAAAAGGGTAACAAATTTCTACTTAATTATTTACAATGGCCCTCTGCTGCTACTTAGAGACAGACTTGCAAGCATCAAAACTGAGCAGGCCTGGAAGGACAAGGGCATCAATTTGTCCTCACACCAAGCAAACAGCTTTCAAGATTGCATCTTGTTGATCTTGATGAAATTACAAGTCTAGGATCTGATGCACTGTGCCAGTAATTTACGATCACAGGTCACTGTCAGTTGAATGTTTTCCATGCACCCTGAGCTCACTTGTCATTTGCATGCAATTCATTTTATCATCTAAATGATATTTTTCCATCAAGCCTCCGGGCAGGCAATCGCAACCTGAAAAGGTCTGTATTTTATAAAAAACCGACCTTTTTCATACATCACAAAATTGCAGTGTTGAAGCAATTAACCTGTTAACTCCGGAACAGGGATTCTTTTGTTGTTTTAACATTTCTGGCTTGACAGACTATGTCACTCAGTTATGAACCTCTGTACTTATGGACATTTGGTCTTTCAAAAACGTTGTTTATATTTACTTGGTTGATAGGAAATATCTTTCAGCCAACCACAGACTTTTCTGTTTTGAAATTTCCAGCTGCATTTTCTTTTTGTGGGATGCTGCTTTTTAAAAAGAACAATGAGTGTGCAGTTTGGAAAACTGTGAGGGGGGGGTAGCCACTTTCCTGTCACTTTCCAGGACAACTAACATAATGTCCGAGGATTTTTCTAGCTGCTAAATCCCAGAAACATCTGGAGTTCCCAGCAGTAGTCAGAACTGGGAAGAGCGCACACTTCTGGCCGGTATAAAAAAAACAGAGCTGTCAACCTTCCATTTATTATTATTATTATTATTATTATTATTTATTATTATTATTTTTTTTTGCATTGGCAAACGGCCATAGCTGTCAACTTTCCCTTTTTTTGCAATGGGAAATGGTGCTGGAATAAGGGAATTTCCTGCAAAAAAAGGGAAAGTTGACAGCTATGATAAAAAGGATGTTTTTGACAGACCCTTAACCCAACAACTTGAGGCAGCAGGGGGCAGGGAGGGATTTGCCAATATTATTTACTGACAGGGTGACCAGAATGACATTTGTATTCCAAGCAAGGATGAACCACGGATGTATTTAATGGCATTATAATACTTTCTGCTTTATTTTCATTTTCTTTCTCAATCATTCCAAACACAGAACTAGACTCCCTGCAATGCCCCGTGCTGCAGCAGACTATGATACTGTTTTTAGCCAGTTTCCTATTCAGAAGATGAGAAGCAGATTATGGGCCACAAATTGAGATTCGCTGGTGCTAAAAAAGAACCACCCCTGGCAGCAAAGAAACATCTCAAGTGTCACCTTTGTCGTGATTTGAAATAGCTGCCTTTCAGGCTTGCCTTCAGATCGCAAGACTTCCCTGCTCGTTGGCTTCAGTGTTGAGAAGGATGGGCTTGACATCAATGAAAGAAGCCATAGCTGAGTGACAGAACAACACAGTGCAGCATAGACACCTTCGACAGCAAGTTGCGGGAGTCAGCCCCCATGGCTGTTTCCATCCTCCCCAGCTGGTACCCCAGTGGTGGGGATGCTTGTTTCTCGCTGGTCCTGGATGGATGGCAGGCAGCCCCACCTAGTTGCCTTCTCCCAATGTGTGTGTGAACTTAACTGTTTTTAGTTTACTTTTTTGTTGCTATTTTGTTAATGTTGTTTTATAGATTATACATTCCTCAGCTATTAGACCTTGCTTTGCATGTCTGGGAGCATCCCATGTGGCAATGGTGAAGGCCTTTGGAAGAGCAAAGCAATAACTCAAAGACGCTTCTCCAGGGGCGTAGCAAGGGGGGTGGGGGGCGGGCCGCCCCGTGTTCCATAATGGAGGGGGTGACAAATTAGCAGGGAACAAAAAAAAATTGGGAGTTTTTTTGTGGATTTGGGTTTTGTTTTTTTTTTAATTTCTTTTTGATTTTTTTTTTTAATGCCTGCTCCGAAGGTCTTACCTTACTATACTAGGGATTATATAGCTATATATGAAATTTCATGCATATCGGTTAATATCTTGACCCTCCTCCACCAAAATAGCTGTTCACTTGGCTGTTTTCCTATGTCATGAAGGCTGAAATTTCAGTTCAGAGAACACTTACTGTTCCCAACCCTAACCCTGTGGAAAGCCATCTAATTAGACTTTAATTTGATTTTGAGATGTTTTTAGGAGGTAATTTAATTATTGTTTGATTTTATACCAATGTTATGTATCTGATGTTAGCCACCCTGAGCCCGACTTCGGCCGGGGAGGGCAGGATATAAAAATATTATTATTATTATTATTATTATTATTATTATTATTATTATTACTCCTCATTATTATTCCTTTGTAAGAAAATATGAAATAACATAAAACCATTTTTGCAGGGGGGAATCAATGGGGGGGGGGTTGACAAGAAATTTTCCGCACTGGGTACCACCTGACCTTCCCATGCCTCGGGGGGGTGGGGGTGACAAAATATTTTTTGCCCCCGGGTACCAATTTACCTTGCTACGCCCCAGCGCTTCTCTTTACAGCACTGGCTGGCTGCACTGTTAAGTAAAATTGCTTAATTGACACTGGAATGGAAAATGTCTGTATGTATGTTGCTAATGGTGTACGTGAATGGGAACCTTAGTTCTTAAAATAATTGCCAAACACAGGATTAGGAGAAATTGAGAGTAAGCGTTTTATTGCTGAGCAATAAGGTCCAGTGAGTCACCTCCAAAAATCTGGACATTGAATCAACAGTGTCCAAAGGTTTTATAGATTTCTTCTAACATTACATATTCATATCTTGCATTGAGCATCAAGCCAATAAGCATTGACACCGCCCTTCCTTTTGTCCTTTTAAAGATTACTTCTCTTTTCTTAATTTTAGTTACATTTACCATATTAGGCGTTCCTGTGATCTAAGCTTTATGACTATCTTGTGACTATGAGACAATGGGACTACATGACATCAATTTGCTTAGTTAGATATATTTGTTCTGCTAACTCAGCTGTAATCCGCAGAAATGATTTCTTACAAAGTACAATCCTAATGCATGAATGGTTACACAGAATACAAATTATAAGCATATAATGATATGTAATGATACAGAATAAGGCAAAGGTAAGATTATGTATGTTCCCTTTAGGTAGTCTCACTACACTAACATTAAGAAATTCCATTGGAGTATACTAAGCTAGAAATGGCTCTTTCTGAGCTCTAGCTGAGTTGATAATTAACTGTTGTTGTTCTCTGGTAGTCCTCATGTGAGTGTTTAACCTTAGATCACGTGAGGGTATTCAGTTGCAAATCTCCATCTTCTGGTCTTTCTCAAGAAGCCACAGTGAGGAAAAAAGGATGTTGCAAATGAGCCTTAGGCTGGAAAGTAGGGGTAGTCCTGTCATACCTGGTTACAGCCCTTCTGAGCATGGCCAATTCAAAGAAAATTTGTTTTAGTCAGAGCCCTAGGTTCTTACTCTGATTCTCACTGGGCAAAACTCTACCTTACCCCACAAAGAGATGAGAACTTAAGTGATGTGCATGCATGTGCAAATTAGCTCATACATGCAGCTTCAGAAAACCAATGGTAAATTAGCCCATAAGATGCTGAGATGAGTTCAAATGGCATTATCATAAAGGCACGTGTAAATCGCTGGCTTTCCTGCTAGGATTTATTATTCAGGCAATCCACTTTCTATGAGTGCTTCCTAAATATGTGCTTTACCAGTTATAATTACTTTGACAATGTTTCAAGATGCTGATAGACTCATTTAATTAGCAACAGGAAAGTCAGATGAGTGATTGCATCTGACCCCTGCAGTTCACAATGGCACGAGTTCTGCCCCAGCTCTTAGGCAAGCGCCTGGCCACTGGCTGTTTTCTTATCAACTCCTAATTAGAGGGGCTTAAGTACCTGCCTTTTAAAATACAAACTTTCTGTCTGTTGTGCTGCAGTGTGCACAATGCTCTTGGGGCAGCTGTGAAATAAAGCAGACCTTATTGACTCAGAAATGAAACAAGTACAAAACTGTTCTCCCACCGCACCCTCCGGCTCATGGCCTCCCAATCCCTGTGTCCTTGCCATATTTATTTTTGAATTTTCTACCCTGCCCACAAGGTTTCATAGAGCTTTCAGGCTCACAATGTATCAAAAATTAGTAAAAATCTGTAATTAAAGGACAAACTAGGCAGACGCAATTGTCACATCATTTGGTGTTATATAGCTGTTTTCTTTGTTTGTTTCTTTGTTTATTTTGAAAACAGCCAGCAAAGGGAAGTGGAGCTGGGAAAGCCAGATTGGGTGTGTCATCCAAGGAAAGGAGCTTTAATCCAATAACTGGGAGCCTCTGTCTGTCTGTCTGATATCCACCCACCTACACCCCTGATGTTACTGGCCAACAATCTCATCATCTTTGACCATTGGCTATGTTGACTGGCACTCAGGATCTTCATCCCTACTTTAACCCTTTGTCTTCTCTGTAGTACCGGTTGGAATCTGCTGCCCCATTCCTGCTATTTGGAATGGGTGGAAAGGTCCCATTTAGGTCAGTTTCATTTGGTGTGGTGGGGTCACAACTTTTGAAGGTCTGTTCTAAATGTCGACTTCTCTTAATGTTGCACTAACACTCACTTCTACCTCAGAGTTCCGAATCCTTCTCACTTTGTTCAGGCTTGCTTTTCCCGAATCAGGTAATCCATCTTTACAATAGTATCGAGCTTGAAGGTGTTGGTTTTCTTTTTGAAGCTTTGTGTGTTCTCTGAAAATAAGACTGAACTCTAATACCGGGGAGATTTCATTGGAGAAAGGGGCAAGTTTATGAAGAATGTATTAAGAATTGCCATGGGTTTGGTATTATTTGTTGCGCATTTATTAAAACTTCTAATAAAAGCTTTATAAAAATGTTGCCTTTGTAACTGGTTTTCCCTCACCTTTGTGGTTCAAAAGAAAATAAAAGACAAGTTTCATTATTAGTAGCCCCGTGTGATAGGCTACACTGCTGTATCCTGGAGAGCAAATATATGAATTTTCATACTAAACAAACATATGAGAGAGAAGATTCTAACCTATCTCTTCTCCCTGACATTCTAGTTTTGATGCAGTTGTTGATTGCAAGGATGGTCCTTCAAACATTGTCTTGGTCCGTACATAACAATAAACTTGAGTTTATTATTATAGGCACAAGTCTTCTCAGCATGAGGAGATTGGAAGCTTTTGCTTCTGAGTTCAGATAACGATTGTTTAGCAGTGCACCTGAACCTAACTGTAGTTAATCTTAACTATGGATTAATTGAAACAAACCAGAGCCACAAACCATGGCTTATCGTTTGTTTGTTTGGTTGGTTGGTTGGTTGGTTGTTTCAACTAAACATAGCTGTGACTAACCACAGTTTGAATGCTAAGCTGTGGTTTATTGTATCTGGAAGTGATTTTCTAAAATCTTTTCCTCACATGGGTAAGAGGGTGCAATGTGGAATTCTGGATTAGAGGGTTGTTCTAGTAATGATAAACCATAATGTATTGTTAAGTCGAAATGCAGCCCTTGTTTGTCAGTGCAAGTCTATGCATGGTTACTCAGAAGTAAGTCCTTTTTCTCACTCGCTAGTAACTGAACTTATGATTGCAGTCTAAGGTTGCAATCCCATATCCATCTACCCTGGGAGTAAGCCTAATTGATATAAGGATAAACTATACAGCCTTTGTCTCTAACAAAGTTCTGGAGGCCACTGTGAGGTTGCTTTGCAATTCCTAGGCAAGCCTTTGGGCATGGAGTGCAGAGAGTTCTGTCATTTCAGCTTTCAGCTTTTGAACTCTATGCGCATGATGTGTTGAGAGCTCTGTTGCTTGCTTTCAATGAAAATGCTAAATTGAGACATCACTGAATCCTTCAAACATAAAGTAAAGCATTTATATATGTGGATGTATTTTTAACCCTCTGCCTATGTCCATTCATTGACTGTAATGGAACAGCAGTAGATGCTTTTCACATGTTTTGCTGTAAAAGGGGGGGGGGAAGGGAGCAAATAAAGGGATAAAGATGACAGGAGAATGAGGTAAGAAAATGGAAGCCTAAGAACGACAACAAAAAACCCCTCTCATCCCTAGCACACCACTTTTTCTTTCCTCTCTTATTTTTGGAAAGTCAGTAATGATCTAGCTAAAATGACATTCATTTTACAATGTTTTCATTAATTCTTAAATGATTTAACAACAGAAGTGTGGAATGAATAAATTACACATGAAGCATTAGAACATCAATTACAACTTATTTTTACTGTATTACTACAAGGGATGAGAAACTGTCTTCTGATTCTTGAGACAGCTGCAAAATAAACCAGCATCTCTATTGACGGTACACAGATTTATAAAGGATAACTTGAGATTCCTCTCATAGTCAAGTAGCATGTTCAAAGCTTATCTGAATCACTTTTCCATATGCACTATGGGTGCTTTCTTCTTCAAGTTCCCATTTTTAAGGGATAAAATGCAGGCAGCCTTATCTTTGTATAAGCCTGTTCCTCCAAAAAAAAAAAAGAGTACAGGAAGGTCTGAATAGAGAAGGTAGATTTTTACAGTTAGGTTTCTCTACATTGGTGTATTTTTATCTTATCTTATTTTATTACTTTCTTGATCACATCTGTACAAGTCAAGAAAGTTGGTGTGCTGAATAGAGAGCTGAGCTTAGACTGCAGAAACTGGGTTTCAGATCCTTGCTCAGCCCTCCTGGCCACACAAGGTTGTTGTGAAGATTAAAAGGGGGGAGTACATGCCCTGCAGGAAGGTTGTTATAAAAAAAAAAATCATTTCATTTATACTGACTGTATTATACCAGCTTCTCAGTCACTCTTAGAAAGGTTGAATGTAGGGCAGTTCTAGACCCATAAACAGTGCTTTTCTTCTAGAAAAAAAGGTGCCTGTAGTGTGTACCCTTGATTACCCTCCACCCCCCAAAAAAGCATTGCCCATAAATACAAGACCAATGTCCTCTGCATTGTGTTTCCTACCATGCATACTAGCACAGCTTTGAAGCACACATTTTTGGTAACATCAGTGTATTGCAGTTATCCCATACCTGAACCCAAGGCTCTCCATCAAACACTGCAGCCATTATGCCACACTGGTAAAAGTCCTCTGTAAAATAGAGCACAGTGGCCAGCCTATCATTGGCTATTTTCCTCTTACCTTCTCTGCTCCAGCCCTCCTTTCCTAAACCTGTCCGCTCCAGCCCACGTTTTTCGGACCCTTTTACTCATTCTGTCCTCGGCTTCCGGAACCTCCTCTCACCCCTCTGTCTCCAAGGATCGAGCAGCCCATTCAGTGGCAACCTCTCCAAGCAGCAACTGTTGTCTTCCTCAGCTGCTTGCATGTTTCTCTCAGACTTCTGGTTGGTCACTGTAGGAAACAGGATGCTAGAAAAGATGGACCATTTCCCTGACCTAGCTAGGTTCTTCTTATTTTCACATGCTCCTCCCCTCTCGACAACACGATGAAAATCCAGCCAGTCACTACCAGAGCCTTCCTCACTACCATCTCCAATACGCAAAATCTCCTTCTACGCTACAGTCCATGCATTACTATAATCAGGTGCATTGACTTTTATTTACAATTTTTGGGTTCTCTGCAAATTGTAACTCATACTGTTATCATCATAGCACCATGTTAGTAATAATAATAATAATATTAACATGGTGCTATGATGATGATGATGATGATGATGATGATGATAATAATAATAATAATAATAATAATAATAATATATAGTGGAAGAATGGCAGATGAAGTTAATTGAGTATATGGAACTCGCAGAACTGACCGCGAAACTCCGAGACCAGAGGGAGGAGAAGGTGCAAGAAGACTGGAAGAAATTTAAAGAATATTTGAAACGACGTGAAAAGTTAGATATCTGAAATTGAAATCAGTGGATATTATAGGCGATAGCATTAAAATGTTAGTTTAAAATAGAATATAAGAAGATAGAATTGTGATTTTTTGTATTTTTTGTATTTCTGTTAAGAATAAGGTGATAGATATAAGATGATAGATAAGGATTAAGATTAGTTGCAAACGAAGAGTTAAAGTGGTTACAAAGTTACTACAGTATATTTGAAATGAAGGCAGAAGAGAGAGCGTGAGGAAGTCCCATAAGGAAGATTATAAATAAGATTACAATAGTTAAATAGACGTTTGAATGTGTGTGTTTTTGTTGTTTTTGTTGTATTTTTATGTATTGTATTAGTTTTTTGTTTTGTATTTTGTATGTATTTTTTGTATTTTGTTAAAATACCAATAAATTCCTTTAAAATAATAATAATAATAATAATAATAATAATAATAATAATAATAAAATGCCCTTTTTACAATCCTGGTTATATACATATTTCAGCAAAGATAATGTGTTGCATGATATATGGGAGAAATTTGTTTAAAAATATATTTTTTTTAAAGAAACTTTGAAAGGGTTAAATATGTTGCTAAATCAATACAGCATACCTCATTCCAGAGTAGCACTTATCTCTCTTCAAACATCCTAATTACCATCTCACATCAAAACATTGACAAAGAAAACTCATTTCAGATCAATTTCTTATGATAGATCCCTTTTAATGATTGCTATCCATGGAGTGCAAGTTTTAATTTGTTAAGCTGACATAAAAATTAGCTCGGGTTTTCACTTACGGTTCTCTCTTCGGCACATGGAACCAGATGGCAGTGAAAAATCAGATAAGGGAGAAAGAAAGTTAGCAGGAGAAATTGGAATTGCTTAAAATTGCACATCATTTGAAAAAATATGTTTTAAAAATTGAATCCCTTTCTTTAAGCTGTTCAGCAATAGCCACTTGGGTATTTATTTTACTTTTTGCTCTTCATTAAATTAAGATGAAGAAGCACCCATTTCTCTCTTCAAATAACTAATAAGCAGAGTAGGTCAGATGAGCTCCAGTTTTTCTCTTTTCCTGCACACCTTGGATGCGTTAAACATTTTTCCCTCTAAAGGGGAGCTCCGTTTCCTGTCCAAGGGAAATACTTTTCTTGCCCAGCCTATAAATAATGAGCCACTTTAAGGTACCTGTGTAAACAGCAAAGATTGTGGCATTACACTGTGATGAAATTGGAAGTCCAGGTCATGTTGATGGAAAGATACCATCACACCTCAGAACCAAGAAAAAATCACGTGGGCTCTTTCCCCATAGCTCGTTTTTTATGTTCTTCAACAGCTTTAAAGATCCCTAGAATTCAACCTATCCTAATTCACAAGAACTAATATAACAACTATTAAGATCTCCTGAAGTATCAAAGATCCTTCTGTTACCTGGATTCAAAATTTAGTGGATTCCATGTTCTATCACAAGCTCTATGACTGATCCGTTTGAATACAATTAAGAAACAAAATTCCTTAATTCCTTATTACTGGTTTAATAAATCATGTATGGTCTGAAACGGGGAGGGTTGGGCGGCTGACTGGCTTTTGAAGAAACTCTGTGCCAAATCCTGTTTTTTGAAATATAAACCGTTGCCTCCTGGGAATAATTGTAGCTCATATTCCTAAGGAGGAAATAATGGAGAGAACCTTAATCGTCTCCTTTGCTTCAAAGTGTGTTTGCTTTTTATTTATTTCTGTTAAATGTAATTAAGGAGAAACCCAGTTGCCTAGCAAAATGGGAAATGGAGTCATTGTGGAATTACATTTCCTAAGGCCGAGCAACAGAGCTAATAAATTTGACTGTTTCTAGACAGGCACACACACCAAGTGGAGCATTTGTAGGGAAAGGTGAATTCAAAAAGCACTAAATTGAAGCCAGAAAGGAATTCACACTGTGGCTGCAAAAGAAGAAAGGAAGACTAGGAACACTTAAGAGTGCCACCTTCCCATTCTTCCTTTGCAGCTGTGTCATATAATGCCAGGTGATCAACAGGTGTGCAACCTCAATCCAGCTCCTCATCGTTGCCCTAGGCCCTTAAAAACCATCCTTTGGGAGACGGTGCATAGATTCATGATTAAGGTCCAGCATTTGGAAAAATAAATAAACTAAAAGCAGATCCCTTTTGTGCAAGTGCTTAGCCATTCAACAAAACGGTTCTCCCTCGCTGAGCAGCCTTTTGGACACAGGCCCGTAAAGCAGATGGATCAGTTTTAAAGTTAACTGCACATGGATAGAATCTCATTTTACATTATTACCAAAAAATCTTTCATTTGCCTCAAAGCTCCTCCGATGTTTTCCGTAATCTAACCCACACATTTGCTTATGACCTCCCATCATGCAAAATCTGGTGGTGAGCGAGGGGTATGCAAAATTACATGGAAGTGTTGACAGCCTTTCTGAATTTTCCTCTCACTGCTTTTAGAATTGTTCAGATGACTGAGCTGAAGGACCTTTCCCACCCAAAACTTGGTGACAACTGTATTTTCAGTTCTGAGTGTGTTTATTTTTCTAGGGAGCAGGTGTGAAGCAGGTCCCTCATATTCAAGACTTTATTGCTGCATAACATGTATAAAATAAGAATTCCACCCATCAGCCAATGCTGCTTGAGGACTAGTATGCAGATCAGGATGTGATCCACCACTTGTTTTCACACTTCTCTGAATTTTGCAATGCTAAACAAAATAAACACCAGAATGCAGCGGAAATGCATATTTTATGATGAAAGGTTTTTAGAAATGCATACTTTGTGAGAAAATACATTCAACTGCATGTATTTATAAACATAATCACAAATTAATATGGGCTAGTAATAGACTGATCTGTCCCTAGAGTTGCGGCAAGACAGTAGGCTACTAGATCCAGAAAGCAGTCACACGAATTACTTCATGACATACCTCACAGTTTTTAATGCTGTCAGCACTAATATCAAGCTTGTTCTGCCCCTTTTCTGGCCACTTCCAGGTTACCACAATGTCTGCGCACGCAGCAACGTACAATTCAATCAGGCATAAATCAATTGTGGGAAATATTGTACTAGATTTCATGTGGAAGATGAACAGGTCAGTTAGATTATGTGGATCTCCCCCCAAAAAGCCAGTGTGTCCCATTATATTTAGGGGACCTATGGTCTTCCAAATGTCACGGCATTGCAATGTTATTGGATCTATTGGCACACTGGCTTGCCTGATGGAGAGTTGTAGCCCAGCAAGATCTGGAGCTCCACAAGATTCCACACACCTGCTTTATATAGTTAGTTTTCATGATAGGGAATTACGGTAAGAGAGATTAAAAGAAGAAATTGTCTCCACTTCTTTAAGTGAGTAGCTGTTATTAGCATTGCTCTCACTCCCAATCCAGTTTTATCTCTCCTGTGTCTGAAGATGTCCCACATTCTCTTTCAAAAAAAGAGAGCTCTGATATGCACTCAGCATAGTAACTTTATCTGTGAGAATCTGTCTATGTTGTTTTTAGAGGTCACCCTCACCCTTGGAACAAGCCTGGGCTGAGGTCTTGAAACACTGACTGGAACGTGTGATTATTTGCACGCATACGCGCTCTCTCTCTTTCTCTCTCTCCTGTAATAAAAATAAAAAGTGTCTGCTTCTTGTCAGAGCTTAGTAAACAGCTTACTAAATGAACAGCAAAAATATCAGCAACACCTCTAAGTGCAAGCGCATGTGTCAGTGCCTATGACATTTTCTTTGTGCAGCGGACAATTCATCAGGAATGATCGAAGCCAGGATTAACACTGTTTAACAGCGCTTGTGGCCTTCCGTGAGACCTAGGCCTGCTGACTGAGGTTTATGTCTTCAGTCAAATGCTGAATGCATAAATATCCCTGTGCTTTGCTTCTTAATCACGCTGTTCATCTGCAGCAAGATGAATTCACAGAAGTGACATTCAGGCCTAGTTCAATTCACATAAACAGTAGACGAGAGAGTAAAACTCTTCCCAAGCTGTACCCGATTCTGACTGCAACTGTAGCCTCATCTGGCCAAATCCTTCCCCGTGAAAGTAATTCCCCACATACACAAAACTTATATATCTTAGGAAATGGCTAGACTATAACTCTTTGTCCTGATGTCTAGCTTTCTAGCTGTGGGGAAGCTTGTATTTGTGAGAGAGACAGGTTGCGTGTCGAGGTCCCCAAACCACCCCTCAAATAAAACACACTTCACACCAGAATATAAGTTTAAGGTTTTTGGCATTATTTTGGCCACAACTTTATTGAATACAAAATAAGTGAGTGGTTGCTTAGGCATTGGTTAAGACTATCTGTCCCTCTGGGGACAGAACTGACATCCACCCGCCTGTGGAGTCAGTATAGGGGAAAACACTTTGGGGAGAGAATGTGCGCCCGTTCTCCCCAAATGCTCCCAGGGGCTCTTGCGTGGGCCCTGGCCCCCGACCGGGGGATACGGACAAGCATGGCGAGCCCCTGGATTCCTTTAACGGAATTCCCCGCAGCAGCAGCATTGAAGGGGCAACCACAGCCAACCCTGCCCCTCCACCAACCAATTTATAACCAATGCCTAACCGCCAACCTTACAAGTTGTGACTAATTGCTATGCAGTAGGCGAAAACCAGATGGCACCAGCCAATCAGCCAAATGGAAAAATTCCTACCAGGCCCCTGCCCCAAAAGCAGACGACCCCATGACAGGCATAGCAAGGTCAACGCAGAGGCCTAATAACAGGGAGGGAGGGTGGGTGATCCGTTGCACGAAGCCAGGAGAGCTCACACGCTGAGTGCAGGGTACTTTATAGGCTCTGGGCTGTCCATCAACAAGTTGCAACATATGAATCTCCCCAACAACACCCAGAGCCCAATCATAGTTGAGGCCATCCAGACTAACCCGCCCAGCAACAGAGGGGTGACTTGTTAGCCCCCACCGCAACACGTGCTCTCCATGAAGGAGAACACGCTCAAGCAGACATATAGATAAGACAGGTAGGCAGGCAGAGACAGGGAGACAGAGAGAGAATATTTTCTCCCCCACCTGCCACCCAAAGTGGTACAGTCTAGGGACAGTTGCCCCCCTGGCAATTAAGCAATATATAAATTAATTAACTCATGGTCATCTATGGTTTGCATAAACTACACCAGGTAGTTGCTGGTAGCATAAGAACTGGCACACAGTCAGCCACTCCTTGAAACAGTTGGACTGCATGAAGGAGATACATGTAGTCATACAGCACCTCCCTGTCTCGGCAGATTGTGGTGGAGTCCATCCAGGACTAGTCCTCTGCTCCCCCTGCATTTTTAGAGGAACAAAATTCTTACTCAGTCCCGTCAAAGAAGGCATCTAGTAGAGCCCACACTGCAAAAGGATAGGAGGGTGGGTGTCTCAGTAAGAAGAGGGGAGAGTGTGGACTGGAGCAGACCTGAAGAGCCTCATCCTCACATCTCCTCTGCAGGGCAAAGCGTCCCCATGTGGCTGGCCATATTACTCCTGTGGGAGAAGATGCTGTGGCAAATATGCCCCTCCCATTCGGGAAAGGAAGAGAATTGCAAAACTTACTCTCAGTTGTCTCAGTTGGCAGCTTCGGGCAACTGAGGGGTTAAGAGAATAAAAGGGTAGTTGGGCAACTGGCGCCTTTGCCTTCTAAAAGCATAGTTAATGAATTTGTTCACTTGGGGCAAACTTTTCGTCAAAATATTCAGACACAGAGGGAAAGGGAGGTCAAATCTAGACAGATTTACAAAAGAGTTGATCTTCCATTTATCTGACCCATCTAATACATTGGAGGAACCAAGCCAGAGGTGAGACATTGAGTACATCAGAGAACCCATCAATCTGTCACTTAACTTTGAATTTCTTGCCTGTGTGGGAGTCAGATATCTTTGGAAAAATCTGGCCTCTGATGTGCACAAATGTGTGTTCTTGAAATGAATGTGGATTGTCCACCATGCATATATTTTGTAAGGGGGGGGGAGCTTTGATGCATTATGCTTTAAAATATTTCTTTTTCCTATGTAATCAGTATGGCACATCTTTTTCAAACCATTTCTATTAATATCAATGTTATCACTATGTATTTCAACAAATCCCAGTGAAAAGCAGCAGCGTTATAGGTACATGCAGACTCTTAATTTCGGTTTACACATCCTGCATTTTAAAGAGCACTCGCTTTAAAACATAATGAATTCCTTTGAAAGATAGACGGTTTGGGGGCAAAAAGGAAGCATAATGCATAAGGAAACTGTGAATGCCTGAGGTGCCTCTTTCCTTCTTCTAAGCATGAAGAGGGCATTGTGCATTGTCCAAGAAACAGAATTCTGAGCTGCGAGACTTGGGGTCAACTGATGACTTCAGTGTTTGATGGCTGGCATTTGGGAAATCAATTTCTGTACAAAAACACCATCTGCAATTTGGAAATAACTATAATCTCATTCAGTTCCTATTCAGCCTTTCCCCCCATGAGTGTGTGATCTCTGTCCCAGTGTTGGATGAGAAATTCTGTTCTCCCTTTCCTGAGACGACACAACCACATCTGCCCAGCGGCAAGAGACCCATCCCATCCGCCATTACTATCAATGGCTATTCCATGTTGCTTAAATGAAGTCCACACACCCAGGGCGATGGATGCTGGGCTTAGGCAGGGAGAACAGAGTTCAAATCTCTACCTAGCCATGAAGCAAACTGTGTGAGCTTGGGCCAGTCATTCTCTTTGCTGCTGCCATCCTCCAGCACAAGGAGTCTCCATAAGGAAACTCCTACCAGAACTCTCATGGGTCTTTCTGGCTAGTTGGATCTAGATATAAAAATGAGGATTTTTTAAACTAATTTTTTTCAGTGGGAGGGGAGTTTACTAAGCATTAATGCCATCAGCTTTGGGGCTACTTTGAGATATGAAGGTGTTGGATATATTTAAGTAAACTTTTGTGTGTCTTAAATTTTGCCCACTTAATGCCCACTTAAAATTTTAATATATTATAAACGGATAGTTAATTGTTAGTGTTACAATGTAGTGATATTAAAATGTTTATCATGTATTGCGGTTGCTGTACTCATTGGAGGCTGGTAGAGCCTCTACATACTGACAGGCCCAGAAAGATGAGGTGTGGATGTCAGTGACATCAAGTGATAGAAACTGGCTGCTTAGGATGCACTCTGATGGAGTACATAAAGGGGGGGAAGATGTGGGGTAGGGGAAGAGCATGTCATGACCCTAGAGGCGCACAGCAGTCAAGACTCTGGCTGCATTCAGACAGCACTTTATTTCCATTTCTCTGATGTTTATTACCTGATAATGTATGTGCTTAATGCCGTCTTTCACAATGCAAAAGCTGTTTCTGGGAATCTACTGGAATCGAGTGGATGTTTAGCACTCATCTCCATGTTAATTGCTTCCGGGGGCGGGGATACATTTGCAACCCTGTTAACCTGCAAGAGTTTTGTGCTGTAATTTACCTGAATCACAAGCACACGATGATATTACAACACACAGCACTTTCCCACCATTTTCATGGCTGAATCAAGCCCCATGAGCATACATGGTAGTGGCTACATTACAACTTCCTGTATCTGTAGGGCCAGAGGCTGGGCCCTCGCAGGCACCTCCCCTTGAGCTTGAGAAGCCAGATGCCTTCCTGAGGACCTCACCTGTACAGCATCACAGGGTCACACCAGCAGGGAGGCAGGGGAATGGAAGAGGAGGACCCATCTTCAGGCCAGGCCAGGGGGGTTGGTCCTTTAAGGATTGAGAGATGGGTCACAAGGGAGAAAGGCAGTTTGAGAGCAGGACCTTTGAAAGTCCCGCTCTCGTTGTTTCTTGAAGCTAGGTACTGATTCGGAGCTTTCCATGGTCCTGCAACTGCTTCTTTACCTCCCTTGTGGGATTGGGCACTCACCAGCAGGGGTTTGAGATTCTCCTGGCCTCTGCCCAAAGACAGTTCTTGCTATATCTGGAACACTATATTGCATAGGGCTAATGGGAGTTGTGGTACAAAACAAGTAGAGGGCACCAGGTTGAGGAAAGCAAATATGTCGATAAATATAAAGGAGCTGGTCTCATGGTTACCTAATGCAGAGTTGGTAGGGGACATCATGAGTGGGCTGGGCAGCACAGGGCATGCTGGCCCCCTGACCTAAAGGCAAAGGAAGATGGCACTTTGAAGATACCCTGAGAGTAAAGTATTCATCTCAGTCATGCATGTTTGGGGGCAATTTTCATGAAATGCACAACATAATTTAAGATACCGTATTCATTCAAATGTTTTCTACATTCCCACTTTATATTCATAAATGGACACCTTAAATACCATGGTGAAGGGCCCCCTGATATTAGATACTCCAATCACAGGCCATATTTTTCTTTGGTTTTGGATCAGATGCAAATTGCATATCCATTGAATATTTATTAAAATGCATTACTCTGATCTAGGAAGGATTGCATGTAGGTCAAGTGTGGATGGGATTCAAATCTGCATTTGGCTTCCTCTCTCTTTTTCCCATTCCAAAACTGTTTGGAAGGACTAGGCAAAACTCAAAGAGAAAAGTGCTCACGGTCAGGGGCCAAAAACACAGCTCTGTTTCCTTAATGAGAAAACCAATCAGATAACATGCATTTGTGTGCTACAAGATCTGGTATGTTACAAAGACCCTGTATGCAACGAAGATAATTTGAGAAACAGAGTAAAACAAATTGCAAGCACATTATCCGCAAATTAATAAAATACAGCAGGAAAATATAGCAGTTGTAGTGCCATGGTCCACTAATAGCAGCAGGATGATCCAACTATTAGCTGATTTCATAACATCTCAATAATGAGCTATTGTGATTAAGACAGACAATGGGTGACAAGCATCATCCTGTAGGTCTCCAGCTTATTCAAATATGTTAGAAGACTGGAAAACCTTGAACTTTTTCCAGCACCTGAAATGATTACACTGCTGGAACCAACAACTCACCCTCTTCATTAGCCAGTAATGACTGCAGGATTTGCTCAAATGTTGTGCCTTGTGTCCATGTCATTGCTAGGAAATTGGCTGGTTGACCAACCTCCCATTGAGCAATATAATATACCAATTGGATCACCATTCTGTTATCTGTGGATTGTACAGTTAGAAATGACATATTTACTTGCTGTACTTTATTAGTGTAGGTGCCGTCCTTTCAATTTGTGATAATTATTTATAAAGATATATATATAAACTGCCCAATCATATAAAATATCAAATCAATGTACAATGAAATATAAAGGTGCATAAGATGCCATAAAAACTATATGATACTAATTGTCAAAATGATTGTTTCATCTTGAAAAATAATAATCTGGCTAGAGTTTTGAGCATCCTGAAGAGCTATGAGGATGCCTGCTGAATCTCTGCTGGAAGAGTATTCCACAACATGGAATGGCTGGCACTAAATACCCTCCTTGCATTTGGAGCCAATATTAGCTTTCTTATATTGTTATACAGTGGTACCTTGGGATAAGAACTTAATTCATTCTGGAGGCCCATTTCTTAACCTGAAACTGTTCTTAACCTGAGGCACCACTTTAGCTAATGGGGCCTCCCGCTGCCTGCCGCCACGCAATTTCTGTTCTCATCCTGAAGCAAAGTTCTTAACCCAAGGTACTATTTCTGGGTTAGCGGAGTCTGTAACCTGAAGCGTCTGTAATCCGAGGTACCACTATACTAGAGTTGGAACAACCACAGTGGAAACAACAACAGAAAACAGGCCTAGGAAGTGGATTTTAAAAAATTTGTTTCATTTATATATGAATGTATACACTGATTAGGGACCCAGGTGGCGCTGTGGGTTAAACCACAGAGTCTAGGGCTTGCTGATCAGAAGGTCGGCGGTTCGAATCCCTGCGACGGGGTGAGCTCCCGTTGCTCAGTCCCAGCTCCTGCCCACCTAGCAGTTCAAAAGCACGTCAAAGTGCAAGTAGATAAATAGGGACCGCTCCAGCGGGAAGGTAAACGGCATTTCCGTGCGCTGCTCTGGTTCGCCAGAAGCAGCTTAGTCATGCTGGCCACATGACCCGGAAGCTGTCTGCGGACAAACGCTGGCTCCCTCAGCCTATAGAGCGAGATGAGCGCCGCAACCCCAGAGTCGGACACGACTGGACCTGATGGTCAGGGGTCCCTTTACCTTTTTATACACTGATTATATACCAAAGGAGGGGACTCTTGAGAGTCCCATGGACTGCAAAAAGATCAAACTTATCCATCCTTAAAGAAATCAGCCCTGAGTGCTCACTGGAAGGGCAGATCCTGAAGTTGAGGCTCCAGTACTTTGGCCACCTCATGAGAAGAGAAGACTCCCTGGAAAAGACCCTGATGTTGGGGAAGATGGAGGGCACAAGGAGAAGGGGGCGACCGAGGACGAGATGGTTGGACAGTGTTCTCGAAGCGACTGGCATGAGTTTGGCCAAACTGCGGGAGGCAGTGAAAGATAGGGGTGCCTGGCGTGCTCTGGTCCATGGGGTCACAAAGAGTCGGACACGACTGAACGACTGAACAACAACAACATATACCAAAATGGCTTCTTTACCTCAGAGCCCTCATAAATCACCACTGTCTTCTCATGCTCGTTTTCATTTATTGTCAACTACTTTTGAATCCAATTGTCAGGTGGAAGGGTAAGATATAAATATTTTAAATAAATATTGGGTTGGAGCCATATTTCACTTGAGTGGGCCTATCCCCAGCAAGGCTAATGTAATAATAAATAATAATAAATAATAATAATAATAATAATATTTATTATTTGTACCCCGCCCATCTGGCTGGATTTCCCCAGCCACTCTGGGCGGCTTCCAACAAAAATCAGATACAAAAATATCACACATTAAAAACTTCCCTGAAAAGGGCTGCCTTCAGGTATTTTCTGAATGTCAGGTAGTTGTTTATCTCCTTGACCTGTGATGGGAGGGCGTTCCACAGGGCGGGCGCCACTACCGAGAAGGCCCTCTGCCTGGTTCCCTGTAGCTTTGCTTCTCGCAGTGAGGGAACCGCCAGAAGGCCCTCGGCACTGGATCTCAGTGTCCGGGCTGAATGATGGGGGTGGAGACGCTCCTTCAGGTATACAGGCTAAGTCTAGATCCAACTCAAAACATTTGGCACTGAGTTTGCTTTTAATATACCTGATCTAGTAATCCAACAATATATCCAATTGCTTAACTTTCCATGTT
Source organism: Lacerta viridis (assembly GCA_900245905.1). Lineage (NCBI taxonomy): Eukaryota > Metazoa > Chordata > Lepidosauria > Squamata > Lacertidae > Lacerta > Lacerta viridis. Next base: position 113,595 of record OFHU01002771.1, on the reverse strand, counting down.
TTCATGTTTAGAGAGTTGCATTTTTAGTACATTGAGGACTGACGAAAGATAGCACTGCTACACTTAACACAGGCTTAACATATGGGATTCATTACTAGTCAAGGTGGTAGTGATGACCTTTCGTTTATAATGCTTAAAAAAAAAAAGGAGTAGCATACCCAGACACAAAAGAGGCAATCTCAAATGAAACAAGATACGGAAACATTGAACCATTGGGATTAACAAGTCAGCAATGAAAATATACAGCATCATGCTGTAGTTATATATCATTGAATTAAAATAGGCAAAATATACTGGATGAAATACTGTTCTAATTCTGCAGAGCCTTGTGGTGCCTTAAAGTCTAATACATTATTATGGAATAAAGCTTTTTGTGCACAACAGTCCACATTATTAGAGTTTATCAAGAGGTTCAGTGCTATCACTTATGGACTGAATTACCACAGTGAATTTTTAGCACACTACTTGTATTTATTTGTTTACCAATGCCAGGATTTACAATGTATTTTCTGCAAGAGGCTAACAAGGATACCTCACTAGAAATTGTCCTAATTCTATTACCACTACAGGCAAAGGTTTAGATTGTGAAGAATTCTGAGAGAAATGCCCACATGTGTCAATATACACATGGAAAAACTATATGGACTGAGGGGGTAGCTGGCAATTTAACCTATTTCAAGAAATCTTTATCAAGGGCAAATGCCCATGCAGAACTTCAGCAATCCATATAACATACATCATAGATCAATATATGCTGGAACAATAACGGCACTAAAAGTCATGCTGGCAAAAAAGAACAACTTCTCAGAAGCACTGGCAAAAATGAACCACTTCTCAGAAATTCTCACAAAGCACATTCTGTGGTTAAAAGCTTTTTAAATCCTGAGAGCTACAATGCAAACTTCTTCACGGGTCTCTCTCCCTGATTTCACCTGAGTGGCCACTGCTGGAGACTGAGTGCTGGATAGGATGGGCTCTTTGGATAGACATCAGTATTGCAGTGTAGGTATCAGGGACTGGGCAGAGGAGGAATAGTGGAAACCACCTCCCCATCCTGACTCTTCCAGGGACGAGTAAAAGAAAGACAGTATAGATTTACAACAGGGGGTTTGCGGGAGGTTGCAGCTCAGAGGCAGATGTGGGGGAAAGTTGGGAAATCATGGGAGAGCCAGAACAACACCCAGCTGACACGTTGTCATTAGAAAGCATTCCAGACCCTCCATCTCCCAGAACCTGGTGAGCCTTAAAAGTAGGAGAGCAAAGAGCTCAAAGACAGAGGGCACATAGCAGCACCCATAGAAAAGGTTATGAGAATGACGAATGAGGAAACAGGAGAGATGTTGGGTGGAGATTCACTTGGGACAACATCATTATCCAAGAGGCTGGGTTTTATAGAGGACTGTAAAGAGACTTTTCCTTGTCTTTATACTTTCCTGGGCAACCAGCTGGGAGCCACTGACAGTAGGTGGGAAAGTGCTTTCCCTTCTCCAGTTTCATATCCAGTCCAGAAGTTTTGGATTACAACTCCAACCAGCACTCATCAACTGCAACCAGCAAGGTCACTTTGGTGTTGGTAACACAGCGGTTTGGCTTCACCCCCTGAGGCACACTCCATTGTCTCTTGAGACAGATGAATGCCAACAAGATCAGGGGACTGCTGTGGACATAGTATTATATTGATTTCAGCACAGCTTTCAACAAAATCTCCCATGGTATTACTGTTGGCAAGCTGGTAAAAGTGTGCTGGACAATGCTACTGTTAATTGGATTTGTAGCTGGCTAATAGACCATACCCAAAGAGAACTCATCAACGGCTCTTCATCACTTTGGAGAAAAAATGACAAGTGGAATACTGCAGAATTCTGTCCTGGGCCCAATGACTTAGACAAAAGAGTGGAAGGAATTAGTATCAAATTTGCAGATGACACCAGAGAACAAAAGAGAATTCTTGACAGAACCTGGGCCAAAACAAAATGAATTTCAACAGAGGTAAATTCAAAATTCTTCTTTACACTGGCCATCGAAGTTGGTGACCATCACTGCCTCCTGTGAGAAGAGTTTGGATATGATATCCCGCTTTATCACTAACAATCTCCTTTCCCTTCCTCCCCCACAACAAACACTCTGTGAGGTGAGTGGGGCTGAGAGACTTCAGAGAAGTGTGACTAGCCCAAGGTCACCCAGCAGCTGCATGTGGAGGAGCGGAGACACGAACCCGGTTCACCAGATTATGAGTCTACCGCTCTTAACCACTACACCACACTGGCTCTCAACAAGTAGCATACTTTAACTATGTCAGCAGTGTGATGAGGCAGCTTAAAAGTCTAATGCAATTCTAGGTTTCATCAACAGAAGTTCAGCTCATAGTAAGTAATGGGACCACTCTCTTTTACTTAGGTCAGATCTTCTCACCTGAGCAAAGTCAGTTCTGGGCACCATAGAAGGACATTGACAAACTGGAACATGCTCAGAGGAGGGCACTAAAGATGGGAAAGAGTCTGGACAAGTCCTATAAATAAAGTTTGGGGATATTTGGTGCATTTTAGCCCAGATAAGAGACAATTGCATTTGAGAATACTCCGAAAGCCACCTTTAGATATTTGAAAGTCTCTGACATATTTTATTAAGCAGATTTGTTTTCTGTTGGGCCAAAGAATAGGATGCGAAGATCCAAGACCAAGGATTCTAAACTAAACTGTGAAAAGAATTTCCTGATGATACAATTTGCCTGAATGTGGAACTGAAAGGTGGTGGACTTCATAAGAGATTTTTAGCAGAATTTGGATGGCCACCCAGTTCATCAGGGAGCTGTTGTGGTGGATTTTCTCCATTGGCCTGGGAGTTGGACTTGATTACCTTTGAGGTCTCCTTCTAACACTACAATTCTAACTAAGTTATGCATGTCAAAGACTCAAATGTCTTTGTTTAAAATTAATGCCTGTCTGGCCTAAGTTGATTAGCATTTCTATAACCAGTGGGGCAAGTTAATTTGTTCTGAAAATCTTCTCTTCAAAATCTCTCTGCCCTGCTTTACAGAAATCTGAAATGATGTCCCTGAACTCTGTTTTGGGCCCTGAGACCATGTTTGTACATCTCCATAGGCACCTAACGCTGTATCATTAAGAAGCACAATGTACGCATTCCTTTGATTACCACTGTACAGTCAGGGGGCCTGTTTTCTGTTTGAAATGGATACTCTGAACTCAGTTTGGCTGACATCCTCCCTCAGCGATAGCAGCCCTTTAATAGTAAGGTCTTGATCCCCCCTCAGTTTGTGCCAGCTGTAACTGGCACAGCCCCTCAGCACTCGCCTTGATTATCACCCTTTCCAGACAGACACAAAAAGAAGGCTCTATGGAGCACAAGGTAAGGTCGCAGTTCCTAATGCCAACAGGAAATAATAGGCTTGCAAGTACCAATAATAGCTAGCGATAATGGATGTCACTGATAGAACGGCTGTGTGTGTGTGTGTGTGTGTGTGTGTGTGTGTGTACATATATATGATATTTCCTGTCAATCCCTATGCAAACTTCAAAGCACATCAGAAGAGTAGCTTTCTCTTCACCCTTTCAAGTTTACTCACCCTAAACGCAGGCACACAAAGCAAAACAAAACAAAACTGTAGATTAAAAAAAGTTTTATTAAAGAAACCTAGGGACTTCCACCCAATTCACACTGTTTGCCCCTTGCCAACCCCCCGCACCCTTCCAGCTCACCCCAGCTCCACCCTCCACAGCTCCTTCGAGCCCATCTGCTCTCTGCTACTTTACCCTCCCCCCATCCCCACCTACCCTGCCCCACATTGTCAATCCCCTTTTGCCCAGTTCACCGAAAAGTCCTCACTCCCCCAGCCATGTGCCCCAAACTCCACACTCCACATCTGCAAGCCCATAACTGCTCCCTTCCAGTGTGAGAGCCAGTGTGGTGTAGTGGTTAAGAGCAGCAGACTCGTAATCTGGTGAACCGGGTTCGCGTCTCCACTCCTCCACATGCAGCTGCTGGGTGACCTTGGGCTAGTCACACTTCTCTGAAGTCTCTCAGCCCCACTCACCTCACAGAGTGTTTGTTGTGGGGGAGGAAGGGAAAGGAGAATGTTAGCCGCTTTGAGACTCCTTCGGGTAGTGAAAAGCGGGATATCAAATCCAAAAACTCTTCCCCTCCCCCAATTGCCCAAAACACCTCCTCTTCCTCAGCAGCTCGCCCCGGTCCCAACATCCTCCAGACATTGTTACTCACAGGGGTGATTCTATGCCCTGCGCTCCTGCCACTGACAGAAGAAGAGTGCATTTCGAAATACTGAAGGGGTGGAAAGACTTCAACCCATGACAATGAACGACAATGACGATGGCTGTGTGAAGGCCTGCCTGGGCCACCTGTCCCCGTGCTCAGACCCCAGGCTTGGCTTGCCCTGTTGTGGGGCAAGCAAGGGGGCAGGGGGTTGGCAGCAGCAGCAGTGACAACAGGAGGAACATGGGAAGGCCTGGGCCACCCACCCACCTGCCCGCCTACTTGATTTGTCAACCTGCTCACTTGTGCCTCTGCCTGCTTTGCTCACTTGCTCTGCTTGCTTTTGCAGTGCTGCAGCTTGACTGGCCACCAGTAGACATCCATGCAAACTGCAGCGTGGTAACCTTTTTGTTGCAAAAATATTATATAAGACACATACGTAAATATAAAGAAAAATAGAAATGTAAAGAAAAATAATGCGTATGAAGCAAACATCTAATTTGGGCCTCAGACCTCAGTGTAAAGCACTGCTGGATGTTATGCCATGGAAATTGCCAGAATTGCCAAATTATTTAATTTTTAGAAAATTGCATTTGGGTTGGTCTTGAGGCAGAGCCAGAAATAAGGCTCAGCTGTTTTTAGAAAGTCCGGGGGGGGGGGGGATAGACAACATGGTGCCTTCTAGACATTTTGGACATTTTGGGCTTGATGGAATTATAGTCCACAACATCTGACTGGAGGGCACCACACATTGGCTACCTCGACCTAAGTTGTACTACTTCTCATCTGAAAACTGTCCTAAAAGCAAAATAAAATGTAACATTTTAGAAATGTCAAGCTATTGGGGGAGTAAGTGAGTTGACAGTATTGTTTGCAGACAATATTTCAGGCAGTCTCCACATGATGGACCAGCCTTTTGATAAAGTTTTATCTAAAAGAAGATACATGTAATTTCACATGAAGTGCTGACTTCTTTTGAGAGGGCTTTCTTATTGCCTCACTGTTGCAGCGGAGTGGGAATCAAAGCACTTTTGCTTTAAGGAAAAGAAAAACTGTTGAGCATTATAGATTGGCTACAAAGCTATCCATTAATAAAGTTAACCCTCAGCTGTGGACTAATTAATTTGAAAATAATGAACACCCACACATTTTTAAGAATGGAAAAGGGGGAAAGGGAAAAAAGAAACCTTGGTTTTAACATGAGTCAGTCACTTAAAACTAAAGAGCAATTTAAGGCTGTGTAAAGCATTCATTAATTCCCAATCAAAGAAAAGGCTAGATATTTCAAACTCCACAGTTCAAATGAAAGCAAGGAGATTAAACCAAATGAACCAACGTAAATCATTTTAAAGGTATGAAAATATGATGCAGAAGGAAAAAGCTTTCTGCACTTAAGTGTGAGAATGTGTGCAGAGGGTGATGTTTCTCAGATCCGTGAATGCAGACTGCAACGAATGAGAACTGCAATTTTAAAAGCACGACTTTAATCTTAGAGAGTGACTAACCAGCTGGCACAAAGGTTTCTCTAATCTGACAGGCCCCAGTGAATTTTGAGTATGTTATCAAATGACTATTGCCTTAATACTCTTCACACATGTCGCATGTAAGGGAATGTTTCCAAATTATGAATTCTCTCTCCCCAGAGAGTGCAAGATTTAAAACAGAGACATATCAGGGCATGGGGCACATCCAAGGGATAGAACTAGATATTTGGGAGCAAAAGGATTCTGCTGAACATCAAAAAAGTGGAGAGCGGAGGGTACTTATCCTTTTCCCTACCTGCCAATTCTCTGTGTTTTCCCCATCTCCAAATGTTTGTTTTTAGCTGAAGTTCCCACTTAGAGTTTTTCTGTTGCTGGGAAGGAAGAAAGGAGATGGTGAGGAGGTCAGCACGGTGTGCTGGGTGGTGCTAATCCAGCCATTCTGCCAGTGTGTTTGCACTGCGCCAACATCCTTGCTACCTCCCCCTCTGCTTCCTTTTAAGTAGTGGCAACTTAGCTGTCAGGAGGTCAGCTGAGTGTTGCTATTACAAAATACCACCATATTTACAGTGACATGAATTTTCAGACCCAGATCTGCCATTAAATTGTCTAATCAATAAAATGTAGACTTATTTAGGTTGCAGGATAGCCATGTAAATCAAATCTTACATTTGAGAGAAGCAGTGGAAAATACTGGCAAATGTTTCAGCCGGAACACCCATTAACTGAAAACGTATTTCATTCAGGTAGAAGGACAACTCCTCAGAAAGTAACTCTGCTAATTAAACGTAAAGCCTTTGCAGGGAAAAACAGAAACTACTACCGGTAAGTGGTGGAGGCTGGCAGTGCACTGTGATTGAAAGGAACTCAAGATGCATCACTTTGGAAGAGCCTAATTTGCTCATCTGGTGGTACGCCAACATATGCTACATTTTAACTGTTTTAATATGTTAACTAACAAACAGTTTGGGACCATTGTGTCTCCTGCCCACCCTCTGTAAGTAGGAAAAATAAGGACTTGTTTCACCCTGAGTACACAGGTCACTGGGAGCACAGAACAGAGACTAAGACTAGAAGCCACTCTCTTCCTGTGTGAAATGAAGATAGTTGGTTGCAAGAAGACCCAGGACTCAGTCACACTTATGATTCTTCTGCATTTCTAGGCACAGGTATATGTCTGAGCATTTCGCCCCCCACCCCACCCAAGCTTTCCCCACAAAAACCCACTATTTACTGCTGAATCCAAGCATATGGCAACCTGTGAAACCCCTTCGTTGTTGTTTGGTCCAGTCAGGTTTCCTGGAGAAAGCAGTGATCAGCGGGGAAGAGGCACTTAGACACGGACCAGGAAAGTGCGGACCTGTGTCTAGAAAGTGTGGGGCGAAAAGGTAAGTGTGGGTGAGCTCTCCGTTACAACTAGATCCGTAAGAGTTAAACTGCTGCTATGCTGAATCTTGAACTGGTGGGTTTCTAGCCTTTGCTGGAGATCAACAGATGCACTTTCTTTAGGGATTCTTTAAACCAGGAGCCAGGCCTGGCTTCACAACTTTGTTGTTCAAATGTATGTTACCTATCTTGTTTGGCCAGTTGGAATGAGATTTGTAATTTGTAATAAAAAGGTAAAGGGACCCCTGACCGTTAGGTCCAGTCGCGGGCGACTCTGGGGTTGCGGCGCTCATCTCGCTTTACTGGCCGAGGGAGCCGGCGTACAGCTTCCGGGTCATGTGGCCAGCATGACTAAGCCGCTTCTGGTGAACCAGAACAGCGCACGGAAACGCTGTTTACCTTCCCGCCAGAGCGACACCTATTTATCTACTTGCATAAGAAGAAGATAAATACAACACAGTTTTTGAAAGAGAGCTTTGCAGTTTGCTGAAGAAGCATGAGAAGCATTTTTGCAAGCTGTGGAGGGCTCCCAGTTAAATACTGGGAGAGAATACAAAAATAACCCATGGAGCTAGGCTGAGGAGAAGAAAATTGTCTTCTTCCAACATTTAAGAAATATTTCCTGTTTAGCATCCAACATATTTACCCATGACTGACCATTTTGGATTCCAAACAGATTGGTTAACATATTCATCTCTTGTAAGTCTCAAATCTTCCACAGAAGGTCTATTTCCACAGGAGTTTGGGTTAACTTCCAGCAATATGCAACTTTAATCTTCATAGTATATTAAAAACAAATTCCAAATCTACTTCCAACACCACATCTTTTAAACAGCCCAATAATAGCATCAAAGGAACCATAGACCAAAAAAAATCACATCCAGTCATATTTATTAGATGTCTTGACAATTTCCCAAATTTATTGTTTCAGGCCCACAACTCAAACCAGTTGCATCACCTCCACCTACCCTGCAGGTGAATGTTTTGCTGAACATCCAAAATTGCCTAGGTGAGCTACCTCACCGATGACACTTGAATTAGTATTTATTGTTAGTGAGTGAACATCCCGTGCCAATGTTAAAGGGAGGCTCAAAGCAGGACAGGACAGCATGGCTCAAAACAGTATGTTCCTGAGGGTTCAAAAACATGTACTGCTGGCAATTCTAAACTTCGAGAGTAATAACCTTGGAAACTGTTGCCAGCCCAGCTGAAGCAATTGGAGGCTGTTAAACTACATTTGCTTTTGTGTCCTTGGGTAAGCGATGCCCTTGTAAAATTGCAAAGCAAAAATGAGCCAGTTTCTCTCTAACAAAACAGACATAGTCCTGTGATGTGAAATTACTGGAAAGATGTGATTTGGGGAGATTACAGTTCCTTGTTTAGTATATGCTATGCATGCCCTCCAGCCTTCCCTAACCAGTATCTCCCCATTTCATTTAAATTGTAATGATTTCCTTTAAGGACAATTACGCTGCCCAAAAGCAATGTATGCATAATCATACCACTTTGCCATGGTTGGGAGTAGAAGCAGAGTAAAGCTATTTATTAATGTGATAATTAACTGTTAATGCCGAGCAACCTAATTATATCGGTTTAAAAACAGTTTCCATGTTCGAGGCAGGTTGCTCCAAAAGATTTCTATTCAAGATAATAAAACGCTATGAATATCATAGCAAACCCTCAATTACACATTAAAGCACTGTGATCCACCTATTTTTTTTCCAACAAACAAATTCCAACTTCATTAGCATATTTAGAGCCACACTTCCCTCGCTGTAATTATCTACAGGGTAAGTTAGAATTTTTCTGTTTTTCAAGGGACAGCCATTACAAGCAGGGCCATAGTGTATATGGCACCAAAGCAGAAAGTAATCCTTTTGAGAGAGTGTGGTTTACTTGCAGTAATTGCAACTGCTGGTTCTGCTGACTTTTAGGGTCAAGCTTTTCATGAGGTGCCCCTCTCTTGGGATCCATAAAAGTGCAACCGTTTATGCCAGGCTTAAGCATTGCTTTGAACACTGTTTTCTGCCGATTTAAGACCACCTCCGCTCTGGTAGCAGCAGTCAGTGATGTGCAAATTCCACTCCTTCAGTTAGGGACGGGCTCAGTTGAAATGTGCTTTTGGGGTCCCATTTTACTCCCAGTGACACTATCAGAAGCGTGATGGGACCCAGATACCCTGTGACATAGCCCCTGAGCCCTAACTTGCTACCTTCCCTACTCCCCAAATTAGCTTGGTGACTGTGGCATTAGTGACATCCCATAAACCATATGTCATACTAGGACAGCACTATGGTTTGTCGTCCCCCCCCCAAGCTGGGTAAAGGGAAGAGTAGGACAAGTATAACTTGAGCACAAGGAGCTAGTTCACTCATTGTTCAAATTCAGCCATACTTCGTATATAAAACAAGCAGGAAGAAACAGTCAGGCTGCAGATATTGAAGATAGATAAGATGTAGAATAGATGAAGTTATGTTAAGGATATTAAATAAGATAAGAGAATATGAGAATAGAAAAAGGTAAAGAAATTACTAAAGACGACTTACAAGGAAAGCAGACGGAGACGATGTGAGGAAGTCAATTTACAATGTTATAAAGAAGAATAGATAGGTTTAATTAAGTGTATTTGTTTTGTATTTTGTTATATTGTTTTTTATTGTATGATGTGTTTTGTGTTATGATAAAATTAATATATATATTTTAAAAAAACCTAAAAAAAAACCAAATTAAGCCATACTTCATTTCAGACTAGGACTTCCTGTGAAATGCAAAGCAGGGTGTCAGGAAACCCCCCTCCCCGCTGGTGGTAGCATCCCAGGAGCGTCTGCAGTATAGGGAACCTCCGGTGCTGTTTACAAGCTCCTCCTCCCCCTCCTCCTTGGGGAGCAACCATTCCTCCAGTGGGGAGGGGGAGTTGGAGGCAGGAAGGCGGTGCAGGGGCCTCTGACGGGATCGTGGAGCCTCAGCGCCGAGGGGATAGCAGGGAAAGAGGTCAGGTTCCCACGCTCCGAGGGAGCCAGCAGGAAGGACGTGGAAGGGGGAGGCGGGGGTTCAGAATCCCGTGCCTTTTTTGCTGGACAAAGAACAGGAAGGGGTCATTCCTGGACTCTGCAGAGGGATAGGATGGACGTTTGATCTTTTGCTCCACTGTATATACCTGTGCACAATAAAGAACTTAGTTTTAGAAGTTCTGAGTCTGGCGCTTTACTCATGAGCAACCACTGAACGTCCTTACACAGGGCAATTTGAACTTTGAAGGATTTTGCCTTTACTTTGTCCCATGCTCCCTTGCAGGAAACATGGGATATGCGTGAATGGTGCAATTGATAAGAATATCCTAAACAAAAATGTTGAGAACAGCATAAATAGTTGCTGTGAATTCAAGAGATATTTGCACTATCATCTTCATCATCATCATCATCATCATCATCATCATCATCATCGTCCTACCATTCACTGTAAGGTCTCAGGAGGAGTTGCAATAATTAAAACACAGTGTTAAAAACAGTTTTAAAAACTTTTAATGCTGGTTTCTCATGGATGCTCGGAACTACTTGTGGAACTCCTTCTGGTTAAGTAAATCACATTCAACACAAAAGTATAATACAGGGGTCCCCAAACTAAGACCTGTGGGCCAGATGCAGCCCAATTGCCTTCTAAATCCGGCCTGCGGATGGTCCGGGAATAGCATGTTATTACATGAGTAGAATGTGTCCTTTTATTTAAAACGAATCTCTGGGTTATTTGTGGGGCTTGCCTGGTGTTTTTACATGAGTAGAATGTGTGCTTTTATTTAAAATGCATCTCTGGGTTATTTGTGGGGCCTGCCTGGTGTTTTTACATGAGTAGAATGTGTGCTTTTATTTAAAATGCATCTCTGGGTTATTTGTGGGGCATAGGAATTCGTTCATTTTTTTTTCCAAAATATAGTCCGGCCCCCCACAAGGTCTGAGGGACAGTGGACCAGCCCCCTGCTGAAAAAGTTTGCTGACCCCTGGTATAATACCTCCCAACCAAGAGTGATCCCTCTCCAAAAAACCAAAACAGGATTCTGGGCACATTTGCAGTTATACTTCCAACAGTAACCAGTGGTGAGGTGTAATACTGTATTCAGAATTGCTCTCTGTAGCATTTTGTAGCATCTAACCCTTCTCTTTATTCCTGATTTTAGAAAATGGGAGCAGTCATACATGGGGCAACAACATGGCACAGAGCTTTGACAAAACAGCTGAGTCATTGTCACTAGAAGCCAAAAAATATTTCGCAGGAGTAGCCAAAACAACCACCACCACCCGGGGGTGGGGGGTGGGGTGTTTGTACATTTCTACCTTCTTAGAAGAAGTGCAGGGTAACCTTTTGTCAAGAATCATCTACAAGGTTTGAATCACAGACAAAAAAATGTGATGTGAGAAATGCTTCCCCCATAGTCCAGTCTTACAGTCCTCTGGTAACACCTGACGGGGATGCCCAAATGTTGAGGATTTCTCCCACATTCTGGTGGTTAGTAACATTGATGTGGGAATGAGACACATGATTCACTTTACTGGTGCATGGTTACTCTATAGAGATATTATTACAGCTGCTCTTGTTATGTCCTTGTAAAGAGAACTAGTAATCAATATAAGAAAGGCTTTGGAGAATAACCCATAGTCATATTCTTAGAAGTACAGAACATGGGAAGAAAACCCTAATTTTTGCATCATTTTTGCAATTAAATCAAATTGGAGGGGGAGATTGTATAAAATATTGCATTTTACTACCTTGAAAAAAAAAACTCACTGCCTCTCAGGGAAAATGTATATTAGTGATAGATTAACATGGCTAAATGTGGATATCTTGTTTTGGGTGATTCATTTCTTTCACCAAGAATTATTAGCACAAAATTTAAGACCCCCTGACTTTCTACTTTTTCCTTATTTTTGAAATAAGAAATTTTGCAGCAGTTGAAGTCAATTAAATCCTAGATTATTGCAGAGCTGAAAAAGTTCCATTTTATTTCCCCATAACTCCTTCATAGGCCTTGCAGGAAGATTTTATATGGCTCTAGGGAATTAGGCTTCAAGCTGAAAAGGGAGGCCTTCTATCCCAATGTCCAAGGCAGGGTACCCAAGGCAGGTGAAAAATATATATACATAGAGAATCATAATATATCTTCCTGAATCCTTCCTGCCTAATTTGTTTCATTTATACTGAAGTAGAACATAGAACTGTATCATGGGAACAAATATTGTAAAGGGACGCCTGACCATTAGGTCCAGTCGTGTCCGACTCTGGGGTTGCGGCGCTCATCTTGCATTACTGGCGAGGGAGCCGGCGTACAGCTTCCGGGTCATGTGGCCAGCATGACTAAGCCGCTTCTGGCGAACCAGAGCAGCGCACGGAAACACTGTTTACCTTCCCGCCGGAGTGGTACCTATTTATCTACTTGCACTTTGACGTGCTTTCGAACTGCTAGGTGGGCAGGAGCTGGGACCGAGCAACGGGAGCTCATCCTGTCACGGGGATTTGAACCGCCGACCTTCTCTGATCAGCAAGCCCTAGGGTCTGCGGTTTCACCCACAGCACCACCCACATTTATCATGGTCTAAAACAGGGATGGGAAACCTTTTTCAGGCTAAAGCCAGATCCAGAAGTGACCCACACTCCATGGGCCATTTTTGGTTGGTGAGCATACGTCAATCACCCGCCACCGCAGCAGCAAAGACTTAGATGTTAGAAGCACTTAGATCAGAGTTAAGCCTCTGTTGGCAGCCTTTTAAAGAGGTGCAAGTAGATAAATAGGTACCGCTCCGGCGGGAAGGAAAACAGTGTTTCTGTGCACTGCTCTGGTTCGCCAGAAGCGGCTTTGTCATGCTGGCCACATGACCCGGAAGCTGTACGCCGGCTCCCTCAGCCAGTAATGCGAGACGAGCGCCGCAACCCCAGAGTCAGACACAAACCAGGAAAAGCTTCACTGTAGTACTTAGCACTAAGATAAGAAATAAGAGCTTTCTTATCTCCAACCTTAATGTTTAGATTAATGCATATGACTGATGGGTGGGTGTGGTTTTTCCAAAATGGCACCGTAGGTTAAATTCAGAGGCCTGGGGGACCTAGTTAGGCTATGGGTCAGAGATTCCCCAACAACAACAACAACAACAATTACCTGTGTTTCACAAGGAGATCCCAGGGTGGGTTACAACAATTTAAAACTCAGTATTGAAAACATTTAAAGCAAATTGCAGTCACAGGAATGGGGTGGATCCTGAAAACACACACTTCACCTGTCAAAAGACCAGGGTAATGAAGTAGTACATCTTCAGCATGCATTGAAAGCTGTACAGTGAAGTGCCTCCTCTCTCCTTGAGGAGCGATTTCCGCAACTTAAGGGCTGGCATGGAGAATGTCCTCTTCTAGGCCATCACTCTCCAAACTCCTGAGTTCAGCGGAACTACCAATAGGGCCCCCTCTGCTTATCATAGCAGCCAAGAGGGATTGCGTGTCGAAGGTCCCCAAACCACCCCTCAAGTAAAACACACTTCACACCAGATATAAGTTTTAAGGTTTTTGGCATTAATTTGGCCACAACTTTATTGAATACAAAATAAGTGAGTGGTTGCTTAGGCATTGGTTAAGACTATCTGTCCCGCTGGGGACAGAACTGACATCCACCCGCCTGTGGAGTCAGTATAGGGGAAAACGCTTTGGGGAGAGAATGTGCGCCCGTTCTCCCCAATGCTCCCAGGGGCTCTTGCGTGCTCCCACCGGGGGAAACGGACAAGCATGGTGAGCCCCTGGATTCCTTTAACGGAATTCCCCTTGCAGCAGCAGCACTTTGAAGGGGCAACCACAGCCAACCTGCCCCTTCGCAGCATAGGAGGGGCAACCACAGCCAACTCTGCCCCTCCTAAACCAATTTATAACCAATGCCTAACCGCCAACCTTACAAGTTGTGACTAATTGCTACGCAGTAGGCGAAAACCAAATGGCACCAGCCAATCAGCCAAATGGAAAAAATTCCTACCAGGCCCCTGCTACAACGCAGACGACCCCATGACAGGCATAGCAAGGTCAATGCAGAGGCCTAATAACAGGGCGGGAGGGCGGGCGATCCGATGCACGAAGCCAGGAGGGCTCCGACGCTGAGTGCAGGGTCATTTATAGGCTCTGGACTGTCCATCAACAAATTGCAACATAGAAATCTCCCCAACGACAGCCAGAGAGTAGTGGCCATCCAAACAAACCCGCCAGCAGCAGAGGGGTGACCTGTTAGCCCCCACCGCAACACGTGCCCTCCATGAAGGAGAACACGCTTTGTAGGAAAGGAGGCTATCTCTTAGATATTTGGGGCTTAGGTCATTTAGGGCTTTAAACATTAGCATAAGCACCTGGAGTTGGGCCCAGAAAGAAACTGACAACCAGTGTGCAGGCATACAGCCTCTATGATATGGGGAATAACACATGAACTCTCAGCTTCCAACGGATGGCTCATCTATGTACGTCACAGCATTGCTTGGTGACTGTAACAAGAAGGAATAGTGTGAGTGGAACATCACTAATATATAACACCACCAATAAAAAGATTTTCTTTCACCCTCAAACACAATACCTTTCCATGGCAACAGATTTTCGGTCATGTTCAGTATATACACAACAAGAATTTCATGAGGATGAGGTGGTAGAGCCCTGAGGCACTAGACTGGCTTTTGGTGCTTCTCTGACTGAGGGTGCTGGGGGGGGGGCACATTCTTGTGAAAAACACAAAAATTAAAAATGCCTGCAACAAACTAACTATTACAGCCAAGAACAGGCTAGTCCTAGACCCTGCTGTGCTCGTTTTCTTCTTGTAATTCCAGTTACAGGTGGGTAGCCGTGTTGGTCTGCCATAGTCGAAACAAAATAGAAAAAATTCTTTCCAGTAGCACCTTAGAGACCAACTGAGTTTGTTCTTGGTATGAGCTTTCGTGTGCATGCACACGAAAGCTCATACCAAGAACAAACTCAGTTGGTCTCTAAGGTGCTACTGGAAAGAATTTTCTATTTTGTTTCTTCTTGTAAGGCAGCTTTTTATGTGCGTAAACACTCAGAGCTGATATCTCCCCACCTGCAATCTGAAATCATAGAATCATAGAGTTGGAAGAGACCACAAGGGCCATCCAGTCCAACCCCCTGCCAAGCAGGAAACACCATCAAAGCATTCCTGACAGATGGCTGTCAAGCCTCCGCTTAAAGACCTCCAAAGAAGGAGACTCCACCACACTCCTTGGTAGCAAATTCCACTGCCGAACAGCTCTCACTGTCAGGAAGTTCTTCCTAATGTTTAGGTGGAATCTTCTTTCTTGTAGTTTGAATCCATTGCCCGTGTCCGCTTCTCTGGAGCAGCAGAAAACAACCTTTCTCCCTCCTCTATATGACATCCTTTGATATATTTGAACATGGCTATCATATCACCCCTTAACCTTCTCTTCTCCAGGCTAAACATACCCAGCTCCCTAAGCCGTTCCTCATAAGGCATCGTTTCCAGGCCTTTGACCATTTTGGTTGCCCTCCTCTGGACACGTTCCAGCTTGTCAGTATCCTTCTTGAACTGTGGTGCCCAGAACTGGACACAGTATTCCAGGTGAGGTCTGACCAGAGCAGAATACAGTGGTACTATTACTTCCCTTGATCTAGATGCTATACTCCTATTGATGCAGCCCAGAATTGCATTGGCTTTTTTAGCTGCTGCATCACACTGTTGACTCATGTCAAGTTTGTGGTCTACCAAGACTCCTAGATCCTTTTCACATGTACTGGTCAAATTGACTCCACCATCTCAGCAATACCAGTTCACTCTGCCGTATATGTAGACCAGCACTAGTCTACCAGTCACCAAGTGTAGAATGGCATGTAAAGATAAGCCTGAATTTGCTAGTAAAAAAAATAATTTGACAATTTTTAAATTATAGGCTTGATGTGTGAAGTTTGGGGTTGGATGAACCACTTTACATTATGTGTTTGTTTGTTTGTTTGTTTGTGTTTGTTTGTTTGTTTGTTTGTTTGTTTGTTTGTGTGTCATAGCTATAGCTGCCATGAGGAAGACAAACTGTGGAAACAAATAAACAGGACATTATGGGTGGTGGCACCCTGTGTTTTAAGCTTGTGGTTTTATTATTTTTTAGTGCTTTTTGCTTGGCTATAGTAATGTTTTGCTGCCAGTAATTTTATTTGTCTTAGATGTACCGTATTTTTCGCTCCATAAGACGCACTTTTTTGCTCCTAAAAGGTAAGGGGAAATGTCTGTGCGTCTTATGGAGCGAATGCATGGTCCCTGGAGCCCAGGGGGGAAAGGCAGATCCTGCTTTTTCTGTTTTAGAAAGAGCTAAAGGCTAACAAGAGGGAAAGAGAGTGTTGAAAGGAACCCGCTCAACAGCTGATTGCAGGAGATCGGGGAGGGAGATAAGAGAGCTAGCTCCCTTCCTGCCCCGCCCAGGCCCCTTGCACAGTAGGATCCTGGGAAATTGAGGATCCTGGGAAATTGAGTTTTTCAGCCATTTGGGGCTGTTACTTTTCCTCTTGCTTTCTATTACTTGCTGGTGCTTACTGGTTTGCTTTCTTCTTGCTTCCTATTACCTACTGGTGCTTACTGGTTTGTACTGGTTTGCTTTCCTCTTGCTTTCTATTACTTGCTGGTACATACTGGTTTGTACTGGTGCTTACTGGTCTGTACTGGTTTGTACTGGTGCTTACTGGTTTGTACTGGTTTGCTTTCCTCTTGCTTCCTATTACCTGCTGGTGCTTACTGGTCTGTACTGGTTTGTACTGGTTTGTAAGCAATGCTTTTCCCCCTTTACAAAAGCTGCACAAATCTGAACTGATCCTCAAAAAGCAGGGCTTTTCCCTTTGCAAAAAAAAGCTGCAAAACTTTGAGCTGATTCTCAAAAAAAAAACAACCATGGGTTTTAGAGGAGGAAAACCAGAAAAATATTTTTTCCCTGGTTTCCTCCTCTGAAAACGAGGTGCGCCCTATGGTCCGGAGCGTCCTATGGAGCGAAAAATACGGGTATACAGTGGTTGGTGCTTTACTTTTAAAAATCTTACTGTGGACATTTGACTGGGTGGTGTACAAATATTGTAAGCAAGCAAATAAATAAATAAATTCTCATCTCTGCTGCTATTTCAACACCATCCCTCCTCCCTGGATTAGAAGTTTTTTTTCTCCTTTCTAAAGTAATGCTGGCCAATCAGGGATCAAGGAGTGGACACGATAATTACATAATATTTACTTAGCCCAGGCTTCCTCCAACTCGGCCCTCCAGATGTTTTTGGCCTACAACTCCCATGATCCCTAGCTGGCAGGACCAGTGGTCAGGGATGATGGGAATTGTAGTCTCAAAACATCTGGAGGGCCGAGTTTGAGGGAGCCTGACTTAGACAATGAGATCTGGATATGTTATGGTGCCACTGACGGCAAGCAAAGCCAAATGGAACGGGCGCCAGTGCTGTCTTGCATCAACCCCCCTGGATGATCACTTTGCAGGAATGAACACTTTTTGCTCCTTTTTGGTGTAAATCTAAACATCACCCCAAAGTACCGGGGAGACATTTTTTTGATGCTGCCAAAAATATTCACAGAGCACACACCCTTTCTGCCACAGTCCCAGAAGTCATGCTGCTTTCTCAGTTAATTAAAAATGGATAAAATTACCATGGCAAGAAATAAACATCTTTTGAAGTGCACTTTAGAGTTTAATGGCATTGTCATTTGTGAATGGTTGGCAAGAGTTCCATAGGTGTTTTGCCGTTTCCTAATTTTTCACACGTTTCAAGAGGCTGTATCACACATTAGCAGATGCAATGGATGAAAGGTTTTGTGACAAGAAAACATTAGTTAAATGGTGGCTACTTTCCATCAGGGAGGTCTGTGGCTTGGAAACAATGCGAGGCCATGGTCATTTATATGTCAATCTCATTAAGAAAATGTCGGCCATTTTAATATAAGAAGTAAGCAGCTGCAATGGCTTCATTCCACTTGCGCGGGGGGAAATGTGGCCTGTTATGTCAAGTCAAATTGTGACTCCATCAAGATGAAAAAACCAGAATTTTCAACATTTTATCTGCTCTATTACACTCTCTTTACATTTAACAATAATTTACTGTGAGCGTAGGGGAGAGAACAATCTAGCCATTTGTTAGCAACAAGGCTTGGAAACAAAATAGAAAATTCTTTCCAGTAGCACCTTATAGACCAACTGAGTTTGTTCTTGGTATGAGCTTTCAGTGTGTGTTTCATGAAAAAAATCACGAGGCACACTTGTTTCTGTGCCTATATTGTTAAAAAATAATTCTCTTGAATAGGAATCAAATAAACAATTTTTCCCACGGCACACCAGGCAACATCTATTTTTTCTATTTTATTTTCTATTTTGTTTTGACTATGGCAGACCAACACGGCTACACACCTGTAACTGAAGGCTTGGAAAAACCCTTTCCTTGCAGATCAAAGGGAGACCCTACTGGGCATTCATTTGGTCACAATAAAAACTTTCTGTGAGAATGCATTTACTGTATCTCCTGTAGGCATCTAGTGAGCAGAGTGGGGACTATGTTCCCCAGTGATCGTTGTTCCCATATGAGGTTCAGAGAACGGGTGCCTTACCTGATTCTGCACCAATCGGCAGCTTTCATGCAGCGGTTCCAAAGGGCTCTGAGTATTTGGTGACCATTGCTTATCTTCTTTTATTATTTCACTTTCCTGTGTTTGGTTTGACATTATCTGCATTATTAATAGGTTCGTTTACTCTAATGTTTGCCTGGTTTTACTTATTTATTCAGTTTGGTGGTGGCTGAGTGGGGATTTGAACCCAGGCCCTAGTCCAACCCTCAACCCTCTGCACTGTACTAGTTCATGATTGTCCATTTGTATCCATTGTACCCCATGGGAAAAAGGGGCAAGCCATATTTAGGGTAACAGACAACAAAAAGCAGCTTAACCCATACCAAGCTGCTGTGAGTGGGAAGACCGCTCCCTCCTCTGGCCAACTCCATCGGGCCTAGGAGGCGGGCCTACACTCACCAACACAGCTTAAGAGGCTCCAGAGAAGCCTCCGGAACATTGCTGCTGTTGCTGCTGCTGTGAGTGGGAAGACCGCTCCCTCCTCTGGCCAACTCCATCGGGCCTAGGAGGCGGGCCTACACTCACCAACACAGCTTAAGAGGCTCCAGAGAAGCCTCCGGAACATTGCTGCTGTTGCTGCTGCTGTGAGTGGGAAGACCGCTCCCTCCTCTGGCCAACTCCATCGGGCCTAGGAGGCGGGCCTACACTCACCAACACAGCTTAAGAGGCTCCAGAGAAGCCTCCGGAACATTGCTGCTGTTGCTGCTGCTGTGAGTGGGAAGACCGCTCCCTCCTCTGGCCAACTCCATCGGGCCTAGGAGGCGGGCCTACACTCACCAACACAGCTTAAGAGGCGCCGAGAAGGGCAGCCTCGGCTCTTGCTCTGTAAATTTACATTGTAATGTAGCCAAAGCAAATTCCGAGTATATTGAAAAATGTACTTGGCCAATAAATTATTATTCTATTCTATTCTATTCTATTCTATACCACAAATTTCTCCTTCACACTGTGTGCTCTTTGTGACATAAAAGTGTGAGCCAGCCCTTATCAAAACAGACAAACACACACACACACACACACACACACGGACAAAATCATGCATTTTTTCACTGGAAGCAACATGACCCAGTCCGAGAGCTCTGTTCAGCAGAGCAATCTGCAGTTGTTAAGCTGCATGAACATGTGAAGGTCATAGATTTGAACTCCACACCTGGCTGAGTTCTTTGTAAAGATGCAGCTGGGCTGTGGAAACCAATTTTGCACCATTCTGAAGGTGCCTCCAGCACGACGCTGCCAGGGACAAGTGATTTCATGTGGACCTGCTTCTTATTCCAGCCATCTGACTCCCCCCTGATTCAGGAGACCGACGAAGCAGCAGTAACAACAACCATGAAAATATAATCAGGTGTTCTGGATTTAATGTCCCTCAAACTCAAATTGCTAACTGAATACCCTCAACCGCTACCCAGTTTAAATGAATATGGCCTAATTGGCTGAGGGCTCTATATTACCTTAGCAAGGACATGATGACCACAATCAACATTTTATAAATGCCAGACATTAATCTTCCTCTTTGTGCCTGCTGCACTTTAGCTGCCAACCTGTTTCAAGTAGCCCTCTGCCTTTGTGCAAACATTACTCATTCTGTCATTGTTATTTGGGGATCACTCTCCAAAGATGAGAAGTATACTGCCTCACTCTAAGTGGATTAATATGCAGATGTAACATCAGTTCATTACCAGCTTCAGCAGCCCATAAAGTAATAAACATATGTGGGAAAGATCTGGATAAAATTCATACGCTGCGCAATCCTGCGCAGGCCTACTCAAAGGCAAGTCCCACTGACCTCCATGGGCAGACTCTCAGGTAACTGGGAGCACCACTAAAACCCCCACTGATTTCAGCAAGAGAGTGAGTTCAGTGTATGCTGAACTCAATGGGACTTAAATATCTATTTAATTCTGGCTGGGTCACGCTTTGTATGTTTTTACACAAGGTCCTGTGACATTATCTGTGGCTAAAAGAAAAGTCTCCATGCTCCGAGGAGCTTAACAATTAAAAGATAGTTGGAAATAACTTTTCTTTTCTCTCCAGTTATCTAGAATTAATTGTTATGGGCATTGGGACAGTTATTTATTTGTTTGCTTGTTTGCTTCTTCCATTTACAGACTGTTTAATTGCCACACACATATGCATACGTGGAAGACACCTACAAAAAACCCAAACCACAAAGAAAAGTAACTTTATGTAAAACAGTATGTCTATAGTCAACCGCTACAGGGGACAGACCATTTTGCAAAAAAAAAAAAAAAAAAATTACAAACAGGACAATGATTAACATTTAAAGAGTTTCTAACTAGCAGTTCTTCAGGTGATTCCTGCTTGGCAGGGGGTTGGACTGGATGGCCCTTGTGGTCTCTTCCAACTCTATGATTCTTTGATGCAGCTGCAAGCAGTCTGCTGCTATAATTCTATGGGCAACTGGCATAGTTTGGGACCACTCCAGGGGGCGGGGCGGGGAGAATACAGGTGAAACTCGAAAAATTAGAATATCATGGAAAAGTCCATTTATGTAAGCAATTGTTTTCATTAGCTACTGGAGTTTAATATATGAGATAGACTCATGACATGCAAAGCGAGATATGTCAAGCCTTTGCTTGTTATAATTGTGATGATTATGGCGTGCAGCTGATGAAAACCCCAAAGTTGAAATTGTTAATTTGGGGTTCTCATCAGCTGTACGCCATAATCATCACAATTATAACAAATAAAGGCTTGACATATCTCGCTTTGCATGTCATGAGTCTATCTCATATATTAGTTTCACCTTTTAAGTTGAATTACTGAAAGAAATGAACCTTTCCACGATATTCTAATTTTTCAAGTTTCACCTGTAATGCCCACTTACTCGATTCCAGGGTGCGCAGCTGTTGCAACCCACTGCAGCACCTCCTGAGCCCCACATAGCCTCGCCATTTGGTATTCCGTCGTTGCTGCATCCTCCTGGCCGACGCAGAGCATCGTGGGCAACCAACAGGCCCACTGTTCAAATGCAGCCTATTCAGGGCAGCCTTGGGTATTTTAAGTGCAACATACAACATGACACTAGATGGTGATGGAAAATCCAATGTATTTTTTTTAAAAAAGCATTTTCAGAACGGTTTTTATATGTGTGCCGATTCCACCTTAGTTTTGAATGGAAGGGAGGTTGTAGCCTCCGCTTGCTCCTCCTTGGTTAAGAGTATCCCGTTAAAGGGATCCGTGAGGAGTTGCTTCTATTTGACACACACCCCCCCCCCCATGGGGCCTTCAGCAAAGTACCCCTATTGATGTAGGTCATAGCCCTCCCCCAAGTTGTGGTGTACCCTTAGGTATACTCCCAGCAGACAGGCTAGAGTGAATTAAATGGCTTCACCCAATGCCTATGACAAAACTTTAACATCTGTATCTAATAAAGTTGTGACCTATTTGAACCCAAAACCTATATGCTGCTGTCTTCTCTGGTTATTTCATTACATAAGGGAGTGACTGGGTCATAGAGCCTTGGCCCAGAAACACACACACACAGAGAGAGAGAGAGAGAGAGGGCGCTTCTTATGCTGTTCACCTGGTTACAAAATTTCTCTATATTCATATATATTTCTATTCATGCATTCAGAAGTATGTTGGCGGGCATGGGGGCTGCAACTGGAGGAGGGGGGCAATTATGTATGTACTTCCAGATTGTAAAACTGGTAAAGAGGAAGATAGTGAACTCAACGGGGGGGGGGGGAATCTGAGGAAGTCAATATACAATGAAATTGAGGAAAGGAATAATGTCTGGCCTATGGAAAAGGGCCAGACCTAAGCAATGATTATTTGTATGTTAAATTTGAAATGTCTAATATTTGCTCCTGTGAGAGAGGGGTTTGGATAATTGCTTCCCTCAGTGGGGGGGGGGGGGAGAATGGAAAATTTAACTGATTATGCAATGTGCTTAAAATTGTTAAAATCAATAAAATGTATTTTTTTAAAAAAAATTATGTATGTGCTTCCCTGGCATACCCAACTCCACTCTTGCATTAAGTGGGAAGATGTGAAGGCGGCTTGTGAGTGCATTTAGCTGAACGCACACCTGGGAGCCCTGTGTTATCAGGTTCCCTGGTCCCAGGGATGCTTGTACGTGCATTCAGCTAAATGCACTGCCCCAAACCGTCGTCAGACCTTCTCACGCCACATGTTTGAGTCCTCATATGTTATTGTGAATTAATGA
This sequence comes from Lacerta viridis, assembly GCA_900245905.1. Classification (NCBI taxonomy): domain Eukaryota; kingdom Metazoa; phylum Chordata; class Lepidosauria; order Squamata; family Lacertidae; genus Lacerta; species Lacerta viridis. Next base: position 90,674 of record OFHU01002771.1, on the reverse strand, counting down.
ATAGAGCTAGCGCTCTCCTACTTCACCGGCCTGTGGGCAAGCATTACTGAGATACCATTCCTAGGAAACGTTCTAATTTTGGGAAAGCACAACATGGGCAGACCAGATGGCATACAATGGCCATCAAAGAAACGTCTCAGCGCTGAAGCAAAGCTCTCCGCAGCTTAGCCAGCTACAACCATGCTACAGACTGCTGTAAACAAAGATTAGGGCAAATGCAGTTGGAGGATGCTGAGAGACTGATTCAGCAACAGTCATGTGGGGACCGTACTGATTTCTCCCTAATAATGATAATCATTTTTTTGTTTATATGCTGCCCATCTGACTGCATTGCCCCAGCCACTCCCAACAAAATATTAAGAACAGAATAAAACATGAAACATTAAAAAAAAAACTTCCCTGTACAGGGCTGCCTTCAGATGTCATTGCTTGCCCAAATGGATGGATGAAATGGATTGAGAGTAGATTGGGGACTGGGAGGGAATGGAAATCTCTCTTCACACAATATGTGACTACATGGAATTGATGCCACAAATAGGGATGACAACTAAAATGGTCTTTAAAGGGGACTGGAAAGATTACTGGACGATGTATCTGTTCATGGCTACTAGCTAAATGGAGTGCTAAATAGCCCCGCCATGTTCAGAGGCAGCTTATCTTTGACTGCCAAATGCTGTTCATTCCTCAGGCAAAGGGGGAAGAGAAGTGGGATACAAATCTTTACTGAAATGTCTTAAATAAGGAATGTTTTAAATGAACAAATATGCAAATGATTTGATTCATTCAGAGCAAATTCCTTTCTGCAAAACAGAAATTAAACTACATCCGTTTGCACATCATCCCATTCCTAAAGCAAATTTCTGGCTGATATTTTGTTCTGGCATTTCAGTGTTATGTTGTAACTTCCAGCTGCAATAATTCTCCGTTTCATAAAATGCAGAAATTTTACAAGCAGTCCAAAGGCTGCCTAAATAAATTGAAATATTCGCCTCTGTGGAGATATTACAATCCTGTCTTGTTCATATTTGGTGATGGATTTGAAACACACTTTTTATGTTATTACTTTGCCTCACTGCTTTGAGGAAGCCTTGGACAACTTATTTTAAGAAAAGAACAACTATGGTAGATCAGAGCACATGCATCTGCTCTCATGTTCAAATTCATTTCCTTCTAATCACTGCGTGATTTCCAAAATTACAGGATCTGGGGATCAAGTTGCCCTGGAATACAAACAGTGTGAGCTCTTAGAATTTCTCAAATTCCCAGATGCACAGCAGTTGGCCGCAGATGGCCATTTAGTGCAAAGACTTTGCATGTGCCACCAGTTCTTTGTCCCTGCCCATTTCTTCCACAAGTAAATCTGTGCTCAAAGCAGATCATCCAAAAAAAAAAAAAAATGAAGTAGAACTACAGTAAGAAGAGGAAGAAGAGTTTGGATTTGATATCCCGCTTTTCACTACCCGAAGGAGTCTCAAAGTGGCTAACATTCTCCTTTCCCTTCCTCCCCCACAACAAACACTCTGTGAGGTGAGTGGGGCTGAGAGACTTCAGAGAAGTGTGACTAGCCCAAGGTCACCCAGCAGCTGCATGTGGAGGAGTGGAGACACGAACCCGGTTCCACCAGATTACGAGTCTACCACTCTTAACCACTACACCACACTGGCTCTCAGTGCAATAACAATACATTCTTAATGCAATAACAATACGTAATAAGACATAGGTAAAGGTAAAGGGACCCCTGACCATTAGGTCCAGTCGTGTCCGACTCTGGGGTTGCGGCGCTCATCTCACGTTAATGGCCGAGGGAGCCGCATACAGCTTCCGGGTCATGTGGCCAGCATGACAAAGCCGCTTCTGGCAAACCAGAGCAGCGCACGGAAACGCCGTTTACCTTCCCGCCGGAGCGGTACCTATTTATCTACTTGCACTTTGACGTGCTTTCGAACTGCTAGGTGGGCAGGAGCTGGGACCGAGCAACGGGAGCTCACCCCGTCGCGGGGATTCGAACCGCCGACCTTCTGATCAGCAAGCCCTAGGCTCTGTGGTTTAACCCACAGCGCCACCCCGCGTCCTTTAAGAAGACATAACACTGCAACATAACACTAAAAATTGTGAATCAACCATGAGCAGTTACTTTAGCATGCACAAATCATTAAGTAAGCATGCAGTTTACCATAGGTCATGTCAAGGTAGCCAAGGAGCAGCTCTCTTCTGAAGGGCTGAGGGACGGGGCGAGGCAGGTGGAAAAGCCACCCCCTGGTGGCTACCACAGTCTCTCACCCCTCTTAGCTGTTCCTCTGGCAGCAACACCTTTCTGAAGCTTCCTCAGCACAGGTGAAACCAACCACCCCCTGAGGGGAAGAACTTTTCCCTCACAGCTCTTCCTCTAGAAACAGCTCCCTTATGGACACCAGTGTTTTCTTAATTTCTGATCTATTCCAGGCTCCTGACAACCATGCATCTGATGTGTGATAAAAACCATCCTTACAACTTGGTGGGATCAATACAAAGAACCAAACAAGCCCAGAGCTCCTCCTGAGATAGAAGGGATTATCTGTATGGACTGAGAGACACATATTAAAAGTTATTGTCTGCATTTCTGTGTCATTGGATGTATTAAGTTTTGCGTTGTGGCATTGCAGTTGTCCCCTTTGCTGCATAATCAAATGTCTATGAGACCTTTGCATGGAAACCTCTGTGAATGAAAGGGACCCTTGTGTCTGATTTAAATCAGCTTCACCGGATGGATCCACATATCAGTGTAACTTTTTAAAATGCCACAGTAAATATTTGATTTGGTTCCAATGAGAATGAGAGCCAGTGTGGTGTAGCGGTTAAGAGCGGTAGACTTGTAATCTGGTGAACCGGGTTTCGTGTCTCCGCTCCTCCACATGCAGCTGCTGGGTGACCTTGGGCTAGTCACACTTCTCTGAAGTCTCTCAGCCCCACTCACCTCACAGAGTGTTTGTTGTGGGGGAGGAAGGGAAAGGAGAATGTTAGCTGCTTTGAGACTCCTTCGGGTAGTGAAAAGCGGGATATCAAATCCAAACTCCTCCTCCAATCAGAAGAGACCAGTGCCCTACACACTTGAACTCACAGGTTCCGCTGACTTCTAAAAGTCAGTTCATACTTTGCTTTTCAAACTCAGGTCTGAACAACACCCTAGTTTAAATGGAGAAATACATGGTGTGCTGTTACAGCATAGGCGCCACTCAAGAAAGACTGTTTTGATTACATGGAAACCTTCCCATTTTAAATCATGTTCTCCATGCGAAACTGAACATGTACAACACATATGTTTTGTCATTTAAAATCAACTAATCGTTCCTGAGTTTTAAAAGGGAAATATGTGAACAAGCCATATGCTGTGTTAATATGGGGAATGTGGAGTTTGGGAGGTATACAGTGTGCTCTTTTTGAGAAATTCATCCACTGCTAATTCAGTTTCCAGAAAAGAGACATCACAGTGGAATATCACCCTAGCTCGTTGCCAACTAGTTGTTGAATCTTTGCAGTCATTGTATGTTGTGATTATTCCAGTATACTGCTAGATGAAATGCCATGTGTTAAATGCAATATTGCTGATGATTTCTTTGGCTCTCCTCTGATTATTCTCACTGCCCTGGCAATTTGTACTCACATCAGTGGAAAGTAGGTGGTGTCAGGCATCATAATGGATGGTCACTGTAATTATAAAAAAAAATATGGAAAGAAAATTGCTTTTTAGCCAGTAATATCTTGTCAGAGATTTCATCTTGAACTAGTTAACTTGACAAATTTACTGAAACTCTGGGTAATTAAATTCCTGTAGCATGTAGCTGTCTTGTTTGATATTATTTTATACCACTTTTTAAAGAGGAAAAAATCATTTAATTGGCATTATGGACTCATTAAACACTGCAGTGGGTTTTCAGCCAGGTCATGGCTAAACAAGCTAATGGCATGTTTTATTCAGGTCTCTGAGAGCCATTCTTTGTGGGGGCATCACCAATATCAGGCACTGGTGTTTAAGGCATTGTTTGTTTATAGCCATTTCGGTGTGGCACAATTGTTGAAGACAGTCCCTAACAGCAAGGCCAAAGATAATAATTCAAAACCACTTGAGAGCAGCCTTCCCAGATTAGCTAATCCAACCTGACTCAGTGGGGGGCAGAGATGCCCTACATGACCAGGAGGGGGAGAATGAAGGGGGAATGAAGTGAAACCGGCCTCCCACTCAGCTTCCTGAACAAGTGATCCAGCCAAGACCACATGCGCAGCAACTCTCAGCTGGAATGGTTCAGGAGACAGGGGCATGGGCGTACCCAGGGGGGCAGGCCTAGAAGCAAAAAAAAAAAAAATTAAATGGTTATCGGCAGCCTAAAAGGAAAAAAAAGCTCAAGACTGGTCTTTCTCCCCCTCCCAAAATCTCAATAACAATTGAGCTCTTCCGCTCTTGCCGAGGCAGTTGGCCACTCTGTGTGTGTGTGTGTGTGTGTGTGTTGCACCGGCTGTTTCCCCCTCCCTCATGCCGACAAAGAGCTGGCGTGCCTATCAGAGACCGGATCCTAGCCTGCACCCTGCTTGGTCAAATGGGGATGCAGGCTGAGACTTGGGCAGTGTCAGGGGGCGAATTCATCGTTGCCGGGATTCATCGTTGCAAGGGAGCTTGGCAAACTGAGTTCCCTTGCATGGTGAGTAGTTCCTTTGCGAGGACTGAGGATCCTGGGAAACTGAGTTTTTCAGCCATTTGGGGCTTTCTGTTTGGGGGGGGGAGTTTTTCTGTTTTTTGAAGCTGTTTTTGTTTTTGAACCTGAACGACCATGGCTCCCCCCCCAGTTTTGATCCTGGGTACGCCCCTGGACAGGTGTGCGGTTCCTGATATTGTGTGCCCTCATCCAGCCAGGGGTATTGTCACAGAAGCCCATGTGTGCATATGTCCATAGTGTGCCACGCAACTGTCCCATGGCACATTAGTGGGCCTCAAGAAATAACAATGGATTTTTTTTTGAGCTCCAAATGACCACCCAAGGAAAAGGCTAGCCTGCTGTCTCTCTGCATGGATCACTGGCTGCGATTGTCTAGGCCTCTTTCAGATCATAACCAGAGTAGTTCTGCAGTAAAATTATCCCCTCCACCCCCTGCAGAAGACATCTCATGACACCAGGTGATTGACAGATGGGTGACCCCACTTGTCTGTCAAAGTGGTCTGCAGAAAGTTGGCCACTATTGGATCTGGCCCTCCAGCAAAAAAAGTGGTTCCTTCACCCCTGCCCTAGATGACTGAGGACCCTGATACATAAAGGTACTGGATACCTGAAGAACAAAAGGAAAGCCTGCTGGATCAGGCCAATGGCCCATCAAGTCCAGAATCCTGTTCTCACAGTTGCTGACCTGTAGAAAGCCTGCATGAAGGAATGACTGCTCTCCTCCCAACCTGTCCATGTACTGAGATCACCTTCAGAAGTTCTCCTTCAGGTCCCACCACCATCTGAAGTAAGGCATGTGGTGACCAGAGAGACAGCCTTTTCAGTGGTGGCACCCACTCTGTGGAATTCTTTTCCCAGAGAGGACCACCAAGTGCCAACTTCAAGGGAGGGCGATTTCTGCAAAGATGTTTGTTTGTTTGTTTGTTTGTTTGTTTTTCCCAAGCTTTCAAATGTAATTAATATACCAATAATTTTAACAAATTTTATTTGTATTTTATCTTGGTTTTGTAAAGCACCCTCAAACCTCTGCTGAAGGATGGTACAGAAATATTTAAAATCAAAGAATAAAAATAATTCTGGTGCATTCCTCCACTAGATCATTGAATTACTCCCAATGCAGAGAAAGAACAGAATTTCCAACCCTTGGAGAAAACCATCTGTGGTTCATCTGTGAGACACTTTATCTTGCTCTCTTTGCTTCCTGCCTTCCAATTAGGAAGAATGCCCAGATCAGTGACTCATACACAGGTGTTTTTTTCCTAGAACCAAGCAATATATAAATTTTATGAAACAAAAGCAGAATACTAGGAGATAGCCTTCTCTGAGGGAGACCACTCTTGCCCTTGCACAGGCTTTTTCAGTGTTTGAGTGAAATGCGCTTCCAGTTTTGAATGTACCTCATATTCCAGAAATGCAGGGAACCAATTGCTCCTCACAGGAACAACTCCTATTTTAGACTTTTCAGCATAACTCAGTGGTAGAGAAGCATGTTGGTTTTATGTTGGTTCCACCCCTGGAATCTCCAGTGAAAATAATCATGTGACAGATCAGAGCTGGCCCAGAACATTTGGTGGTCTAGAATCATAGAGTTGGAAGGGACCCAAGGGTCATCTAGTCCAACCCCTTGCCATGCAGGATGCTGCAAGGACGTGGAGCTGCAAAAGCTACAGGAAGGCCAGTCAAGCTATTTTGCAAGGACCTCCTCCTTGGCAGCAAAATAAAACAACAACAACAATAGATTAAAGTAGCTGTGCTTTCAAGGTATCCAATATCAGCTGCCTCAACCTACCTAATGGTAGGGCCAGCCTTAAGATTGCCCTGCTTGAAGGTGACTTTGCAGGCTAACAACACCAGTCAAACAGGCTAAACCTGCCGCCGGCCGCCTCCTAACATCTTTACCTGAGACATGTGTTCTCCTAAAGGTTTCTTTATTTATACATGTGTTATGATGAGTCCGAGGTGGGATAGAAGGCGTAGAATTGGTAACCTGCCCCAGGCCTGTAAATATCTCATTATGGTCCAGGAAAGGAATAATTGGATAATCAGTTCCAAAGGCTTTTGGACCAAATGACCGCATCAAATCCTCCGTGTGTGTGCGCGAAGCACCTGGAGACACTTAAAGGAGGTGGAACCATTCAACTAAATGCACAATTGCTCCCTGGCAGCAGGTGTTCAAATCACTCAATCAATTAAAATAAATAACAAATTACAGTAAACTGCAGGCATTTAATTGGAATTCCAGAGGAAGAGGAGGTGCTGGGAGTGAGTTGGATGGCTCTTTAGGGGATGGGGGATTGAGGCTGGCGGAGAAGGGGAGGATCAGTTATGCAGTGAGCTCTGTTCTTGCATAGGTTCTGCCTAAATCACAGCCCTCTTTCAAAAGCAGAGGTGTGAGAGCCACTAGAAGGGCTGAAGTCACGTTCAGGTTTAGGATGGCTACATTTCAGCAGCCCTGTTCTTCTGCCTGTAACAGCGCAGCAGATGAAGTTTGTCCCATTGCTTATCTCCATGCAAGGAAACAAATCTGCAAAACTGTTGATGAGGGAGGAACAATCTGATCTAATGGGAGATGGTCCTTGGCAGTGCAAAGGCTCTTCTGGCAACTTAGAATCATAGAGATGGAAGAGACCACAAGGGCCATCCAGTCCAACCCCCTGCCAAGCAGGAGAGCTTATCTACCTATTCATGAGTTTCCTGAAGAGATGCATGTGAGGTTCTATCAGGATCTATTGACAACTGGGCGCAGAGGTCACCAGGAATACTGGAAGTGAATAAGTTACTGCTCCGTGTCTGCCTGTGTGGCACAACCAGAAGAGGTCATGCACCAAAGATAGAGCTGGTTCGGGGAGCTGATTCACACCTGCAAGTTAACTCTGGATCAGTAGGCCTTTCTACAACTTTTTGGGCATTGTGCTCTCAGATCACTTCTCTTTCTGGGATCGTACACACACACACACACACACACACACACACACATGGGTTGGGAGATAGAAAGAGAGAAAACATGTGCACATGTGCATCATTTCCCCACAGAACAATCTTAATAAAATTCAGATCCAGTTGAATTAAACTGAGCCTTGAAAAGCTTGGAAATTGGAAAGTGCATCACTCTTCCAACTTCAGCCGATTGCACTTTTCAAGGGAGAAAAAAGCAACCACCCTCAACACCTCATGCACCACTAGTGCCATAACCCCTGTCGTAGTTGATAGTGACTCCCCCATGCCCCACCAAAAATATATATACAACCATAATCCGTTCCGGAGGTCTTGTTGTAAACCAAAACAGGTTGTAACCCAAGACGCAATTTCGCCAATGGGGCCTCCATTGGTAATCCAAAAAAGGGACACACACTCCTGGGTTTGACGTGGTTCTAATCCAAAACGGTTGCAAACCAAGGTACCACTGTATTCATAATTGCCTTGGCATTTCCAAGCTTCCTTGAAAATATTTTTTCTTTTCTTTTTTTATTAAAGATTTTCTTGATTTACAAAAGTGAGTGCAATGTCTCTCTCATATTCCCCCCCCCCCATGTAACATTTTTACAAATCAGATTTGGTTGTTGAGACATTAGGGAGAGAAAGGGGAAAGGAGGTGGGTGGGATGGGGGGATGGGTGAGGTGGGGTGACGATGTTTCTATTTTCCTTAATATATGTAGGGTTTGGTGTCAGCGTTGATTGTGTAGGTTCTCTGTTGTTCGCTTGTGTTTCTTTGGCGATGGGAGAGGTCGGGATTGGCGTAGGGTGTGATTGTTCATTTGTGGTTGGCTGTGGTGATCTTTGGTTTCTGTGTGAGTGGGGTTGGGTGGGTGTTTTGGATCAGGTTAGCCATATTGATTTGTATGCTGTCGGTAGATTTTTGTCATTGTCTTGTTGGGCGCTGTGTGTGATGAAGGGGAACCATACCGGGGTGAAAATATTTTTTTCTGATGGGGCTCCATCACCATTCCTCTGTCGCGCCTGGGCTCCTTCCTGACAGAAGCTCTTTCCACAACAGTCTGAGTTGCAAAAGAAGTTGAGTTGCCTGGCAAAAGCCAAGAGCTTATTCTGTGTCTCTGTGGCTCCTGTCTGCAAGGAACGTTGTTGCACATGCTTAGAGCCTCTATTGCCAGTGGGAATTTGGGGACTTAGGATGAGTCTTTTGACTTTTACCCATCACGTCTGCTGTCTGCTTCTCCCCCCACGAACCCTTTTGAAACTTGGCAAATAGGATAAATGAGAGTTGGACAAATAACAGGATTGGGAAAGACTGGCATTGGGTGAGGACTGGTGTGGAGGCATTAGCAACTGGGCCACAACTCTTCAAGCAGCAGGCATGATGGGTGACAAAGACGGGCTACGTCAGCCACTTACCGGTATTTATTATCCTTTATTTAGAAAAATGTCTTAATTGCTTTAAATTCAAAAGAACCTCCAAGTGATATGCAAAAAAACAGAGGGCATGAAACACTACAAGAAGTACCTCTCTGATGAGTTACAGGTAGGTATGCCATAGTCAATTTTTTTTTAATATAAATAATCCTTCCATTAGCACCTTAGAGACCAACTAAGCTTGTTCTTGGTATGAGCTTTCGTGTGCATGCACACGTGTATCTGAAGAAATGTGCATGTGCACACGAAAGCTCATACCAAGAACAAACTTAGTTGGTCTCTAAGGTGCTACTGGAAGGAATTTTTTTATCTCTCTGATGAGCACAGTGGTATCTAGTGGTCTGGTAATCTTAAACTGTTAAGGGATTTATAAGCCAAGACTAAAATATCAAAGTCACCTAGTGTTATGAATCTGTGAGTGCAAAATACCCTGAATTCCAGATTAAGTTAATACTAGAATTTAGCTGTGTTGGTCTGCCATAGTCAAAACAATATAAAAAATATTTTTAAAAATTCCTTCCAGCAGCACCTTAGAGACCAACCTTAGGCACCACATTGAGCCGCATGAAATGGAAGGGTTTCACGAAAGCTCATACCAAGAACAGACTTGCTTGGTCTCTAAGGTGCTGCTGGGAGGATTTTTTTTTATTTTTTTATTTTGTTTTGACTAGAATTTAATTAAGGTTGGGATGTTAGAACTGGGAAATAGCCAGACTCATGTGCATTTAAGATAGACTCAAGTTTGTGTGGACTTGCTGATAAGCCTTTGTTTTATGTCTAAGGTGCTACTGGAAGGAATTTTTTAATTTTGTTTTGTTTTTAATGAATGGGTGTGTGTGTGTGTGTGTGAGAGAGAGAGAGAGAGAGAGAGAGAGAGAGGGAGAGGGAGAGAGAGAGAGGGAGACAGAGAGAGGCCCAACACAATATAGTTCAAAAAGAGACACTTTACACAATGAGCTACCAGTCACCAAGTGATGAATCAGTCCTTAATTGATTGTTAGGACAGAGAATGTTTGTGATAAAACTACAAAGAGAATGCGCGGTCAGGGCTCTATGGCAAGTAATTTACTTGTTTCATATGCAAATATGTCTGAAAATCACAGAAGTGGCTGCTTATCCTCATACCACTGAGATTTCAGAAACGAAGATTGTAGTTGAGGTAAAAAAAAAAAAAAATAGAATCTCCAGAACTCTGACTATCACTTATGTCTCTCATTTATTATAGGGACATATAATTATGTTGTTTAAAATGGTTAATTAATGAATTCCCTCATACGCACAGCACTTTACATTTCAGCATGTGAACATTATTAGATTACTGCAAGTCACCAAAGCCAGCTCTTCGGAGACAGTTGCCCCGATCGAGCTCTTGAAGTGTGTGCTCTAGAGAGATCTGAAAGCTCTAGTTGCAGCTGAACATGGATGAGAATGTCCACCCAGTCATATATTTTAATTTACATTCAATTGAGGCCCATGAAGTGCAGGTACGTACGTAGACCGTCTTCAGGGCAGAAATGGGAAACGTGCATTTTGATTGGCGTCCGCTTCTACATCTGATCTGAGCCATAGCTCTACCTGACCTAGTGATGCATACTGAGAATCATGCTCCAGTACACAAATATCCTTAGGAAGATTGTGACCACTGTCTCAAAAGGACACAAATATTTCAAAGCATGCCATGTTGCAATTCTGTTCATTGGTTTCGAATGATTTTTTTCTCTAATACCAAAATAATAATAATAATAATAATAATAATAATAATAATAATAATAATAATATTGCCACTGTTTAAATCCAAGCCATTGTTACTTGGGACAATTTCTAAAATGTCCTTATACTAAAAATAAAAAAGAGCAATTAATCTAAGGATGTGCAGAGCCAAGATGAGATTTTCCTCCCAGTCTTCATTTGAAACAGTTTGGTCCCCTTGATAGACATCTTGGCAGAGGAAGGACACACACACACACCCATTTTACTTGAATTTCTCTGTGGGCATAATTTGGGTGGCGACTTCATAACCACTGTTATTAGAACGATTTCATATTGCATGTCGAATTGCGCGCAGGGATTTTGTCAATGGCTTGCAGTACGTGACAATACCCTCTAGATGGCACTGTTTACTGTCCTTAGAAGGCTTGGGAATTTCTGTTTTCTAAAGGAGGATCAGTAGCGAACTGACACGGCGCTGTCACAGCCTAATCCTGCCTTAAATTTATGTCAACAAATCCTCAAAGGCTTCTGCAGAAACAGGATGCCTGTATTTCCCACTTGCTCTTTGCAACTGTTTTGCCTGTCGTAACAAGAAACTGAGCAAGAACTATCAAAATTTCTAGATATTTCACTTTATTTATAGATATTTGTCACAATGTCCACTGGGGGTTCGGTTTTTCTGCTAGCTATTATGATTGGTTTAATTGCACAGCAGAGCTACGTCCATGTTGCTTTGCTATGGCACAATTTTGTTCGGTGAGTCTGCATTGCAACATAGCCGCGCACTCAGAGCACTGCCCAGGTCTCCTCCCTAGGGGGGAAGGGTGTTTATGACTGCAGCCTCGAGAGAGCTTTCACAAAGCTCCTTCCCTCATCGGAGGCTTACAATGCAACCCCTATACATGTCCAGTCCAGAAGGAAGCCCCGAATGAGTTCACTTAGCTGGGAGCAAGCAGGAATGTCTAGGACAGCACTCATTGGCGCTTCAAGTCCTTTGCGCCGCAAATGCAAACCCTGCTTTGGACAGAATGCTTGTTGTTTGCTTTGCGAACGACTTTCTGCCACATTCATAACTACCCTGTGTTAACCTAAGCAGCGAGCGAAGGGCTCAAAGGTGATTTAAGCCTCATACGCGAAAACACTCTGAATGTTTTCATTACATCAATTACTGCTATTTTGGGTTCATTAGATCAATTACAGCTATTTAGATGTAAATGTCTTAAATTAGGATTAACAACTCTGCCACTCTCTCTCTCTCTCTCTCTCCTTCGCTCCTTCTCCCTTTAGAGAAGGGAAGGATAATGGAGATAAAACTGTAGCCTGCCAGTGCAGAAGGGGTCATTCCTCCAGTAGCTTGTTGGTGAGAAGGGGTTAAAACATTGCAGTTCCTGCATGCAAAACTATGATACAGCCACACTTGGAATACTATGTGCAGTATAGATACCAAAACGGATATTGCAGAGCTGGAAAAGCTGCCAAAGGGGAATGCAACATTTGGGGCTTTTTTTTATTTATTTAAATAAACATAACAGAGCTGTGTAAAATTATGCACTGTGTAGAACAAATGGATTGGGAGAAATCCCCCTCCCCATAATATTAGAAGATGGGGCCCATCTAATGAAGGCAAGTGTTGGAAGATTCGGGAGAGACAAAGGGAAATAGTTATTCAGTCAACATATAATAAAACTATGAGATTCACCTCTGTAAAATCAGGATGGTGGCCGCCAACTTAGGCCCTTGTCCTAACCCACCACAGTTCTTCTTACGTTCTTGCATAGTGAGGTCTGCCATTGTCAATCTGTGATACATCCCCAGGACCAGAAAAGGTCTCAATCACACAAACCGTGTGTGCAGTGGTGAAGCCGACCTTGGACTGATTCACTTCAGATCTCAGGTGAAGAGACCGTCTGCCTGCCTGCATACTCAAAAATACTTCCCTGCTCACGGTAAACCAGGCGTCATACGGACGATTTATAGACCAGCCTTCCCCCAGCTCCTTCCCCACCAGTTGCCCAAACATCTCCTGATCCCTCAAACAGTTCCACCATTTCTCCTTATGCCTGCAACATCAGGGGTAGACAAACTGGTACCTTCTAGAGATTGCTGGACACTGTCTCTCATCATTCCTCAGGGCTGAATCAAATTGTAGTTCAGCAATATCATCATGCTCAGGGCTGAATCAAATTGTAGTTCAGCAATATCTTGAGAACCCTGTGTTGGCTCTCCATCCAACATGGCTCCACTCTCTTTCCCTTCAAATGACTCCTCAAAACCTACCCTTTCCATGAACCCTTCAATTTAATTCTCTAGACCCCATGCCTTGCTGTAACTAAGCCTAAATAGATGTCACTGAAATAACCCATATTCCTTCCTTGTTTGTTAGCGAGTAGGTTTTGTTTTGTTTTGTTTTGTTTTGTTTTGTTTTGTTTTGTTTTGTGTTGTGTTGTGTTGTGTTGTGTTGTGTTTTTGTTTTTTAAGGTCTGCACCCTTCAAAACACTTCATGACTCGGGACAGTTTGCTATACAAATGAAAAACAACAAAATACAGGGGTTTTTTTTGAATAAGTGCAAATTCAGCGGAAGCACTTTAAATGATAGAACGAGATGCACAATAAAACATTCAGTGCTCAAATAGTTTCTAATAAGTTACTTAAGTAGCCTGGGAGAATAGAAATACAGTCGTACCTTGAAAGTCAAACAGAATCCATTCCGGAAGTCCGTTCAACTTCCAAAACATTCAGAAACTAAAGCGCGGATTCTGATTGGCTGCAGGAAGCTCCTGCAGCCTATCGGAAGTCGTGGATGCGCCGTCAGACATTCAGGTTCCAAAGGACGTTTGCAAACCGGAACACTCACTTCCGGTTTGCGGCGTTCGGGAGCCAAAACGTCTTGAGTACCAAGGCATTTATTTGGGATCCAAAGTATGACTGTACTCTAAAGGCAACAGACATAGCAGAGTAGGTGCCAGATACCCTTTGATGGAAGATAGCTCTTTCTTCCTGGTCAGCTCCCAGCTTACCTGTGCCTCTGCTGGTGGATGGACCTGGGGACTTCAGCAGCTTGGCAAGGTGATGAGGATGCAGAAGTTTAAGGTGCTGGGAATCCAAGCCAAAGGCATTAAAGGTTAGAATCATCACTTTGAATTGGACTTGGAAATGAACTGGTAGCCTGGGAATCGTTTCCATAGCTGGCAAGGCCGGTTCCCAGAAGGCTCTTTATCCCAGCCCTTCCTCTCTCATCTCCTTGTGTTGAACGATAGAGCATAAGACCCTCTCTGGGCAGGAATCTGTTCTCTTGTGCCTGTATAGCACCATGTGCAATGGCGACACTCTTCTGACAATGATATTCAGGAAGCTGCCTTTCTTTTCACTGGGAAGAACTCAACCAGCTGACCCTCCTCTCCTCAAACTCACTACCCACACAACCTTACAGTCTAGAGTAGCACAGTCCAGCAACAGAGGCTTGCGTGTCGAGACCCCAAAGCCGCCCTCCCGGGAATGAAATAAAAACACCAGGACACAGAATATAAGGTTAATGTGATTGGGTAAAAATTTGGCCACAACTTTATTGGTTACAGCATGTGAGCGGTATTGGCTTAGGCATTGAGTGGACCTGACTATATCTGACTCCTGCCCGCAGAGCAGGAAGTCCAGTAAGGGTAAACCACTGATAAGGGGAGCCCCGTCGATTCAGACCAACTCGAGTTCCCCTTGGGTTCCAATGGGGTCGTGGCATGGCCCTAGCCCCGCCCCGGGCTTCGGACAAGATCCCACACCCCCGGATTCCTTTAACGGACTACCCTTAAGCTTGGAGGGGCAGGCGATGGCCAGGCCTCCCCTCCCCCAACATTAGGTCACTCAATGCCTAACCGCCACAAGAGTCCCAAAAGGGGCACAAGCGAGCCGAAAGGAAGTCTCTCGGCTCGCGCCTCTCCTTTTGAAAGGGAGCCCCCGGCCACGCCCCCAGCCGGCTGATTGGCCGGTTGCCTGCTGACGCGGCCGGGGACTCCTCCGAGCTGCGAGGGACAAAGTCCCCCGCCCACAGGAAGTGGGGAGAGCGGCTCTGCGGTCCACCGCAACTCCTCCCCACGAAGGAAGTGGAGCGGATTTTCTTATCAGAACGGCTGTGGTATCTTGGAGTGGGACCGCAATACTCTATCTACATAGATTCCTTCTTGGCTCCAGACTTAGCAATGCTAATGTTTGAAACCAAGGGGATATAAGTTAGTTGTTTGTGACTAATATATTCCATTGATTTCAGTGGGTCTAAGCATGGCAAAGTCTGGGTCACACCCACTGTTTGCAAAGTTCCTCATCAACGCCACACAGATCTTTGAATAGCAACCTTCTTTAAGTTCCTCCCAGAAAGCTCCTGTATTTGCAATTAAGTTGTTATCTTTTTCTGTTTGGTTGCTTCTTATGAAGCGTCACAATTCGCTTAAAGATGCCTTCTCTGTTTTGCATTCCCTCTTGTGAGATCTAGAAGTTTCCGTTGCCATCTGAAGTGCTTATGATGCTCCCAGCAGATGATGTTTTATGGCACGCACAAAGCACAAAGGGTACAGGGCAACCTGATAAGAAAAAGGACAAAGTGACTACTTTTTATTGACCGTCTGTTGAAATATCCATTGTCCTTTATAGGATGGCTCAATGAGTAATCAGTAGACATGGGATACAGCTAAGAAAATCCTTAAACAGACTAAGCTTCCCAGAAACACAAAAGTATTTGCTCTGCGTCTTTAATGTGGCCTTTGTTAGTCTTGGTCAATAATATCCCTGTTTACCTTGATGATTATCAGAGCCCTTTGGCTAGTTACTGCCTCTTAGGAATTTAGCCAGTAAATTGCTGAATTGGTCCGCAGTGCTGGGATTAAGGGTATATTTGTGGCTGATTTGACATCTGGCTCACCACAGACTCCTCTCCTTGCAAAGATTAATTATGAAAGCCTTGTGCAGGAACCTGAAATGAACAGAACACCATTAAGAAGAAGCCAAAAACCCATCTAGTCCTGCATTTTGTTCTAGGAGTGGTCAACCTGACACCCATGGAAAGGCCACAAGCAGGACAGGACAGCAACTGCACTCATCTCCCCCGATATTGAAGGTGAAAGCCACCATGCCAAATGTTGAATTTTGTTGTAACAAGAAGAAGAAGAAGAAGAAGAAGAAGAAGAAGAAGAAGAAGAAGAAGAAGAGGAGGAGGAGGAGGAGGAGGAGGAGGAGGAGGAGGAGGAGGAGGAGGAGGAGTTTGGATTTGATATCCCACTTTATCACTACCCGAAGGAGTCTCAAAGCGGCTAACATTCTCCTTTCCCTTCCTCCCCCACAACAAACACTCTGTGAGGTGAGTGGGGCTGAGAGACTTCAGAGAAGTGTGACTAGCCCAAGGTCACCCAGCAGCTGCATGTGGAGGAGCGGAGACATGAACCCGGTTCCCCAGATTACAAGTCTACCGCTCTTAACCACTACACCACACCCTGAGACCAGGTGGTGAAGGGTCAATAAGTAGTAGTAGCAGTAGCAGCAGTAGTAAATTTAATCATCATAGAATTGTAGAGTTTGAAGGGACCTTGGGGGTCATACTGAGAACCAGTGTGGTGTAGTGGTTAAGAGCGGTAGACTCGTAATCTGGTGAACCGGGTTCACTTCCCCGCTCCTCCACATGCAGCTGCTGGGTGACCTTGGGCTAGTCACACTTCTCTGAAGTCTCTCAGCCCCACTCACCTCACAGAGTGTTTGTTGTGGGGGAGGAAGGGAAAGGAGAATGTTAGCCGCTTTGAGACTCCTTCGGGTAGTGATAAAGCGGGATATCAAATCCAAACTCTTCTTCTTCTACTCTTCTTCATCTTGTCCACCCGCTGCAATGCTGGAGTCTCAACAAATCTCAGTCGTCATGATATTCAAATGCAGAAGCAAAGAAAGAAAGAAAAAAACTTGTGGCATCTTCATGATTAAACAGGAACTGCCACCGATCTGTTAGTCTTTAGGGTGCCACAAGGCTCTTAGTTGCTTTGATTCATCTGCCCTTTGGAAATTCATGTCCAGAGACGTCATTTGGCAGCTTTTGCTTTCTTCTTTCTTACAAGAGACTTAACCCTGCTCTCGGAACAGGGCTCCATTTGTGGAAAAGTACAAAAATACTGGGGAGAATTCTGCTCTCAGTGGTTGACTCCTTCTCACACTAATTTTCCACTGCTTCTCCCAACCCACCCCTTTTAATCCATGTGAAGATACTGAGGATAACTGAAATTACTTCAGTTTTTTTTAAATCGGACATCACTGTCAAATATTTTGTAGTGAGAAATCCTTTCAAGATGTTTACTGTGTTATGACTGGACATTCATATTTTGGGCCAAATTAAGCTTACAGTTATTAAGCTTCAATTAAGCATCATACCCCACAAAGCACTACAGATAAATATTAATATTTATCTGTAGTGCTTTGTGGGATATGAAGGTCTGCGCAATGCTTGCCTCGTTTATTGTTGTCGTTGTGTTGTTATTTAAATTTGTCAGTCACCTTTATCTTGCCCAGGGCAACCCAAAGCAGCTCGCAACCAAATAAACGGAGAATAAACCCCGCATAGGTACATTAAAACCAAGAGGCTAGAGAAATACATTAAAAACATCCCACGATTCCCACCCACTTCTAAAAGGCCACAGATAGATAGAGGCCAAAGGCCTGGTTATAGAGGGAAGTTTCTGCCTGGCACCAAAAGATGAATATAGTTATCCTTACAACAGCCCTGTGAGGCAGATTAAGCTGAGAGAATGTGACCTTAGATAGGTGGCAGAAACTATGGAATCATAATATTAAATTTACGGCATGCATAGTATTAAAGGAGAATCTGATGAAAATGCTATACCGCTGGTATATAACCCCGACCAAATTAGCTAAAATGTATAGAACAGGAAATAAGAAATGCTGGAAATGTAAGACTCAAGATGGGGATTTTTTCCATATGTGGTGGGGGTGCGAGAAAGTGAAGCATTATTGGGAAGCAATATACAATGAGTTAAAAAAGATGTTGCAATATACCTTCCACAAAACACCTGAAGCCTTCTTACTAAGATTAATCGGAAATGAAATTATAAAAAACGATCAGAAGGTATTCCTTTATGCTACTGCGGCGGCCAGGATATTGTTGGCTCAAAAATGGAAAACTCCGGACCTACCAACAATTGAAGATTGGCAGACTAAATTATTAGAATATTTGAAATTGGCTAGATTGACAGGAAGGATAAGAAACCAGAGAGATCGAAAGGTTATAACAGATTGGAGTAAATTTATTGAGTATTTTAAAAAGTATTGTAATAAAATGGCAACACCAACAGGATTTGACAAAATACTTGCAGTGTGAGAATATTAGATAATAGATTTAAACAAGAACAAAATAAGAATTAACATGTTAAAGGTAAATGGACAATAATCAAAGCGAGAGAATGATGAGAAGATTAAAAACCAGTGGTGGAAGGGAGGGAAGTCACAATACTCGGCAGAGTATAGGGATGTATAATAGAGTATGTATGGATGTACAATGGTTTGTAACAAGTTTTGGATTTTTTTTTCTATGTGGATTCGTTGATGTAATAAATAAAAGCAAAAAAAAAAAAAAAGAGAGAGAGAGAGAGAGAGAGAGAGAGAGAGAGAGAATGTGACCTTAGTGGTTGAGAAACTCTGTGTACCTGCTCCTAGGACTGGTTTATCAGACTTGGTTAGCTGAGAAATAAACAGATGCCAATTTAAAACCAGGATTACTATTTAAATCAGGCATAGACAAACTCGGCCCTCCAGAGGTTTTGGGACTACAATTCCCATCATCCCTGACCACTGGTCCTGTTAGCTAGGGATGATGGGAGTTGTAGTCCCAAAACATCTGGAGGGCCATTTTGCCTATGCCTGATTTAAATATATCTGAGACCTAAGCAAGAGCAGGGCTAAGTGCTGAAAATGTCAGTCAGGAAGGTGCTTCCACTTCTGATTCTCCACAGGCCAGTTATACGGGAAATCGTATCATCATCAATGAGGGTACGAGTTGCGCGCAGATCACCTGACACCCGCATCTCAGCGCAGGCAGGGCTATGCCCTGTCCTGCGCTGGTTGGTTGCTCATTTAATCACCCCAGTATTAGGTCCAATCAGGTGGCAAGGGAGTAAGATATGAGCCTCTGCGTGACTTAGCCACTTTGAGACTCCTTCAGGTAGTGATAAAGCGGGATATCAAATCCAAACTCTTCTTCTTCTTCCCTTTATTTGGTAGGTTGTGTTTGGCCTTGCTATGGATGTTGTTGGTCGTTTGCCTTGTGGCAGGGGCCTGGTAGGAATTTTTTTTTTCCATTTGGCTGATTGGCACGGGCCATTTGGTTTTCGCCTACCGCGTAGCAATCGTCACAGCTTTGTAAGGTTTGGGGGTTAGGCATTGGATCAGCAAGCTGTGGAGTAGGGGATGTGCGGCCATCACCTGCCCTCCATGCGGATAGGGTATTCCATTAAAGGAATCCAGGGGTTGGCCTGGATCTCGTCCAAAGCCCACGGAGGGCTAGCGCCATGCCAGGACCCCAAGGGAACGGCACTCGGGTGAGCTCAAGACGATTGCCATCATTCGAGTTTCCCCTGCTGGTGGTTCACCCTTAACAGACTCCTGCAAGGGAGGCAGGAGTCTGGTTTAGTACGGATGTCAATGCCTAAGCCAATAACACTCACATTTTTTATTCAATGAAGTTGTGGTCTCAATTTTGCCCATTAACTTAAACTTAAATTATGTCTCACTGTGTCATTGTTTCGGGGATTGGGTGGTCTCGACGCGCAACACAGGAAGGTAGGAAGCTGCCTCCTATTGAATCAGACCATTGGTCCATTTAGCTCAGTATTGTATACCCTGAATGGCAAGGAGAATCTCTCCCAGCCCTTCCTAGGGATGCTCGAGAGTTGACCCTGGGGTGACTGCGGCAAGAATTTTGTTGGCACAAAGGTGGAAACAGGAAGAAATACCGACAGAGGAAGACTGGACAGTGAAATTAATGGAATATGAAGAATTGGATAAAATGACGGGAAGAATCCGAGAACAGCGGGACCAGAAATTCGTCAAAGACTGGTCTAAATTTACGAACTATTTGAGAGACAATGATACTCAATTGAATACGCTTATAGGACTTCAAGAAGCTTTGTAGACAAATGTAGAAATATTATTGTAATTATGAATTTTACAGTGATTGACATACATATGATATTTTAAGCAATGATAGATTTAAGAGGTATAGATTTAAAAGATAGAAATTTGAAAGCTATTTGGAAGGTCTGAGGGAAGTCATGGCTATGATAGCCAGAATGGATGCATATATGTGAATTTATTTTTTACTCTATGTAGATGTTATAGATTAAAATAATAGAAAATTATTTTTTATAAAAAGAGAGAGAGTTGACCCTGGGACCTTCTGCAAGCAATGCAGATGCTCCGCGATTGAGCTGTGGCCCTTCTCCCTTCACTTCTATTCAGCTGAACTTTGTTCAAACTACTAAAAAAGAAAGGCTGGTGTTTGTATTGATTGGTTGTGATACATTACTTGTGCTTTAACTTAGTCCTGATAAGAAGAAAGAAAGTGAAATAAATAAAGTTTGCGATTCTAATTTTTGCAAATGTTATTATTTTTGGACTAGCCCTACAAACAATTACGCCAGAAGCAACAAACCATACAGATTTACATTATTCCCCTGTTTGTCATTCCAAAAAGCACCCAATGCCTCTCTCTCTCTCTCTCTCTCTCTCTCTCTATCTCTCTCTCTCTCTCTCTCTGCAGACCTGACCATGAGTGAGTTGACTTTGCTACCATTCGGGCTGATGATAGTTTGGAATCCTACAGCCATTATTCAACTGACCAGTCCTGTGGACTTCAATTATTCATCACTCATTGACTTCATTAGTGCTGCTTATTTAGAAGAACAGATTAATAACAGAGACTTGAATATTGTTTGTTTAAGTGTGTGTACACCCTCCTCTGCAACCCTGCTGCCAGCACGCAGATAGCCATTTAGTAAAACACTGAAAATCAATGTTGAAATGGGGGAAAAAACATGCTAATAAGCAAGTTGTATATTTATAATGCAATTATCTGACCTCTTAGAAGGCATATAATTTAATGTGGTTATAGTGCACCATATATCTTGCAGTGACTGGAATGGAAGCTGTCCTTTGGTGAGTAAGTGCTTATTGGCCCATAAGAGAGGGGCAAAAAGACAAATTTGCAAAGGAACATTGTGCACAACGCTGAACAGGAAACGAAAATGAACGAAGTGGCAGAATTTGGACAAAGATGAAGTTCCCCTTCAGCTGATTGGGTATATATATATATATATACTACAGATACATTTGCCGTAGAATGTCAACTCACAGATGGAGTTGAGCCACATGATCCATCGGTGATTTTGCTGCTCCATAGTCTGTGAAAGCGTGTTCTCCTTCATGGAGAGCACGTGTTGCGGTGGGGGCTAGCAAGTCACCCCTCTGCTGCTGGGCGGGTTTGTATGGATGGCCACTACTGCGATTGGGCTCTGGCTGTCGTTGGGGAGATTTCTATGTTGCAACTTGTTGATGGACAGTCCAGAGCCTATAAATGACCCTGCACTCAGCGTCGGAGCCCTCCTGGCTTCGTGCATCGGATCGCCCGCCCTCCCGCCCTGTTATTAGGCCTCTGCATTGACCTTGCTATGCCTGTCATGGGGTCGTCTGCGTTGGAGCAGGGGCCTGGTAGGAATTTTTCCATTTGGCTGATTGGCTGGTGCCATTTGGTTTTCGCCTACTGCGTAGCAATTAGTCACAACTTGTAAGGTTGGCGGTTAGGCATTGGTTATAAATTGGTTTGAGGAGGGGCAGAGTTGGCTGTGGTTGCCCCTCCTATGCTGCGAAGGGGCAGGTTGGCTGTGGTTGCCCCTTCAAGGCTGCTGCTGCGAGGGGAATTCCGTTAAAGGAATCCAGGGGCTCACCATGCTTGTCCGTTTCCCCCGGTCGGGGGACAGGGCCCACGCAAGAGCCCCTGGGAGCATTTGGGGAGAACGGGCGCACATTCTGACTCCACAGGCGGGTGGATGTCAGTTCTGTCCCCAGCGGGACAGATAGTCTTAACCAATGCCTAAGCAACCACTCACTTATTTTGTATTCAATAAAGTTGTGGCCAAATTAATGCCAAAAACCTTAAACTTATATCTGGTGTGAAGTGTGTTTTACTTGAGGGGTGGATTGGGGACCTCGACACGCAAGTGCTCTAGGGTTGTGAGCAGAAGAAGGGTGCTGTAATCCCAGGCACACTTGCTAGGCAATAAGCATCATTTAGCTCAATGGGACTTACTACTGAGGATATATATCTTGTCACTACAGGCCTAGGGTGACGCTACATCTTGTCACCTGTTTTTCAATTCCAGGACTTAGCTCTAAAAACAACAAGGAAGAAATCCCCATTGCTAGCGTGGTATCGCCAAAAGAATACTGGAAATTTCAGTTACCATAGCAGTGAGAAGCTGAGATGTTCTGCCAAATTAAAATCAGCAGGCTTCCTTAAGGAAAAAAGACAATTACTATTAAACTACTTTAAGTATGTTTAAAAAAGAGGTTTCTGGAGATGCTATATGCTAGGAAAGTGGAACCTGTCGTCCTCCAGATGTGGTTGGGATACAACTCCATCACTGTTGACCATTGGCCATGCTGCTGGTGGCTAAGGTGGATGGAGAAGTCCAAAAGTATTGGGGGGGGGCACAGATTCCCTTGATATAAAGGGACCATACATCCAGTAAAACTAGGGGGTTTTTTTTCAGTCAAAACTTGCCAGAAATCAGTTCCTGCACCTCTCAGGTGAGTGCCATTGTCATTATAAGAGAACAAGTTCATGGTGAGTTATGGCACTTCTTTTTCTAGAAAAATAGCACTGAGTAGAACAGTCAATATTTGTTCTGCATTTTCTAATGCTAATGTATAATGTCAATATGTCCATGTTGGTGATGAACCAACCTTGATTTAATCACTTGATTTGTACGTTTCTCATGCATGCCGCCTTGCTCCCGCAATTGAGGGGTCCCAGGCCGCACAATGTTAGCGTACACTGTGTTGTGTACACATGTCAGCGTGCCCTGCACGCTGCAGGGGAAGCTGATGTGTCGTGCGGACGTCCCGCAACTTACACATCTGACGTGAGCTCACCCGGCGGTGAGAAGAACTTGGGGGGGGGAGACGGCCCCTTCCTTGTATTTGGGGGAGCAGCCCCCTGCCCTCGCCACTCAGCACACATGACGTTTGTGGATCTGTTCAGGTCAAATTGGTTTAGAGTCTAAGTGTGCTGAGAAAACAGCTGATACTGAACTTAAGTTTTTTTGTCTAGGACATGGGTAGTCAACCTTTTTATACCTACCGCCCACTAATGCATCTTTCTTGATGGTAAAATTTCCTTACCACCCACCAGTGCTCGATGGAAGGAGGATTCAGCTTGTGCCGTAGAACGCCCACCTAGAATCTCAAAACACCCACTAGTGGGTGGTAAGGACCAGGTTGACAACCCCTGGCCTAGGACCTGATTTTAGATGCTAGGTTACATTTTTGTGTGTGTTTATTTACACCTTCTTGCCAGATGGCAATATTTAAGCCCTTACCAGAAATAGCTGGAAATTGTGTTGTTGTTTTCCAAAGTGGATGCAACTGATTGTTGTGCTTGACACGTACACTTATTATTTGCAATTTATTAAACAACAACCAAAGCGATGGAGGCTTGAACCATCGTGGCCCATCGCGCACCATGTCTTTCGACCTCTCCAGACTGTGGTGTAAAAAGTTACAGGAATTACAGAGTAATGCACGGATTGGGAGTGAAGCGGAATGGCCATTCCGAAATGTTTGTAGGCAGAAACAGTATCACACATGCCTGCCCCAGTAGCATCAAGAGTACAAATCATTATGTGTAATAAACAGGATATCATGCATAAAACACTCCATTCAATTGTGCATGTGGCACGCACCGCAAGCACAATAACCTGCATAAATAGGATCACAATTCTTTACATGACTACTCAGAATTGAAGTGGTAAAGTACTGGATTACAGCCTCCACCATTGCTTTCGGTAGGGAACCAGCAAGACCACTTCACAAACCTGCTGCCTGTTTGGGGCATCTGTTTGTAACCAACCAGCTGTGGCTACTGAATCAGATGATCAATGCCACGTGCTGCTTCCTGCCTTGGAGCTGAGGAGTCTCATGTTGTGAATCAATATGGAGCCAGCCAATACAATTCTGCCTTTATAGGCCACTTACCTGCTCCAAACTGTGTGAGAGCATATATATGCACATATATGAATGAATCTTGCTCAGCAGCAGGGATTATTAGACCCCTGGATATATCTTTAAGCTGTTCAGGCACAACACAAACTTATTTTTCTTCCCCTCCTTTTCTTCTAGGCCTCTGAAAAACTGTAAGCAGGGCCGTATTAGCTGTCTGGTTCTAATTGTGAATCTTCATGCCTGCACTGGGATGGTAAGAAATGTCAGTTATACTAGGAGGTGCAAGACCAAAAGGCCAAGACTGAGCATTGTGAGGACATCTATTAGAAAAGTTCATTCATCAATATATGATCACTGCTACTCAGTTAAAACGTGTTAATAGTGTGTAAAACCATTAAATATTAGGTCTGGGAATAGGTAAGCGGATTCAGGTTGGAATCTAGGGCAGGGAAAGGCTTCAGGCCAAATGAAGCAATTTTATCAGGACCCCTGGCAACCCGGCTGCAATTAAATCAAGGTGCTGCAAAATGTGTGCCCACATTTTCACTCATCAGGTTGGGGGGGGGCTATTTCCCAATGTCATAATGAGAGAAACTCCACACTTAGGTTGGGTGTAGACTTCCCATGTGTGGGTCCCCCACTGGCAGAAGATCAGAAAGTGATTCCTCCTTCCTCTTGCAGTGCTTTGCCCATTGAAAAACTGCTCTGGAGTTTTGGGGGACCCTCTAAAACAGCCATGGGGAGCTGCAAGGGAAATGGCCTCTTCCAGATCAGGGTCTCTTCCGTGAAAGGGAGGATTTGGTTTCATGCGGTGACACCCTTAATAGCAATTGTCCTCGACTTTATACTGAGGCTGATCTCCCATGAAGGGACTAGTTTGTGTCCCAGTCTATAATTCTCATCTCCAGACCACGATCTAGAGCGGTCCCTGAAAATGCAAACGTCCATGATTTCTGATCTGGGAGGTTCAATTCTCCACACACGCCGTGTACTCTACCTCTTGCCCCTGCCAGTTTGAATGTGATGTGCAGGACTGCGCATGGACCTACATCAACATGGCCACTATAAATAAATATTTTACATGCCCCATTGAAAAACCATATGGTGGATCCTTTGATGTGCTGTACATGCATGCACCCTTATGCGCTTTATGTTCATGTTGCAAAGGCTGGTTCAAATGGCATGTTTTAGGAGGAGTAGAAGAGGCAAGGTGATATGAATCACAAAACCTCATATGTGAGCAGGTTCAGGAATTCGTTGTAATGACCAGACTGTGACTCCAACCAAGGCTGGGTATAGATCTGTAATAGGTAAGCTTGGTTCACACACTCAAATCATTTGTCAGAGACAGATGCCAACTTAAAACACCTTGCTTCTCAATGGAGACCGTTCACATGCCTGGGTGAGACTAATCAATCTGTGGGTAAAATGAAGGGCTGAAAGATCCAGTGATATGTAAGTCTCTTGTGTCCCATCCACCGTTAAAATACACCGATGATACACAGATGATACAATCCCCTATGTGACAATTGTGTGGAGGACTCCCAGTGTGGGACTTCCATATGTGAAATAGCCACCACAGACTTAAAGGTAAAGGTAAAGGGGCCCCTGACCATTAGGTCCAGTCGTGTCCGACTCTGGGGTTGCGGCACTCATCTCGCTCTATAGGCCAAGGGAGCCGGCGTTTGTCCACAGACAGCTTCTGGGTCATGTGGCCAGCATGACAAAGCCGCTTCTGGCGAACCAGAGCAGCACACGGAAACGCCGTTTACCTTCCCGCCAGAGCGGTACCTATTTATCTACTTGCACTTTGACGTGCTTTCGAACTGCTAGGTGGGCAGGAGCTGGGACCGAGCAATGGGAGCTCACCCCGTCACAGGGATTCGAACCGCCGACCTTCTGATCGGCAAGCCCTAGACTCTGTGGTTTAACCCACAGCGCCACCTGGGTCCACAGACTTAATATTACCTAAAACACAATGCTAATCAATGGAATCAGTTGACACATTCAGTTTAAAGTTATTTGCCAGTTCCAAAATGTGTATTTATTGAGTGATGACGTGCACAATGTAAATGAGTTCTCGGAGATCAGGGCCAGCAAATGAGACAATTGCCCAAGGTGGTGAGCACGGGCTGGGCAAATTTGTGCTCCCCCAGCCCATTTTAGCTGTCTGGCTAGCCCATATGGTTCTTAGAGGCCATACTTAGAGGGCCATTACCTCACCAGGAAGATAGCCTGGATCCAGCTTACCCATCCCCCGAACTCAGATAGGGATGTGTGGACTAGCCCCCAGGGTGTGGTAATCAGCTGTAGTGAACTCACGTGTTCTACAGTCATGTGGATTTGACCCAGAAGATGAGGAATTACTTGTTACACAGGCAAGAGTGAATCAGCCCTATACCCAATGCATCTCTGCACGTTTAGTTCCAATTTCTACTTTTAAGAGAGAGAGATCAGAGTAATACAAGGTGAGGAATGATGAGTTGATCATAAGGTATTCTGAAGTGATTTATTATAAGCTGTACTCTTCTTCACCCAAAGGTCACAGGGTGGTTTACAGTATAATAAACAACATATATTCATAACGTAATAGCCATACAATGCAAACATTAAAGAATAGTTATATCAATAGAATTCATAATAAGCTACAGTGTCAAATTATTCGTAAGTTATTTCAGTCACTGATACACTCATCTGAAAGCCTGCTGGAAGAGGTGCAGATTCATCTGTTTCCTTAACAAAAAAAACAATATGATCACAATGTTTTATGCTCAAAATTCCATGATTAAAGCATAATATGACTCATTTTTCATGTATTATGTATTTATACCGTTTGAGCCTGTATGATAAGATGTAAGCAGTTCCCTTTAGTTCTGTCTGACATGTGCTCGGACCGACTAATTAGAGAAAGGAACTTGTTCCATTTTCTGAAGTCCATCAAATATTGTCACATCAAATATTATATGGGGGTGGAGGATGCTATGGTGACAATGGCAAGAAACGGAGATATGCAAGGCTAGCTAATATTTCCTACAACTTAGAAGTGGAAGAACAGATTATGGCACGATTAAGCTTTTCATACTGCGGTATACCAAGAAAATGCATTAACACAAAGCATCTCTTTGTCCAGACCAGGCCTGAAGAGGGTTCAGTCAAGATTCCTGGAATGTTGTCACTGATTCATTGGTAAGGCTTGCTCTGTGCTTGAACAAGCATCCTTTGGAAATTATACAATCTGCTTCCCCTCAGACATTTCAGAGATAAGGCAGCCATAGACCCGTGTGTCCTTTCAAGGGTAATAATCAGAGGTATATTTGAACAACAAGCTGTCCAGATGCTGGAGCCCTCCTCCTTGATGGGCCCATGTCTTGATGGACTTTCCCCCTTATTCCACTTCTCCCCACCATGAGCCATCCCTGCCTTTTCATGCCCTCACCTAATTTCCCCATTCATGTCTATTGACTTTGTTGTGCACAAAGAACATGTCTACATGCTTTTCATAAGATCAGGCCAATGACTCATCTAGACCAGCATCGTGCTCTCACAGTGGCCAACCAGACACCTGTGGTGAACAAGAGCAACTCTCCCCTGCTGCCATTTCCAGCAACAGGCTTTCAGAAGTCTTAGTTCACGGCACGTGTTCCACATTCCACCTTGGTTTGTTCCTGCTGTATTGTCATCTCCTTCTTTCCCAGCAGCCTCACTATCAGAATAACCCCGTCACCTCTCCATGTCTTGAAGAACTGTCTTCTGAGAACTGACCACAACCTGCTTATCTGACCAGCGTTCCCCTCCCCCCTCTCTGGGTTTGAGACTTCAGCCAGAAGGAAACCATGGGATTCCTCCACTCAGGCATGACAGTCCTATTGATCCTGGACAAACCTATTCCCAGTCCCCCATATTGGACTAGTATTAATTTTCCTTCTAGAAAATTAATAAAGCCAGCACAAAGCATCTAACCCCTTGGGTGCTACAAGGCATGGTTTAGCAATTTATCGTGTTAGGGGCATGCAAAGAGCTTAGTCCCAAGCCCGGCTTTTCTGAGAGGTTAACAAAAATGCGGCAAGCATGCAAACATTAACATGATCGATTGCGTTTCAAGCAAACACAGCCTTGCTTCTCTAACGTATGCGGCCTCTATAAAGAGCAAGGACATGTTTTACAGTTCCTACTTGGGAACGTGTTGAATTTAAGTCCAGCAGCAGTTAGTTTAATCCAATTTGATTATTATTTCTCCCCTCAAACCTCCGCGAGGCTAACCTTGTGTACCTGGAAGAAGCTCATTTGTGAGCATAGGGTAATCAGTTCTGACTACAAGTTAAAGTTATCCTTAAGCAAACAGAAAACTATTCAGCATAGCAATAAAGTTAAATAATTATTACCGAGCTATGTGATGTGACTACAATGTGACTTTGAAATGACTGGGATGTGATTAGAATCAGAATGTGATGCATCTTTGATGATACCAGAAAAGAAGGATGCCAGAGCTCCCTGATATTACCAGCAGCAGGGAAAACGACATTATTAACACCTAGAAAGACAACATTTCCAAAAGACAGGGCAGACTTGAAAATGGTTGTTAACTCTAATCACTGACAAATACACTTAGGAGCGTGATATAAAGGAGGAGAGTAAGTTGGGGAAAGAGTATAGACCACAATGACCAATAGGTGTGCTCCATGTTGGACTCTCATTCTCACTAACCATTGTCCATCTGAAGGCTACTCATGAGCATCCCATGGACCATTTGGGTCAGCATATATCCCCCACTGCCCTCACATTCCTGTGCTTCTTTTTTTAGAGGCTGATGTGTTGATCAGTCCTACCCTCTACCTATTAATCTACAACTGGGCAATATCTGTTATTGCAGGGGTGGCCAACTCCCAAGAGACTGTGATCTACTCGCAGTTAAAAGCTGGCGGTGCTCTACCCCCTTTTTGGGGGTTCAGGTCAAAATTGTTGAGCTTTCTAGGAAGGAGGAAGGCCCGTTTTTGGGGCGTTTAGGTGAAAGTTGTAGGGCTTTTTTAGGGGGGAGGAAAGCCCCATTTCTTTGGGGTGCAGGGCAAAAGCGTTGAGCTTTTTTTAGGGGAGCCAAAGTTGTTGAGCTTCTTTGGGGGGAGCCAGTGATCTACCACAGACGTCCAGTGATCTACCGGTAGATCACGATCTACCTGTTGGACGTGCCTGTGTTATTGGATTATGTCCGTTGGCATCAGAGTATCCTTCTGTTTACACAGACCTCTAGCAAGCAACGTTTCTTTTTTTACAATGAGAGCTCACATTGATCTACAGAAGCTGATGTGGTGAAAATATCACCTAAACCATTTCAGATCTCTTAGGCTCCATGATGAGGTGCCTTCAAAGAGTGGTTGGGTGCACCTGTTCCAGGTTTTGTTTCCTTCCTGTTTTCACTCTTCAGCTGCCACACACAGAATTTCTGAACTCAAAGTATCCCTGAACACTCTTACACTTCTGGTAGGGCCACTTCATTTTTGCTTCCCCACCAAGCACACCGCATGTTTAGTCCTTCAGTTTTTGAAATATACTCGGAGTCAAGTGTGGATTTCATGGTCTTTATTCAGCTCATAGTAGCGAGGAATGGAAGTTCCCCCAAAACGTCTGCTTTATATACATTATTTACACAATGGGCCCCACGTGATTGGCTAATTCCGGGATACTCCTGTATGCCAATCAGGTTGCGGATTCACTTCCACCTGGAGCTGCGGACCAATCAGACTGCTGCATTCTGGATCTTATTGTTCTAGGACCAATCAGACTGCTGCATTCTGGATCCTATTGTTTTAGGACCCAACAGACCACTGCATTTTGGGTCCTATGCAACTCAGTACATAACAGTTTTGAAGCCCCACCCCTGTTCATTGGAATCTGCTCTGACAGGGGCACGGCCAAGAAGCAGGGGGCTGCTTTGTGATGGTCACACAAGGGCTGGCCAATCAGTGCCGTGCAAATAAATTCAGGAAACTAGAAGAACTGGTTCCTACGAGATTACTCCTTGGAATTAGGCCATTGTCAGGCTGGTGGTGCCTTACAAAACCAAAAGGGCTCACTGCTGAAATTATGTACATCTGCACACCTATGCAGTGTGAGATTGCACTGGTGGAAACAGTATAACATAAAGAGGGGCTTGGTCACACCAAGTTAAATGAACATTTGC
The DNA here is from genome assembly GCA_900245905.1 of Lacerta viridis. Classification (NCBI taxonomy): domain Eukaryota; kingdom Metazoa; phylum Chordata; class Lepidosauria; order Squamata; family Lacertidae; genus Lacerta; species Lacerta viridis. Next base: position 60,479 of record OFHU01002771.1, on the reverse strand, counting down.
AGCTGTTGCACTCCTATTTAGTTTTCAGAGTCCATATGATGCTGCCCACAAACGCCAGCCTTTATCCCTTTTGCCTGTAAATGTAGGTTTACACAATGTGGGGAGAAGTCTGATAAATTGAGAAACCCAAGTTCCAAACTTTTCCAATCCAGGTCGCAGAGAACTGCATATGAACCACATTAAAAATTTCAACATCAGATAATGTGCAGCAATCTAAAAGCGTGTGCTGAGAATTTACAATTGTTTTCATTTCTTTCTTGGCCCCGCTCATAACTATTTCCAACACACTCTTGCACGGAGGAGCGTGTTTATATATATTCTTTCGATCCCTCAGATATGCACAAAACGAGAAAACAGCAAAAGTGTGTGTGTTGAAAATCTACACTGGCCTGCGTGTTTTCAAAAGAACAATATGCACAAACAGCTTTCTGCACACATGCCCCGTCGATTCTTAATTGGCATAGCAGAAACAGCGAACACAAAAAGAAATGGCTGCTCTATGAATGAGAAAGATAGAAATTCCACCCTTCACAATGGGAAAAGTGATGACTTGCCTAGAGCTGTTCAGATGTCCACAGATGTCCATTTAGCCCTGCCCCCATTTACATAAAGTCTGAAAAAGACGGTGTGATTGGAGCATCTATGAATTCAGGGGTTCTAATCATGTGCAAAGAGCTTAAGTACGTGCAGCTAGTAAGAAAGCATATGTGAATGAGCCAATGACAGAAAGAACTTAAAAAATCACCTCAAACAAAACACATTCTACCACCAACTCACATTTTTTCCATAAAACACATTTTAAACTCACAATTTTCCATAGATTTAAGCAGCCCATGTAGATATGTAAGCAGCCCATTGACCTGGATGCAGGTAACTACTAGGTTCAGGATGAAATATTTCCAGCGGTTAGCTGTAAAGGTTAACAATTTCTTGTCAGTCTATTGACTTTTGATTTTGACCCTTATCAACGAACTTTTCTTCCTTGTTTATTAGATTTCATTGTATTTTCTACTTGACTTTGATGCATAATTAAGCTGAACAGGAACTTATTTTTATAACCTTGATTTACGGGGGTTATAAAAACTTTTGAAACAAAGGCTTCCTTGTGTCCCTTCCTTTTCAGTGGCCTGGCTGATTTAGTTTCTTTACTTGCATGTTTAGACCTTTTAACCATTCCCCAGAAATAAATTCACACATGACTCAGATATATGGTTTGGTTTTTGGCAGAAATTTAGGCCACAACTTTATTGATTACAATCCAGTGAGTGGTTGCATAGGCTCTGGTTTGACTAGCTCCCTGCACCGTTGCAGGCAGCGCGGTCCCAGAGCTCTACCGTAGGACAGCCAAGGATGAACACCAGGGACAGCTGATGACAGGAGTGCCAGTCAGCCACCCTGATGTCCCCCAGACTCGGGCGGGCACAACCCCTTTGAGGGTTTGCCAAACCAGTGAGTCCCTGGATTCCTTTACCAGAATACCCTTTGCATAGGAGTGGCCAGACCGTTCTGCCACCCCTATCAGATGAACCAGGGCCTATCCGCAACCTTACAAGTTGTGATGATTTGCTACGCGGCAGGCGAAACCCAAATGGCAACAGCCAATCAGCCAAATGGAGAAAATTCCTGCCGTGCCCCTGTCCCAATGGTATAGCAAGGTCAAGCGCAAGCCCTAAAATTAGGGAGAGGTGGGCGGGTGTTCCGATGCACTAGCCCCAAGAGGAAGCTCAGACGCCCCTGCATGGGCTTAAATAGGTCCCTCTATGCCCTTTCCTTGCATCCCATTGGCCAGATTGCTCCCAGCATCAAGGGACCTACCAATAGGGGATTGTGGCTATCCAAACGATCCCCACCCACAACACAGGGTCTGGTTGCCAGGTCACACCGCAACACGTCTTTGAGGGAGGACCCGATTTACAATAATAAAAGATGGAGACATTTTATGGGAGTAAACCAACTGATTCGGTAAGAATTTGAGCTTGGTTCCATGTTCTACCCATCCAAGAATGCTTGAGATTTATGGCCTAAAAAAAAAACTGCAATGAGGCCAATAACATTTACTTGAATGAATAAAATTCAAGTTCAGTGGCCCTTTAGTTGAATGAAGGACCGTAGCTCAGTAGTGGATCACATGTTTTGCAGACACAAGGCTGCAGGTCCAATGCTTGATATCTCTCGGCTAGGTTAGGAAAGACTTTGGAGAACTTCTGCCACTGTGAGATAGACCATTGATCTGACTTGGTGCAAGGCAGCTTCCTGTGTCCTGATGATCACCCTCCAAGTTTGTGGAATGATGTTCTGTAAGTGTCTGCTTTGGTATTCTTTAACATCTCCACTGGCAAAAGGGCAAGGATTTTTCACACATTGCCTAGCAAAGAGCTCCTTAACACTGCCAAATATAAACTAAAAAGCCAAAATGGTATCATTAATAATAATTAGGCTAATAAGAACAGGCTCAAATGCCATTCACATGTGCTCTAATCTATAAAGTTTCACATAAGTATGCCTGTGTAAATATGAGACCGCAGGGATAAATGGTTAGGCCTTGTGCATCAATGGTGGTATAAAATCATTGCAATTCACATACAAACTGTAAGGACGTTCAGTGGTTGCTCATGAGAAATCAGCCAAACGCAGAACTTCTAAAACTAAGTTCTTTATTGTGCAGATATTTACAGTGGAGCAAAAGTTCAAACGTCCATCTCATCCCTCTGCAGAGTCCAGGAATGAACCCTTCCGGTTCTTTGTCCAGCAAAAGAGGCGCGGGATCCTGAACCCCCGCCTCCCCCTTCCACGTCTTTCCTGTCTGCGAACTCGAGCGTGGGAAACTGTCCCTGTTCCCCGCTTTCCCCTTGGTGCTCAGGCTCTGCGATCTCTTCACAGCCCCTGCGCCGACTTCCTGCCTCTAACTCCCCCTCCCCACTGGAGGAATGGTCGCTTCCTGCTGAGGAGGGGGATGACGAACTGGTGAACGGGGGGGGGGGAGTTCCCTGTACTGCAGGCTCTCCCGGGATGCTACCTGTTGTGGGGAGGGGGGTTTCCTAGCACAAACCATTGCTGCAAATCACTGTAAGGAAATCTCTGTCACAAACAGTGCCATCTCCCATCTCCTTACAATCAGATGTGCACCATTATCTGCAAGTTGCTTCATTGCACATTATGTTCCCTATAGGATGGCGCAGACTTTCTTAACTTTCTGAGCTCAGAATCCCCTTCTGAAACACTTCTGAGAGCAAAACACTTGGCCCGCAGGTGATATGTGCAGATATCCTAGTTCATAGCCATGTGCAGAACTGCTGCTGTCGCATCCAGAAGATCTTTGGATTTAGAGCACAAATCCTGCCCCCTCTAATCTGCCTTGCTTTTCTTGCAGTCGGCGAGACTGGAAACCTATGTTGCATTTAATGTTTGCACAATGTTAAGACCTGAAATTATAATGATAGCAACAATCACACAAACTATAATAATTGGGGCCTCTTCTAAGCACCATGATAAGAACAGAGCAGCAGTAATATCTGTGCTCCCATCTCTCCCGGACCAGAATAGGGTGAGAAGGCCCTTGACCCTGCAGCTCTCTTGAACTCAGGACTGCAGTGAGAGACATTTGCGGTAGTGGCTGGTGCTCACTCAGACTGATAGGGTGGAAGGCAGGGCGATCAGCAGTAGGTAAGAGACCACTGACAGACAGAGCCACTTCCTGGCTGGTTGTACAGAGGCAGACAGGCTCTGTAGCCTATTGGCTCCACTTTTAATTTGTCAGGGGAGCATCACCTGCCTTGGGACTGGGATACTGTCCTTCCCTAGAATTTCATGTCCTCCTGTTGGTGCGCTGCTGGGGCATGAGACCCATTGCTTTAAACTCATACAATGTGAAACCAGCCACACACCACACAGATATTCATCATCATCAAGAAAATGGTAACGAGGAGATGCCTTTTCATTGTTAAGAGTCAACTGAGGCAACAGTAGATTCTGCTTCTCCTATAATTTATTTAAAAAATAAAAATTAAGAATAGGCAAGCGTCTCCCACACTACTTTCCAACATTTTAATTACCCAGACGAAGCTCTTGCCATGCCCCACTTTCCCATCTAAGTGTTATTAATGAAACAGACTTGTGGCAGCCTGAATGCAGCCTGTACTCTATGTCTGGGCATTGTTATCCCCTCTAATACTCTAACCTTCTTTGCTTCTTTTACTGAGTACATGGTGGGGAGAATGGGATCATGGCTGCGAGCCTGCCCCTGATCTCTGCACATCCATTGGAAGGGGGAAACTGAATTTCACATGCATACAACAGTCTGTATGTAGGCTCCATATATATTAGCAGAACCCCAGATCTCACAGGGTTCCCAGCTGCATTTCTGCACATAGGCAACTCTGAAATCTCTAACAGATCAGAGATGCGATACCAATCTCCACTACACCGGTGAACACAAGTTAGAAAGTGAGCATATGGCTCTTTTGTATCTCTCTTTGTCACACTGGGATACAGCCTCGTGCTAGCTTACAAAGAAGAAGAAGAAGAAGAAGAAGAAGAAGAAGAAGAAGAAGAAGAAGAAGAAGAGTTTGGATTTGATATCCCGCTTTTCACTACCCGAAGGAGTCTCAAAGCGGCTAACATTCTCCTTTCCCTTCCTCCCCCACAACAAACACTCTGTGAGGTGAGTGGGGCTGAGAGACTTCAGAGAAGTGTGACTAGCCCAAGGTCACCCAGCAGCTGCATGTGGAGGAGGAGACACGAACCCGGTTCACCAGATTACGAGTCTACTGCTCTTAACCACTACACCACACTGGCTCTCCAGCAGTTTCCCCTCTCATCAGTCCTGGGAGGTAGGTTTGGCTAAGAATGTCTGGCCCAAGACCACCTAGTGCAGGCATAGGGAAACTCCGGGCCCTCCTGATGTTTGGGACTACAATTCCCATCATCCCTAGCTAACATGACCAGTGGTCAGGGATGATGGGAATTGTAGTCCCAAACATCTGGAGGGCCGGAGTTTGCCTATGCTTGACCTAGTGATCTCTATGGATATTTGGGGTTTGTGTGTGTGAAATTTCCAACCTGTCTCATCTTCTTAGTCTAAACTGAACTTTCCACACACCAGATCTTGATGAATAATATATGGTAAATGAATTTCAACTTATTTACTCCTAGCATATTCATCGAGCTTGTTTTTTACCACCACGAGTTCTTACTTACACTGGCATTCCAAATTAATCTTATTGCTTCATATGTGTGTGTATATATTTTTTTAAATGGGCCAAAGGGGAGGGCAATTTAGTTATGCAATTATTTACATAGCGGTACAGTAAAATGGAATTAATGCAAGAGCCACAGATGGCCAAAATAATCAAAAACTTTCCTTTTGCCCCGGATTTGCTATGTTGTCCAAGCCTCACAATACAAAATAGGCTGACTGATCAAATTGCTTAAATCCAGAGGTGCAGGAGAATGTTGGAATTGGATGACAGGGCTGTTTTGCTGTGTTTTCGTGTAGTTTACAACAGAAAATAATAGAGACACACAGAAATGAATAAAGACAACTTCCTATTCTTAAAATCAAAATAATAATAAAAATCATTCCAGTAGCACCTTTAGAGACCAACTAAGTTTGTTCTTGGTATGAGCTTTCGTGTGCATGTAAACTTCTTTTCAATGGAAGTTCCTCGCTAGGTTTTAGAACCCTGATTTTCCCTTTTTGGGAAAATTGCAATGCTTGGGCTCATTTTATTCTGATCCCACCTTGTGGTAGGCAACTAATTGATCGCGTTTTCTGTTGATAAATGAATAATGTACCCGACTCCTCCGGAGAATAAGCAGGTATTTAAAAATTCAGAGTAAACGATAGTGTTTCATTCTGTTTCATGTGGTTTTTAAACAAACAAACAAACAAACCCCAATCCTTATATATATATATAGAGAGAGAGAGAGAGAGAGAGAATTCTCATCTGACCCTTAAGAGGAAAACGAGAAAGGTGCACAAGAGTCAATGGGACGCAGACTGAAGCTGGAGTCAGAAAAAGATGAATTATAGATGAAGAGGCATGTATTAAATATAACATTGAAACAAGTTAAAGAGGGCAAGGGAGCCATGTTTTATACAGCAGTAGTCAGGATGAAGCCCCTGCAGCAGCACCTTAGGAGGATATAGGGCAGGGACAGGAAACCTCTGGCCAACATGGCCAATAGACAGAGTTGATGGGAGTTGTAGCCCAGAAACATTCAGATTGCTACAAGTTCTCCCAAGCACTAATGCTGGGTCTATTACATGGAATTTGCCTATTTCCTCGGGGATCTTGCAGTGCTGGACCTGCTATTAAAGGCTGCAATGAAGATCAGGCAGAAACAAAAGAACCTCTTACAAACTAAGAGGAACTATCCCAGAACCACACGGAAAGAAAATCTTAAGTGAAGCCACGTCTGCAAGACAAGATCACAGCCCTCCTACCTTCATCGGAATGAAAATGACTTGTTTCAAAATTAAAATGAGGACAGAGTTTATTGTATTTTTAGGGATATTTCTGTGATCCACCTAGGGCCCACCTGAATTGGAAAGAGAATAAAATGAGTGAATAAACAAGTAGGTTTAAGTAAGAATAGCAGGTCCTGGGATCTGGAAGGCATGTGCTTCAGGAGTCCCTGAATATTGGCAGCAGTCTCAGGTATCTGGTACCCATCTCTGCCTTTTGGAATGGTTATGGAGTTGTCTTGTAAAAATGGTGTTAGACTGAGCTTTGAGCCTCCTTCCTTGAAATCTCTGCATGGCCAAGAGATTTTTGTCTCTACATGCATAGCACAAAGACTCATCCACACTTGCTTTTGCTCTGCGCTTTCTAGGCACAGATCTGGGCACAGCATTTCACACACACACACACACCCGTACTTTCCTCAGGGAAACCCAGGTTTTACTGCTGAATCGGAGCAAACAAGCAATCCACAGAAAACCTGGTTGCCACTTGCTGTGATTCAGTGGTAAAAAATGGGTTTTCCTGGCGAAAGCACCACGACAAACAAAAACCTGCTCCAATTCGGATCTGGAAAACCCGGATCTGTGTGGCAAAAAAAGGAAGTGCTGATGAGCCCCAATTGTATACACATATAACTGTTATGGTATTTTGCAACCACTACCACAAAGTGCATAGCATCACACACTGCAACTGGCGATGTTCTGAATTGCTGTTTATAGGAGACAATTAATGTTTTGTTCTTTTTCTCCAAGTACTGTATAACTTAAACCCAAGAACCCTTTTCTTTTTTGAGGACAAAACTATTCTAAATGAAAATGGTGCATCCAATAATGGAAACGGGCCTCCAACCCTCTTGAATAGGCAAGACCACACAATATCACCTTTTGAACCAGAGCAGGAGTGTTCAAAGTATGACCCTATTTTTACCTCTGAAACAGAGCAGGATCTGGGGGAAAGCATAGCAGGCAACACACATGGGGTCATGTAACGAAGCATAACAATTCTTTCATGCCCTTTAACAATTCCATCATGCTTTGGAACCAGTCTTGCAGACGCGGTATGCGCACTCTCTCCACTTCTTCACCCCAGCCATTAAACGGGAGGGGGTGGAATACCGAACACTACCGGACCCATGACAAACCTCTGTGGAATTTCACTCCTTATCTCCTCCTACCCGGAGAGCAATCCATTAACTGGTCCTCCTTGAGTGCTCCTTTTCAGCCATTTGTACACCTAATCTATTCCACCACCTTTTAACCTGCATTTCTCCAGCTGACATATGGGAATGTCATGTTCAGGATATTGCTGTCAAAAGCCAAAAAGCTCACTTGTTTTGCATTTCCATCAACCAGTGGGCCCTATAAATAGCATTATCTTGACCTGCTCTGAGCAAGAACTGGAGAGCCAAAGTGTGCTGGAAGCAAGTCGAGAGTAGGCTGGGGAGACGAGAAAGGTTGTCAAGCACTCGTCAGGCTGCAGAATGCAGCTGGTGGGCTGCAGCTTGGCTTGGTGGGTCAAAGATGTGCCTTAGCAAATTCAGACGGCAACCCTAGCCCTCCAATGCTGGGGTGGATGGGTGGGAAGCCTACCAGGTTCTGACAGATTATTCACAGCCCGATATGTGTATTCATAGAGTTTTAGAATCGGAAGGGACCTCCGAGGGTCAACTAGTCCAACCCCCTGCAATGCAGGAAACTCAACACGTGGTCCTCCATCCTGTTTGAAACCATGCCTGACCATGCTTACCTCTGCAAAGGAGCGAGCAGTTTTATTGCTGCACCACTCAGATGCAAGGCTGACAGAGTTCAATGGGACTGACAACCGATTTTGTAGCCTAAATAGTAAGCATACTTACTGGGGGAAGCCCATCAACTGACCTTACGCCTGAGTAAATCTGAATTGAATCCAGATGCTAGATATATTTTTGTTGTTGTTCAGTCGTTCAGTTGTGTCCGACTCTTCATGACCCCATGGACCAGAGCACACCAGGCACCCCTATCCTCCACTGCCTCCCGCAGTTTGGCCAAACTCATGCCAGTCGCTTCGAGAACACTGTCCAACCATCTCATCCTCTGTCGTCCCCTTCTCCTTGTGCCCTCCATCTTTCCCAACATCAGGGTCTTTTCCAGGGAGTCTTCTCTTCTCATGAGGTGGCCAAAGTATTGGAGCCTCAACTTCAGGATCTGTCCTTCCAGTGAGCACTCAGGGCTGATTTCTTTAAGGATGGATATGTTTGATCTTTTTGCAGTCCATGGGACTCTCAAGAGTCTCCTCCAGCACCATAATTCAAAAGCATCAATTCTTTGCCGATCAGCCTTCTTTATGGTCCAGCTCTCACTTCCATACATTACTACTAGATATATTTAGCACCATTTAAAAACACACACACAGCAACCAGCCAGTTACTTGAAAAATACCTCCAGGGCTGGCACACCTAGGCTGCCACACTTTGGGAAGGCCAACTAGGGCTGAAGAATGACTACCTGGAGCAGCTGCCTTCACTTACCTGCCTGTCCTCCCTGCTGGGTAGAGGGCTCTACATTGAGTGAGTAGGCAGGTGAGGGACGGTGGCTATTCCTTGGGTTTGGGAGCGAGTGATGGTGGCAACGAGCTGCGCTGGCCTCCACTTGCCAAGCTTGCTGGATGTGTGAAGGACTTGGTCTACAAACATCTCACTTGCTCAGTCACCAACAGGGACATACCTAGGCGTTGGTTAGGTTGGCTCCCACCCAAGACATAAGGCCAAGGGGGCACAAAAATCACGCTTCTGGCTAGGAGAGAAAGTAGCAAGTGGAAGGAGGCACAGAGGCAGACAGAGGAACCAACAGAGGAGGAGGAGGAGGAGGAGGAGGAGGAGGAGGAGGGAAGGCAGAGTAGACCTCCCTCCCCTCCGCATAACCATGGAGGAAGTCACTGGTGGAGCACAAAAGGTGATGAAAATAGAATATTTTTAATTTCTGCTCCATGGTCTCTCCTGGCTCCAGAGGCTCCAAGACAGTTTCTCCATGCCAAGGGCACAAGGGAGCCTAGGTATTCCTCTGGCCCCAACATGGTTGCATCAGCAGGAGAGGCAGCAGCCAAAGTGGTCTCTTCCCTTTGGGGAAGCTGCAGGAGGGACTATGGGTCCAATGCCAACTGTAGCTCCACCAAGAGAGAGAGAGAGAGAGAAACAAAAGAAGGCAGCAGCCCCTTGTCACCCCTCCACTGCTTGTTGCCCATTTGGGTGAGCTTCCAGTCGCTTGCCCTCTGACAAAGTGGATCCAGTCCCAAGCATGGCAACACCCAGTCTGCATCTCCACTGCAGTGTCACCCACTCTGGCAAGCGAGTGGCGGGCAGAACTCCCAGGGCAGCAGGTGCTGCCTCTACTTCAGGTCCCAATCCCAGTTGCTGTGCTGGCCAATGGGACACCTCTGATGCTCACTTACAGTGGCAGACTCTGGGCTTTAAAATTTCAACAGAGCCCTGGGCAACACCAAAATTGCCCTTGCCTTCTGTTTTAACCCATTGTTGCAGCACCCTCTTGGCTCAGCGCCCAACCAACCGGTTGCGCTCTCCTAAATCCACCTCTGCTATTCACAGCGAGCTATGGGGGAGGCTGCGGGACCAGCCTAGTGGGTTGGTGCAGCAGGAAGGATGTAAGAGCCAACCACCCAGCACACTCCAGGTGTCAAATGCGGGGGCTCAGACCCCTAACAAACGTGGCATGAAGGCTGGCAACATCAACCCTGCTGTGCAGGCATCCCTTGCAGAAAACTGCAGTGCCTGGAGACAGACAGGTTGTGCATTCACAGCAGTGACCAGAGGAGGAATGGCTGCTGGGAGGAGCGCAGAGAAAAGAAACGCCATGGTGCATCTGCAGCAGCACAACCGGACACCTTCATCTGCCTCAGCTGCAACAAAACTCGTCTCTCCCATGTCAGTCTCTACAGCCACAGCAGGCGCTGTGACTCTCCACCATTAGACTTCACCCCCAAAGGCACACTCTTCCATTTTCTCCTGAGTCAGACAGATGCCAACAACAAAAGACCCCAAACTGTGTACCTGAATCACAGAGAGTTGGAAGAGACCCAGGCACCCGGTCATCGAGTCCCACCCCTGACTCTACCTCATTGCTGTACTCAAACTATGGAAGAAGTCTGAGCAAAGCAGGGGTGGAAGGACACACTAGAAGCTGTTCTTATGTAAATACAAACCCAACCAGTTTTAACAAGGAGAAGTAGCAGAGAGGGGTCAGACACAGCGATTAACACCAACAAGCTAACACAACTGAGCCTTTCCCAACTCCTTCCTGGCTGTACTCAGGCTTTGTTTGAACCCGCCATTTCCCGCCCCATGTCGCCGTCCGAGGCGAAGGGTACTCTGCACGCGCTCAGAGGAGCTGAATGTTGTTGCTTTTTCCCCTGTAGGTAGGCAGGTAAGAGCGGGAAAGAAGCAGGAAAAAGGAAATCAGCGCATGCTAAGAGGTGGCTGAAAACAGCCGCCTGAGCGGGCGCCCGTGCGCCTCATCCCGCCGCCCGATCAGCCATTCTGCCCAAGGGCAGCCTCAGCGCCCTCCGCCCGCCCGGCCCGCGGAGCCGGAGCAACTGGCCCGCTCGCCCGGCTGCCCGTCGCCGCGCTGGCTCCGCCCTCGGCCCCGCCCCCGCGTCGCCGGCCAATCCGGCTCGGCGGAGGGGGAGGGCGATGCAGGCTTTGCGCCCGCCCTCCCTGTGGGCTTATTGAGAGTTATATCAAGAAACCCAGTTCGGAGCGAGGAAGGGGAGAGCGAGCGAGGGAGCGAGCGAGCGAAGGAAGGAGGGAGCGCGCGCCGGAGACGGGAGGGGAAGGAAGCCTGCGCCGCCTGCCCTGCCTTGCCTTGCCTTGCCTCCGCGGCCACGCAACAGCCCGGTCCGGGTCCGCGCACCGGGGCAGCCCGCCAGCCTCGTCCCCCGCGAGGAGGTCCCGGGCAAGGCTCTGCGGAAAGAAGTTGCGCGCTCAGTTTCCTCGCGGCGCGGAAGGCGAGCGCAGCGCGAGGCGCGGGCACCGGGCGGCCGGGGCACAGCAGCGGGGCATGCCCTGATCCGGAGGAGAAGAGCGCCGGGTTGGCTGTGCGCTCACCGCCGAGCTGTGTGGCTCGCTCGCCGGGCTGCGTGGCCGCCTTCGCCGGGGCTGGTGAGCCGGCGGTGTCGCCTGCGCCGCGAGAGGGATCGGCGTCGCTTTGATCAGCATCCTCCTCGTCATCCTCAGAGTAAGGAGGAAGAGCAAGTAAATAAGGGAGGGGCAGAACGGGAGAAAAAGGTGGAGGGAGGACGAGAGAGACGCGCCGAGAGAAGCATGGCGAACCCGGACGGAACAACTGTGAATTTGTTCTCTGGAGTTGTGAATTTGCCACCGAGAAACAACACCTCTGCTCTGGAGGAGGAAGCGACTGCCTTGCCGGCTGCTTGCTGATTTCCCCTTCCACCTCTCCTCTCCCTCCAAAAAAATACGAATTTGGTGGCTACCTGGGTGCCCGATGCATTGCGCGGGGCTTTCTCTGTGTCTTGGTCCTGGGAGATCGGATCCTTCCTCGGCTGCTGCTGCTGCAGTTCATCGGCACACGGAAAAGCGGCAACGTAAGTGCAAAGTTCCATATGCTTCTCTCTCTTTTTTTTTGGAGGGGAGGCCTTTTTTAATAAAATAAAATAAAATAAAATTGATTTTAATATATATTCCGGCGGGAAGGGGGGGGGGAATCTCCGTGCTGCTTTGGGCTTGAGTTTGCTGGCTCTGCAGCCCCTACCTGCCTGCATCAGTGTAATGGAAGGGATCACGGATATCAACGCGTAGCTTTTAATGCAGATGTCAGATCAGTGCTTCTGACCAAACTCTCCCCGCCTCCCCCTCCCCCAATCTTATAAGGACGCCTGGAGCTTTATTTGCTCCCATAAGGGCATCTGAGCAGAAGTCTCTCTCTCTCTCTCTCTCTCTCTCTCTCTTTCTCTTTCTCTTTCTTAAGCAGCACTATTAGACTGCAGTATTTATGTGTGGCAGCTGCTGCTAATAACACATCCGGAGGGGCAGCCGAGTGTCACTGACTGCATCACCTCCCCCCCACCCCCCATACAACCCTCATAACAAAAAACAAACCAGCCCCCAACAGCATCTTTCTGCATTTTCTTTGTAAACATCTGGCTTGCTGCTTCTGAGTTGCTTCAAGGCTGCCTCCTCCCCAAATCTTCTGTTTATGTTGAAGTTGAACCTTCTCCGGCAGGTGCAAGTCACATACACTGGCACACTGGAACATCTGGAAAAGGTGACATTTTGGTTGGCTCTGGGGAAGAAACTAGAGGTCCTGTTATTGTCTTCCTTAGTTAATAGAGATGGGAAGTAGCCAGAGAGATGCTGCAGAAGCAGCAGCAGTGTGAGCAGTTTGTCTGAATCATTAAGAGATCCTAGACCATCTTATAGCACTAGCCTAGGATAAAACACACAAGCAAGAGGAAGGGGAGGGAAATCTAGCTGGGTAATTTAATTGGGGGGAAGCAGGATGCATGGTGCTTTAAACTGCAGTGGGCATACAATTCATGCTATGCATTTTTTTTAAAAAAAACTTTCACTAAATTTTGGGGTGGAAGGAGAAAGCATTGCATGGTATGCTCAGTGGACTGATTTGAACAAACGTGTGTGTGTGTGTGAGAGAGAGAGAGAGAGAGAGAAGGAAACGGCTTCTCTCCCATCAATCTTGTAACTAGTTAATTCCATTCTGAATGTGTGGTATACTGGCACATTCATGGAGAGGAACTGCTTGCACACGCAAATGAAAGGAAGGGAGAAAAGCAGGTGCCGTGTGTTTGTAAGTGTGTTGCAGAAACGTGTAGCGGGGCTTGGCATTTGCATCTGGTGTCAGTTAAAATGAGTCAATAACACTTCTTTTTTATTGTTGTTGTTGTTGTGATTGTGTTGACAGTGGCTGTCTGGAAGCAAGAGCTCTGATGTGATGCATCCCCTTGCGAACGAGGCAGCAGCATTGCACCGTGGAAACCTTGAAACCCTAAAACCCTGAGAAGGAGCTATAAAACACATTATCATGGACCTGAGGGATTTTTACCTGTTGGCTGCCCTGATTGCCTGTTTAAGGCTGGATTCTGCTGTGGCTCAAGAACTTATTTACACCATCCGAGAGGAGCTACCGGAAAACGTCCCCATCGGGAACATACCAAAGGATCTGAACATTTCTCACATCAATGCCGCCACAGGAACCAGCGCTAGTCTTGTCTACAGACTGGTCTCCAAAGCAGGGGATGCCCCTTTGGTGAAAGTGTCCAGCACCACAGGGGAGATCTTTACCACCTCCAACAGAATCGACAGAGAGAGACTCTGTGCAGGAGCTGCCTATGCAGAAGAGAATGAGTGCTTCTTTGAACTGGAGGTGGTGATTCTCCCAAACGACTTTTTCCGGCTGATCAAGATCAAAATAATTGTGAAGGATACCAATGACAATGCCCCCATGTTTCCCTCCCCTGTCATCAACATCTCCATTCCTGAAAACACTCTGATCAACAGCCGTTTTCCGATCCCGTCAGCCACAGACCCCGACACTGGTTTCAATGGGGTACAGCACTATGAACTTTTGAATGGGCAAAGTGTCTTTGGGCTGGATATCGTGGAGACTCCAGAAGGGGAGAAGTGGCCTCAGTTGATTGTGCAGCAGAACTTGGACAGGGAGCACAAAGATACCTATGTGATGAAAATCAAAGTCGAGGATGGAGGAACCCCCCAGAAATCCAGCACAGCTATCCTCCAGGTCACAGTAAGTGATGTCAATGACAACAGGCCGGTTTTTAAAGAGAGTCAGGTGGAGGTTCACATCCCAGAGAATGCCCCTGTAGGTACCTCGGTCATTCAGCTGCATGCCACAGATGCAGATATAGGAAGCAATGCGGAAATCAGATATATTTTTGGTGCCCAGGTTGCTCCTGCAACTAAAAGACTCTTTGCTTTAAACAACACAACTGGGCTGGTGACAGTTCAGAGGGCCTTAGACCGAGAGGAAACTGCCATCCACAAGGTGACAGTGCTGGCCAGTGATGGTAGCTCTACACCTGCCCGGGCAACTGTTTCCATCAATGTGACTGATGTTAACGATAACCCCCCTAACATAGACCTCAGGTACATTATAAGTCCCATCAATGGCACAGTGTACTTATCTGAGAAAGACCCCATCAATACCAAGATTGCCCTAATTACGGTCTCAGATAAGGATACTGATGTGAATGGCAAAGTGATCTGTTTCATTGAGAGAGAAGTGCCATTCCACTTGAAGGCTGTTTACGACAACCAGTACTTGCTAGAGACCTCTTCCTTGCTGGACTATGAGGGCACCAAAGAATTCAGCTTTAAGATAGTTGCCTCCGATTCTGGCAAGCCCAGTTTGAACCAGACCGCCCTAGTAAGAGTTAAGCTGGAAGACGAAAATGACAACCCTCCAATTTTCAGCCAGCCTGTAATTGAGCTGTCCGTTTCCGAAAACAACCGACGTGGTCTGTACTTAACAACTATTAGTGCCACAGATGAGGACAGTGGGAAAAATGCAGACATTGTTTATCAGCTCGGCCCCAACGCCTCCTTTTTTGATTTGGATCGAAAGACAGGGGTTTTGACAGCTTCCCGAGTGTTTGACAGAGAAGAGCAGGAGAGGTTCATTTTCACTGTTACGGCCCGAGACAATGGCACCCCTCCCCTGCAGAGTCAAGCCGCTGTGATCGTTACAGTATTGGACGAGAACGACAACAGTCCCAAATTTACTCATAACCATTTTCAGTTTTTTGTGTCGGAGAACTTACCAAAGTATAGCACCGTAGGGGTGATCACAGTGACGGATGCAGACGCGGGAGAAAACAAAGCTGTCACTCTTTCCATCCTGAATGACAACGACAACTTTGTTCTGGATCCTTACTCTGGGGTTATAAAGTCCAACGTTTCTTTTGACCGAGAGCAGCAGAGCTCCTACACCTTTGACGTCAAGGCCATCGATGGAGGACAGCCACCTCGTTCTTCTACCGCAAAAGTCACTATAAATGTCATGGATGTTAATGACAACAGCCCTGTGGTCATCTACCCACCTTCAAATACATCTTTTAAGCTGGTGCCCCTCTCTGCTATCCCTGGCTCTGTTGTGGCTGAAGTGTTTGCCGTTGACATTGACACGGGAATGAACGCTGAGCTGAAATATACAATCGTAAGTGGAAACAACAAAGGTTTGTTCCGTATTGATCCGGTGACGGGTAACATTACCCTGGAAGAAAAACCTACTCCTACTGATGTAGGGCTGCATCGATTAGTGGTCAATATCAGTGACCTGGGTTATCCTAAATCTCTGCATACCCTTGTCCTTGTGTTTTTGTACGTCAATGACACGGCTGGAAATGCCTCTTATATTTATGACTTGATCCGCAGGACTATGGAAACACCTTTGGACAGGAACATCGGGGACAGCAGCCAGCCTTATCAAAACGAGGACTACCTTACAATCATGATTGCTATTGTGGCAGGTGCCATGGTGGTCATCGTGGTGATATTTGTCACTGTCCTGGTCCGCTGCCGCCACGCCTCCCGCTTCAAAGCTGCCCAAAGGAGCAAGCAAGGGGCCGAGTGGATGTCTCCCAATCAGGAGAACAAACAGAACAAGAAAAAGAAGCGGAAGAAAAGGAAGTCTCCCAAGAGTTCCCTGTTGAATTTTGTTACCATTGAGGAATCCAAACCCGAGGATGCCGTTCATGAACCTATCAACGGGACCATTAGCCTTCCAGCTGAGCTGGAGGAGCAAAGTATAGGAAGATTTGACTGGGGCACGGCCCCACCCACCACTTTTAAGCCTAACAGCCCTGATCTTGCTAAGCATTACAAATCTGCCTCTCCACAGTCCGCTTTCCATCTTAAGCCTGACACTCCCGTCTCGGTGAAAAAGCACCACGTGATTCAGGAACTCCCTTTGGACAACACCTTTGTTGGGGGTTGTGATACCCTTTCCAAACGCTCTTCCACTAGTTCAGATCACTTCAGTGCCTCAGAGTGCAGTTCCCAAGGAGGCTTCAAGACAAAGGGCCCCTTGCACACCAGACAGGTAAATGAGCACTTTTACTGGTCTATAAGTACTGCATACAAGTGCCCACTCAACCAGTACTAAAGTGCCAGGATATATTTTCTTTCACTGTAATTTTAGCTTAGTTATAATATGCATAGAGCAAAATGGGGGAAAATACCTGTCCCTTTAGTATCTCTCTGGGGCAGGACTATGCATTTTTAGAATGAATATGATGGTCCAAAGTTGTAAGTTGCCAACTTTTTTTTGTTTTAGAAAGAATGACATGCACACACTCACGTACAAGCTCCTTCATGCATTCACGTGGACACCTACCTACCTACGTAGTCAGAGGTTAAAGGCAATTGTGTGAAGTTTGTCAAGAACATCTTAGTATAGAGGTTTAACGAAGAAGAAAACATATTTTTCAGTCTGCCGATTTCAGCTCAAAGGGAAAAAATATATATCTACATATATATTGAACATTTCAGGATTAAATGTGTTAGCTTCTGATAAAAGAAAAGTTGGTTACACACGAGGCTGGCTTAAGTTTCCTTTGCTTTTGTTTATTTCAAACTGATTTGGAACATTTGTAAGTTATTGTTGTTCAGGGGGTTAATTTCTTGTCCTCACAAAGGCTCAAAGATTGTGTTGCACTGTGTTTGTTTGGCAGGCTATAACTAAGCTATCAGGAAGTCTTCCTCTGTTTTGAATTACAACGATTTTTGTTGTACAGTAGCAAAGTTGTGTGTCTGTTAGACAAGAGGGATTTTTGTTTTGTTTGTGTTTTGTTTTTGTTTTTTTAAAAAATGGCCAAAGTACACTTTCAGGACGAATGCATTTTGCTTTGAATAAAACATGAATTATGCAGAGAGAGAAATCACTCCATTGTAAATATGTTCTCGTACTATAGTGCATAAGTGATCTGTCATTACTCATTTTTAAGCTGTGAAACATGCCATATGAAAAAAAAAAAAGGATTAGGATGTTAGGAAAATTCGTATTTCAACCAAATCCAGCATTAGTTTTTTGTTTTGTTTTTTGGGTGGGGGGGAGTGTTATTGTTTCTTAGGTCAAACAATTCCTTGCTAATAAAGATTTAAATGCTGTGCTGTCTAATTCATTTCACTGGTGCTTGTCTTTCACCACTAAATCAGAATGGCGGGATCAGCCTGTAGATGGCACTAAGGTACTATGCGGCTTGGGGCTGGCTAGCTGCCAATCCTGCAGCAGATAAGAAATGGGGGAAGGGAAGGTTCAAACTGGTACTAAAGCCAAAGAAACCTTTTATTTAATGACAGTCGCACTGAAGCGACCGGTAGTTAAGCTAGCGTGTTTTGCAGTGTCTCCTTTGCGCTTAGTTTTCATTGCATCAATTGTCTAAGGCTTTAGCTGTCAAGCACATGTCGCTGTTGGCATTATATTCTCTTGAGTTTGGTGGATTGTTTGGGCTGATCACAGGGTCCATAGTCCAGAGAACAGGGCAAGATACTTTTTTTTAATAGGTTTGTGCCAGGAGAGGTGAATGGTGACCATTCTTCATTTCCCCCAGCTGTACGTTATGCTTCTCAAAATTGCATCTTGACTTTTGGACGTATCTTGGATAACAAGGCACTGTATTTAAAGACCACACTTAGGAAGTATCTTGTTGAAGTAATGGTCCCCAAAACACTCAATAAATTCCTTAAAAGACATTTGAGGGGGAAATCTTCACACAGATATCTCCTTCAGAACTATTTCAAAGTATGTTAGTCTCCCAAAATAACACCCACTGTCGTTTATGCACTTCCCTCCAGATAACAATAACAACAGAATCATGAAACCCACAGACCGTTAAACCTCTGGATATCAGTAGAATTTGAGATTAGATTGTGCTCTCCCCCTCTTTATCATCTTTTATTTTTGTTACTCGGATTTCTCACATTATTTTGGCGTTAAGCGCTTCTGTTCCACTTTAGTTTTCATTTCCTGGGCTCTGTTACAAGAATGAGTCTTAACTTCTTTGAGGAGTCAAATGGAGATTAAGATCACAAATCCAAACCGATTTACCTGGCAGAGCATGTAAGCACCACCCAAGAGACTCAAGGATTCAGGGTGAGGAAAAATTAAAAGCAACGTGTTCCTCTGTATCTTATTTATTACTGTAAAGAAAGAGAGAGGATAAACACTTGACTTGCAGTTTTAATTGCATCACAACTGTAAGTGTGGATTTGCTATTTTTAATGATGCATAATTGGATTGTGATGAGGGATGGATAAGATCCAATGTGATTCAGACAGCACCTTCTTTCACTGGTAGAGCAGCAAGCTTTCAAATGGTACAGAACTCTTGCCTTATCAACAAATACAGTCCAAAATAAGGGTGTCCTCTAAGCTAGTGGGATCCTGAATGTTCTTTGTCAGCAGCAACTAGGCAACCTTCATTTTAACCAATGGAAAGGTGACCATAAGGTTTGAGGTGCCGATACTGGCCAGTGAGTAGTTAAATGGATGTTGGTTTATACGTCCAGGCTTGATATGAATGCTAGATTCTCCGTTTCGTAAAAATTCTGTGCCGATACGCGATTAGAACCACCCGTGTCGGGATATAGATCAAAACTGGTACACTGTTACTGTGGTTTTCATTAAGTGTTGCGATTCATGTTGCAAATCTCAACAGATAGTTTTGTTTTCCAAAGGTTCTGCTCAGGCCATTCATCAGTTTATGGTTAGTAGTCCTAAAATACTGGCCAATAGCACAGTCCTCTTAAAAGTGCACAAACCCCATTGAAATGAATGAAGATGCTATTGCATAGCTCCGGTTTTAGTTCGATGGTGTTTCTGCGGGAGAACTTGGCATGTTTTATACACGGTAATAAGGAGAAGAACATGTTGGGGTTTTGGAGCGGGTTGTAAGGGTCTTACTGCTTCATTATTATTCTTGATAGTTTCTATTTTGGTCATTATTTGGCTAAATATGGGGTGTAGCCCCATGGAAGAGTCTCCCGAGCAAACTCTGCAGAAGTGTATGGAAGCTATAGAAGAAAACGGCTGCACTCTTGTGTGGATCAGGTTTATTTCGTTCAGACTTGTGCAGGAGAATTTACCACTATAGATTGTGCTATATCTTTGCACCCACCTGTAAGTTGGCCGTATAATAAAAAAAAACACGGAGCAGTCACAAAACCGGCTGTCATTTTTCAACAGTTAGGAATATTCAAGAACGCACCCTTTGCCTGGGTTAAGCATTGTGAAGGGGGAAGATTATTTTTATTTTTTTTCAGTAACATAGCCCTGTTGGGTTTTATATTTAAGTAACCAGTCTGAGTATAGCTAAAGACTAGGAGACAATGCAGTTTGTTTTGCTCTGAAGAACCTAACATTGGAAAATCATCATTGTGAAGGGGGAAGATTATTTTTATTTTTTTTAGTACTGTTGGGTTTTATATTTTTTACCCCACATTCCTTTAAATAAGTCTTGCCTTGAAGCAGGCAATGTTCAGGTTGTTGGTGATTCCACCTGAGCCTTGGTCTATTGGATTGTTGTAATGGAAGACATTTAAAAGTAAAGAAAAGCCCAGCCTAGAATCCTAGATGACATTGATTAAAACTATTTGAGGTAATGGACTGATCCTAAGATTTGCTAGACCAGCAAATAAATACTTAGGATAAAGAATATTTAACAATAAAGCTTCGTGAGCTGCGATGTTGTTGTTGTTTTTGTTTTTGTTTTTGTTGTTGTTGTTGTTGTTATATTCTGAATCCCTTAACACATGTATCAGCAAAGGTATTTAGGACTGGTATACCAATAATGTTAAATGCAAGTGTCTAAGTTTAAGAGCAGAACCTGTGGCCCTCCAGATGCATGGTAGCTGCAAAGAATTCTGTTGTCATAAAGGAGAAGATGAATGCTTTGTGTAGAACAGGTCCTGAAGGACCATAGATGGAGCCTTAGATGGAGCCACACCAATTGGACACATTGGCTGTGGGGAAGAGTCCAGAAGCATTTCCATCCATTTCCATCTTAAGCACAGTTTGTCAAGAACTGTTGTTAAGTTTTACGTAAATTCTGCAAAATAGCAGAAAGATGAACCGAGCTTTTCAGACTGGATAAGGCTAATCCGAACACTCTGATTTTAGTCCCATGGAAAGGCAAAGCCATTTTAGAGGGCCTGAGATGGAATATTTTCCTTGATTTATGGCTCACGGGCAGCTGAGTGCAAATCCTCTAGGTCAGTGTTTTTCAACCACTGTTCCGCGGCACACTAGTGTGCCGCGAGATGTTGCCTGGTGTGCCGTGGGAAAAATTGAAAAATTCAAGAGAATTACTTTATATATAGTCAATATAGGCACAGAGTTAATTTTTTTAACATTTTCTAATGGTGGTGTGCCTCGTGATTTTTTTCATGAAACAAGTGTGCCTTTGCCCAAAAAAGGTTGAAAAACACTGCTCTAGGTTGCAACGCAAGGATTCCAGCAAGGAGTGACAATGATTAGGAACTCTATTAATTAGTCTTCATCATGTTTATAGGCACTGGGCCAACTGAGTACTTGAGCAATGTTGGCTCTCATAAAATATGATGGGTTGCGCGCACGCACACACACACACACACACACAAAGCTAGAACCTTAAATAATTGTAGAGGAAACTATAAAATGAATATAGGGCTCCCTTAAGCAGTGCAGAAAACTCCTGACAAGAACCTAGTGCTATAGTTAACTAAGCTAAGAAGGCACAATCTCCTCCCATGTGGCTTGTTGCACTGTGATTTATTTCCTTATATTTACTATAAGAGCTGATAAACACCACCAAAACCTCTATTAAGCATTCTCATAAAACTAAGATTGTAGGCAGAAAGGACAGTTGTGGGAAACCACGGTGGAACCGTATTGTGTAAAGAAGCGGGCCCACATGTTCTGTCAATCGAAACATTTTGGTTTCATGATTTTGCCGATTTGCTCATTTTTATTTGCTTAGCAAAAGTTACATACCACTTGATTCTCGTAAAACCTCTCAAGCAGATTACACGGAGTAATAAAACTTAACAGTAAAAAAATTAAAAACATTTAAAGAATGGATTAAAAAAAAAAGATTAAAGCATGTCAACGTCTTACATGTCTGCATAGGCTTGCCTAAACTAAATTTGTTTAAGCGGGGCCCAAAATTCTTACAGCAAAAGCCTCTGTGTGACTTGCATAGGCAGGACGTCCCAAGGTTGTAGCTGCTGCCGCACTAAAAGACTGATTTCTTACAGCTGTGGAACAAGAATTACGTGGCATCCGTAACTGTGCCAGTTCCACAGTGTTTAGTGAAGAATGGCAAAAATATGTTCTTGCATTATGTTGCTGGGGAAATGTACAGCATTTTGAGTCTTGCCACAATTTAAAAACCTTTACTCGTTACTTCCATATATATATCTATGCATGCGTGTGCGCACAAACACAGATATATATATATATATATATATATATATATATATATATATATATATATATGCAAGTAAGAAGTAAAGATTTTAAAATTGTGGTAAGACTGAAAACGCTGTACATTGCTCCATTCTTATATAACTTCTTAAAAAAAAAAAGGTAGCAGGTTTTGTTCAGCTGTCTAAAGAAATTCATCTCTGAGCTGAGACCAAGCATGGAAAATGTCGGCTGAAAAGATTTCCTTTTTTTCTTTTTTCTTTAAATGAAGTGAAAAGCATGTGAAAACAGGGGGTTGTAATGGAAATTGGGATATAACCTTAAGCGATAATACTACTTTCAATAGCAGCAGTAGAAATGCTAAGCAAGACATTCTGTTTAAACGCAAGAAGCTTCCAACTTCCCTTTTCTTTAATTCACTGTGGATTTTTTTTTAATGCATCTGGTGGTTTTTCTGTGGTGTGTATGAATCATTAGGGTTTGTTTTTCCATTGAGGTGCAACGTATAACTTTCTTAAATCGCATCACATGTGTGTGTGTGGGGGGGAATAAGATGCTAAGAGTTCAGCGCTATCAGAGTTTTGTAATAAGAGTTCCTTTGTGTATAGGGACAAGGAAGGATCTTCTAGTTACCATTTCAGATTTTCATTTTCAAAGGATATATTTTTCTGGCACAGCAAAACCATATCAGCCACACTTTATTGACAGCAGTTTTATTGTAGCTGGAGGCTTTACAGTAAGCTGTTTATTGCTGTTCCCTAACTCAGTTGACAGCAATTGAGGAATTAATTTCCTTGCCCCCAGTGTGCTTTCTTGGGTATAAACAACAGATGTTTAAGATATGAAAACAGTGACCCATTTACATTTGACAACTTTTTAAATACACAGTTCTACTTAGCCTAAAATTAAGCGGAAATTTGGTTTGGGGCAGAATGAGCTCCAACATGTTCAACATTTTCTGGTTTTCCTCAACAGTAAAACAGAATTCTAGGATTTAATATTTCTGCGGAAAGTGATGTTCATAGTTGATGTTTATATTTGCTAAAAACAGACAGCTATTACCTCCTCTACCTTTGTTGTCCTATCTTCCCCACAGCCAAATTTAGATCGTAAACACCTTGATAGGTTTTCATGTTTTGCTTATGTATAATTATTAATAATAGGCAGAGGTGTACCTAAGTATTTTTCATCTGGGAGCAAGCGGCAATAATTCCTATGTAACCCATTGATCACGTTGTTGTTTTTTGCTCTGCATCTTTCTTTATGTATCAGTTGCTTTTCAGACTGCATAAACTGCAAACCCCAACAGAGTAAATAGAGACACTGTAGTAATTCATATAAGATGTAGCATCTATTATCCTCCAAAGATCTTCCCACACTGTAGTCAGAAGTATCCTCCTCCTTCAGACTCAAAGATCCCTCTGCTCCTTTGCTCCAGCGCAGTTGTTGATTCAGTCAATTCTCAGTGGGATAGGATAACACTGAGGAGGACTACTTCATATGCTAACATTTCCTACTTAGAAATAACGGCTGTAAGATGAATCTCCACATATAGAAAACATGTGCATTTTTGTGATGCATGAAGGTTTTTTCCCCTGCTGTTGCAAGCAAAGAGTTCAGGCAGCAACTAAGCACAATTGCCCAGTTCCTGCACTCATGATGGAAATAGTACTTGTGGTGTATTTTTTACACTCCTTTATGCATTACAGTACTTGAGCCCAAACCAGCTAAAGTTAGTACCAACTAACAGCACAATCTTATGCATGTTTACTTAGAAGTACCGGTAAGTCTTACTTTCTTGGAAATGTGTTTAGTATTTCAGCCTAAGGCAATCCTATGCTCCCTTACTTTGGAGTAAGTCCAGTGAACTAACACCAGTTAAAACAAAATATAATAAAAAATTCCTTCCAGTAGCACCTTAGAGACCAACTAAGTTTGTTCTTGGTATGAGCTTTCGTGTGCATGCACACTTCTTCAGATACACAAAAGCTCATACCAAGAACAAACTTAGTTGGTCTCTAAGGTGCTACTGGAAGGAATTTTTTATTTTGTTTTGTTTTGACTATGGCAGACCAACACGGCTACCTACGTGTAACTGGAACCAGTTAAACAGGCAGCAGTTTGGGCAGCATGTAAACCAATGGAATGAATTTGTATTGCCTGATGCCCTATTGCTTTGATAGAACAACTATATTGGGTTGGATTGGAGAGCTCATGCATTTTCCTAGGTAAAGGTAAAGGTACCCCTGACAGTTAGGTACTCTAAGGTTATTCTCGATTCATCGGACCAAATGATGTCGCCTAGCAGGCTTGTATTCTTTGTAACCAGGTGCATGACAAGCTTCCTGTTTTTGCAACAAAATCAATAGCATTTTTGAACCATTGGAGGTCTACCTTACATGCTTTGTGGGCTGCAGTTGGCATGATGAGTTTCCTCCTGTATTGAAATGTATGAAGATGCACCAAAATGGATTCTCATGTTACACTGGGCCATTTTTTGCAAGTATTATGTGTATTCCATAGCGTGTGTGTGAACACTGTAACTTGAGCTGGCCGCTTAGAAATGTCAACTTCTGCAATCTTGGGTTTTCACTTGGCATTGGCAAAGATAAGCGCAGTGGACACAGCAAACGACTTCTGGGTCACATTGCGCACTGTTCACATTCATTCCAACACGAGGGCAGTCTCTGGATTGGCAGTGCTTTTCTAAAAAGAAAAATAATGTGAGAACCATAAGCATTTCTCCTTCAAACAATCTTGATTTCACAGAGTGGCGCATGCGTGGATTACTTTTTTAAATTTATGTGAGATTGTGTGTGTGTCCGGATGTGTGACTGTATTCAGATGTGAGTCACCCAATTGGTAGGCAAGGGATTCCATCCATATTTGAAAAGTGAATTGGAATGCATGTTTTGAAGCAGTGCGCTGTCTTGCGCTGTGCATGTAATTATGGTACCTTTACTATAACTGGTTCAGGCCCAATGCATATACCAAAGAAATAGGGTCCATTGTATTCTTTTAATTGCAACATGCAGTAATGTGTACTGTATACCAACACCATCTTGTGAAATATAACGATTGCAACTAAAGTTATTTTGATGTCTAAAAGCTGGTTGCTCTGTGGCTTACCACTGAATTTCTGGAAACTTAAGTATTACACTATGCAATTTAATTGCATTACTGTACGTTCAAAGGAACCTAGGCACACCTTTTACTCAGTTGTGCACCATAGTTGAAAGCGGAGGCCAGTATTTCTATTCTAGCACCTAGTAACAGGAGGTTTCCTTAGAATCCTAACAATAAAAAGAGAAAAGATTCAGTAGTAAATACAAATAGCTGTATTTTTCAAGCAGTGACTTCTAATTATAATAGCCTCCCTTTCTGTGTTTCTGCAACAAGAAGAGCAAAGGAACTTAGTACTGTTGCATCAGATCCACAAACACTGCCTGTTTATCACATATTTTGGGTTTGCCTGAAATTCCACTGTAGTGTGGCCTGAGATTCAAAAGTTAACTAAAGTAGTGCTGATTTGGAATAATGTTTTATTTGGAATGTGCACACAGTATTGGCAGAGTGATTAAATAAATCTTTGTTAGGCTGCAATGCAGACAACAATAATAGAGGTTTTGGGGTCAGGACCAAAGCTGAGAAAAGAGCTGACCAGCTCAAGTTCCTCCTGCGCAAGTATTCCGTCCTACTTTTTCCCTTCTCCCTGTAGTACAGCAGTGCATTGTTAAGCTGGCCTGTTTTAGATTTTCTGCATGTACAGCAAGGAGGGAGGCCTCTCCTCACTGGAAGTATTTACTTATGCAGCGCGCAGTCCAGCCAAAGTGCAGCATTCTTAAGTCCCATTAATTTCAATAGGTAAGTTAAGCCCATCTCCCTTCCTGAAATCAATGCAGCTTAAGCTCTTTTCTGCTGCTTTTCTGCCCCACCTCCCCAGAGCGTCATGCTCTGTTTCCATGCTATTGCTTTCTCCTGATTCCCCTTCACACACACATTCTCATTACTCTTTTTCTCCCCTCTCAGAGTTTACCTCCCCATCCCAATTCCCACAAATGCTTTCCCTCCAAATCTCCCCTGAATGAACTGCTCCTTCCCCCGTTTCTCCCACCGTATATTGTATTTTCTCAATCCCCAACGCCAATTGTCCTCCCGCCTCCAATCCCCCAGTTAATTGCTTCCTCTACCCAGTTCCTATTTCCCCCCTCAGATTCCCCCCCCCTTGATTAACAAATACCTTTCGAAAAATCATCTTACTCGATTACAGTGAGTTTTATCAATAGGAGATAATCAAAACTCCAGACAAAAGTGCCATACAGTGTGGTATGATCACAAGCAGTTGCTTGCCTGCTGACATTTGAGGGGTGGGGGGTCCCTTTCCCAGAAATGACACAGAGTTTCAGCCCCCAGGAGATCCGTTTTCTGAGAGGACCCCCCCCAATATCTTCCATAGAGGCACTGAAATAATGTGACAATCCCACCCCACCCACCTGCTATTAATGCATGTGTCAGATATCTGCCTTGGTAGCAGAGGAACCAGAAGATGGGCAAAACCACACATCTACAGCTGAGTGCATTTCCTTGTACGCACAACTGCAGCCAAGGGCAAAGCAAAAAAACCGTCAAGGGAAGCTGCCTGCCTGATCTGAACAGTGAATACAGAAGTTGGTCCTTGCGTTGCAGCTGCTATAATTTCTTCTAAAAGCGGTGTTTTTGAAAGTGCTGTGAGAACTGTGGAAAGAACTATGGCTGATCAGTCCTTCTCAGCAGTGCTGTGCCTGGAAATCTCTCCATCCTCCACCCCCCCCCCTCTCTCTCACACACACACACAGAGGAGACAAATGAATATAGCAAGGTTGAGGAAATGCATGACTACTTAGAAGTATAGGTATTCGAACGATTGCCTTAGCATTGTGTTGAGGTCTCAGGGACACCTCATCAGACATTTGTATTTGTGGCGTAATTCCCAAATATGAATTCGCCTTAGAAATCAGAGGCAAGAATGTGCCACTTCCCCAACCCAACTCCCCTTGTGAAATGTCATTAGACTTAACCAATATCTTTCTTCTTAGCTTCCCTCCATGTCATTAGAGGCTGAAACTCATCTCTACATTTTGCTTTGGACAAAAGGGGGGGATATAATATAAAGGGATATGTGAGCGATGCCCTATCCTGACAATTCTGCTAGTCTTCTGAAACTCTTAGCTCCCTTTTTGCCCAAGCAGGAATCTGTACAGATTTGCCTTGACATTTTGCTTCAGGCAAGTAGCAACTCTAATATTTTCTTCCAAAATGCACAGGAGGGAGGGGGGAGATCTTCCTCCACCGTCAGAGGCAATGTGCCTCCTTATACCAGTGGCTGGGAATCACAAGTTGCATTCAGGTCTGTCTTGCAGGCATCCCATAGGTATCTTGCTGACCACTCACTGGGACGAACAGGATGCTGGAGCAGAGGCTGGTCCAGCAGGCTCATCTCATCTATGCTTCAAATGAAAACCCTACACTTTTCACAGGTGCATTGGAAGTTGTCTTATACCTGCTCAGACTCACAAGGTTGCTTTAGGAAGAACTTCCTGAGTGTAAGAGCTGTTCGACAGTGGAATTTGCTGCCAAGGAGTGTGGTGGAGTCTCCTTCTTTGGAGGTCTTTAAGCGGAGGCTTGACAGCCATCTGTCAGGAATGCTTTGATGGTGTTTCCTGCTTGGCAGGGGGTTGGACTGGATGGCCCTTGTGGTCTCTTCCAACTCTATGATTCTATGATCTAGCCCAGTAGTGCACTAACAAAGGCTCGCTCAAGAGCTCCAGCATATAACCTAATACCTGATCCTTCTAAATGGAGTGAATTGAAACATCACAGAATCATAGATTTGTAGAGTTGGAAGGGACCCCAAGGGACTCTCATGTAGCCATCCAACCTCTGCTTAAAAACCTCCAAAGAAGAAGAGTCCACCACCTACGAGGGAGGACATTCCACTGTCAAACAGCTCTCAAGAGTTTTAACAGTGGGAGACGGTCCCTCTCCTGGAACAGATGAGTCCGCCTGCCGTTATTAACTAACGCAAGAGTTGAGCATTTTGCTCTCGGCTACAAAATCTGAAATGCCACATAAAAAACATGCCAGTTAATTTCTCTTCTCTTTTGCTCCAACCCTTGATGGCAGACATCTAGACTCGTAAGTTGATTCTTCTGAAAAAGCATTGGCCTTGTTGAGTTGGAATAGCTCAGTTGGTAGAGCCTGAGGCTCTTAATTTCAATGGGGGTGGGTTTGATTCCCACGTTGGGTAAAAGATTCCTGCATTGCGGGGGGTTGGACTAGATGACCCCTGTGGTCCCTTCCAACTTGATTCTCTGAGGGTATATGACACCTGTACAGCGGAGCAGCAGTTTTATGCCTTTCCCCAACACTGCCCAGGTTATGTTAACATGTGATGCTCCACGAGGAGGCTCATAAACATAGCTTGTGCTAGTCTCCCCCCTCAAACAGAGGCAGAAGGAGTACAAATCTGGTTTTCATGCATACAGACCACTGTGTGGAATGTCCATATATCACATAAAAACCATATATGTGCTGACCTTTGGTTTCTACAGGAGGGTAGGTTTCCAGAACCTGTCCTTAATTTGTTTCAATTTCAAATGCTACTGGAGGCAGGAACAAACAAATTTCAGTGGTTTGGATCCAGATATAGTTATGTTTGGAATACAGCTATTAAAATCAGTGGGATAAATTAGTCACAATTAACTTAAATGGCATTGGTTTTCTATGGGTCTCCTTTAAGGATGTCTTATGTCTGGATCCAACCTGGTGCATGGGGAAGATTTGAAATTGCTTTCAGAATGTGACAACAGTAACCTGCAAATGTCTCTCATACTCAAGCTATCAGAATTCACCGTAGCAGGAGGTAGACTAGCCGTCAGTGAAAAGCTACAGCAGTAGAACCTGTAGTTATATATATATATATATATATATATATATATATATATATATATATATAAAACCAAGTGCCAGGGAAATAAATAAATAAACCCACATCTGCATCTGTCTAAGGATAGTAAACCTGGCCTGTTGAAATGTAATCTCTCATGTACTGTGGAGACAGACTTTTTTTTTCTATTTGAGATTTCATCAGGTTTTATTTCAAAAAGCTGTTAAGTCTGTCAAACATTTCAGTTTGAAAGAACGCTCCCACAATTTTTTCTTCTTCTGTTATTTGTATGCTACAAACGAAGCAGACTGTCAGTCACCAGAAATCCAGAATGAGGAGAGTGATATATGGTGCATTTTTAGTTTCATTTTTAACACACACACCCCCACACACACCTTTTCTCCTGGTAACAGAGATTAATTTTAAAACTGACAAATAATAATATCTGAGTCCCCTTTCAGATGCTAACATGAATGCGTTTTGGGGTAGGATGGGGGAGATTGCATCTGCATCCTCCATCATGTTCATAATAAGATCTGAAAAGAGATGCTGTGCACCAAATTTTATGTGGGGAGGTCTTCTCCAGGTGACCAGGACCTCTGCTTTTGCAGGAAGAAGTGTTCATGAAATGCCTGAAAGGAACTTATAACATGGTTAAATATAGATGGTAGAGGAGCTCTTTTCTCTACCCTTACAAATCCTCAGATGTTTTGCCCAAGCAGAAACCTCCAGCTTTAGAACGCTGGGCTTTTAATGGGTACCATGTTTGGGGCTGCAACAAGTGATGTTTGAGCTTTGTTCTGCAGAATCCTGCAGCTCCTTAGCAGCTTATCTGGTTTGCTCAGTGTAAAGATCAATAATGGATAATGTTCTTCAGAAGCCTATTATTTACCATTGCCTATTTCCCTTCCTGTTTATGGCCAGTGCTCTGTGTGAATTGAGAATGTGCTAGAACAGGGGTCAGCAACCTTTTTCAGCCGTGGGCCAGTCCACCGTACCTCAGACCATGTGGTGGGCTGGACTATATTCTGAAGGGGGGGAAATGAGCGAATTCCTATGCCCCACAAATAACCCAGAGATGCATTTTAAATAAAAGCACACATTCTACTCATGTAAAAACACCAGGCAGGCCCCACAAATAACCCAGAGATGCATTTTAAATAAAAGGACACATTCTACTCATGTAAAAACATGCTGATTCCTGGACCGTCCGTGGGCCGGATTGAGAAGGCGATTGGGCCGCATCCGGCCCCCGGGCCTTAGGTTGCCTACCCCTGTGCTAGAAGATGTGCCAAAATTTCTGCAACACAGAGAGGTTGTTCATCCAATAAATCAATGTGAATAGGGTTTGTGCAGGCAGAATACTATTCTTCTATTCAATGGCAGCCTAAAAACTTGTGCGACTATACTGGGCAGGGGTGCAAATTCTATATTGTCAGTTATTAAATTAATGTTTAATGAAGAAATGTTTCCGTTTCCTCTTGGAAACCCTAGACAAGGTGGTTTGTTTGTTTTTAAAGTCAAAGACGGGCTTTGTAAAAGTAGTAGCCTAGGCAGACTACTTGGTTCTGTGTTGTGGTTTCAGAGGGAAAGGAGAAAACTGGTGGTGTGTTACTTTGGGCAGTAGCAACCAGCAAGAGGTTTTTTGCAAAAAGGCTTAAGGGCAAGTCCAGTCTATCTAAGCAGTAAAAATGTAGAATTTCACCAGGTGCTATTTACTCTTAAAGGTTCACAAGTAGAAGGGTGGTGTGTAGAACTGGGAACTTACCCTGGGCGAAGAAATCATAGCATTGAATATTGACAAGACTTGTGGAAAGGCCATCAGAAAAGCTGCATGATTGTCTTTCCCAATATTTTCCCTAATTTATGTTTTCTATGCTGATCATTCCAGATGTCTGCATGCACTCGGAGACTCAGACAAAATAAATGCATTGCAGAAGACAGCCATGTGTGGCGTCCACTAATAAACGCGTACATCATTGTGTGTGTGTTTTCCCAGATGTGTGAGCACAGAACAGTACAATTGGGCATTACCGTGCCGTGGCTGTTAAGAATGAGCTTTCGCATTGACTAGATTGCAGTGAAATCAAAACCCCTACAAATTCCACTGTTACCAAGCTTTGCTAATATCTAGGATTTGGCCTTCCTCTCTGCTTTAGCAGTTGATTAAGACATACTTTAATCCCTTGCAGGGCACTGAGAAACTAATGGCTTGTGGAGTATTTGGGTCTTTAAGCTTCCAGTGTGGATGGTATGAAAATGATGTCATTTGGCTGATGTTTAAATATATTTCTCCTTTAAATAGATGTTGCTGCTTCCTCTCTCTCCCTGCCCCCTGCCTCCCTCTTGCTTCCTTTTATAACCTCCCACTTGATTTCCCCGAGTGTATTTATTCTTGGTAAGAAGTATGTGTGACATGTATCGGAAATCTGGGATTTCCTCCCTAGTAAATATTATCACAGAGCCGAGAGAGACTGAGACGGCTTGTGTGGGATCTGGTCTAGCACAGCTGAGCCCTAGAAATGCAAAGCACCGCAGCGAATCGGTATTGAAACAAAGCAAGTCACTTCTTTATACTTCAAACAGTTGGGAGCACTTGTATTTATAGAAATGGTTGCGGGGGAATGGCTTTCAAAGGCACAGGACAGCAAGTGGCACTTGCAGTTGTTGAATCAGCGAGGAGCAAGGCAAAAGGCAGAAGGTTGCATGGTGTGTGTTCAGGCAAAACACACACTGAAATCAATGGGCTTCACGGGGAGATGAATCCCGGATGAAAGGTTCCAGGTTGTGTTTCTGAGTAAGGAATGAATAATGAGGAGGAGTGTTTTTTGGAAACTGAGTGCGGGGTTTGCTTCATAGACAGTATGGCAAAGCATCTCCTGCCTGGAGGCTTTTGGACGAAACTGTACTGGAGGTCTGAGGCTTGTATCTTGTCTGTGGCCTGCAGGCCAGAAGAAGGAAGGCCCTGAGGGCTGGAGACCAAGTGCCGCCTTACCAAGCCAATCCCCCTTGCCTCAACTTCTTGCAGGCAAGAGCTGTTGCTACAGATGCAGGGTGAGGAGAGGTGGGTAACATGAATCTGAGTCCTGGTCTTGTTGTGCAGCAGGGGCAGTGATCTACTTCAGCACACACCCAGAATGGAGGGATAAATGAAGACATGAATTGGTGTCTGGAGGGCACAGCAAGACTTTTCAAAGTGAAGCGGGCACTACCTGGTCTCTGCTTGAGGAAGCAAACCTGGGCTGGTACTGCTGTTACGCTGGACTGCCATGCAGCCCTGGCTGCTGCCTTCTTCTCTCCTGCAGTAGATTTTTCTGGAACAAAAAAATGCCCCCTCTCCCCACTGCATCACATTTCCAAAGTGGAAAGGGGCATTTTCGGAGACTTGGGGATGAGTTGGGATGCATTTGTTATATTTCTGAAGGGGACCTACTGAATGCCTCCAGGCTGCTACTGCTTATTGCAGCTCACCAACATTTGGACCCATGTCCCGGAGGGCTCTTTTTATAACTTTGCTCAAATCTAGTCTATATTTGTCATATTTATGGAAATATGCAAAAGCCTGCAAAACGATCACTTTGAGAGAAGTCATTCCTCATGCCACTCTGACAAAGGGCATAATCCATTGGCAATCCATAACAGGTGTGATGTCTCTTTGTGTTTTATGATTGAGGATTGATTGCTGGCAACCTTACAGACAAATCCCTAAGCGGCATCAAAGCAGGACTTCTGAAACCGCAGGTCATTATAGCTTATTGGCATTTTACAAGGCGGATTATGATTTCATCAACTCAGCAGCATTAGAAGCACAGAAAAGAAACCTGAGATGCCGGTGGTTGAACCTGCGGAAAACTGAGGAGGAATCTGGTTGTCCTGCGGGTGTGATAGAACAACGGTTGAGAGAACCCTTGGCACACAAGGCGTTGCTGTTCTCCAGCTGCCAGCTTCCCAGGCCAATGGCCACGCTGGGCCATTGGGAGTTGTAGTTCAGCAGCGTCTAGGGGGCCAAAAGTCCCCCACCACTATCAAGGGATAGGAGATAGCTACTGCCTCGTTCATGTGAGGTCATAATAACAGATTAGGGAAGTTTTGACTGTGACTTTTTAATGTATTTTAATATTTGTTGGAAGCCGCCCAGAGTGGCTTGGGGGACCTAGCCAGATGGGCGGGGTACAAATAAAACAACAACAACAACAACAACAACAACAACAACAACAACAACAACAACAACTGTGACAGCAGCACATCTCTGACAATAACTTTGCTGAGCCATTTATCCTGTGATGGCTGCAAAGAAGGATTCAGCTGATGGACAGCAAAGCATGGAAGTCCTAATGCTGTAGCAACCCACAAGCACTACACCATCAAAGAAACAGAAAACCAGAAGTCAGTATGGGGGATGTGTGGGTGTGTGTACCATGCATTATTTTAAGACCCAAATATTGGGAAAATTTACTGGAAACAGGTTCCTTAAAAATGTAGTACTTGTAATGTTTCCCCCGATGTAGCAAGTTCTCGCTTGAAAAAAAACGTTGGGAATGAGAATATTTTAAGAGCCTGTTTTTAGCACATTTTACATTTAAAACAGCACACATGCACACACCTTCTTCTGCACCCAGTGTTTTTTTTTTTCCCTGACTTCCTGCTTCTAATACAATGGCAGCCAGATTCTAGTAAGAATATGCAGGGCTGACTTGGCTGATAAACAGGCTTGACGCCAGTGCAAAGGGAGATCTGAAAATGCTTCAGAGGCAAACTAGTCCCGGTGTCAGAGCCAGGCAAGGGCCACAGATGACTATACTCAAAATCTAGGCCTGTGGGGTTAGTGGCTTGAGCTGAGCCATGAGCTAGGTCTGGAGCATTGCATTGCAGTGTGCAAACAATACTTCTCTTTTGCTCAGGAAATGGCAGGTTGCAGGGATCAGTTACTTGTTTCAGTGACTGAAATGGACTCTGAGGCCATCACACTGTAGGTGGTAGCTAGACTTAGGCTTTGTTGCAGCTCGATAAAATTTATGGCACAAGTATGCCCCCCCCAACTGTGTTTTTTAACAATGTTCCGAGTCACTTGGATAAAAAGTGACTAACAAATCTAACAAACAACGATACATAATTATACTTTTAAAACCAGCACCATAGCAGCAATGGCAACGGCTAGTGTTTTTCCCCTTTCTCTACTTCTTTCCAAGGGGCACATGGATCCACATGTGGTGGAACTGTAAAAAGGTCAGACAGTTTTGGGAAATGATTTACAATGAGCTTAAGAAAATGTTCACATTCTCTTTCCCTAAAAAGCCTGAAGCCTTCCTGCTAGGAATTACAGGTAACAGAATCCCCAAAAAAGTTCAGGAAAGCCTTTATGTACCAATATGTTACAGTTGCTGCCAGAATTTTAATTGCAAAAGGCTTGAAGGCAGAGGATATCCCATCCAAACCAGACTGGCAAAAGAGAGTATGCTGAACTGGCGAGACTATCAGCAAGGTTACGAGACATTACAGATGAAAAATTTATCAGAGAGTGGGACATATACAGAGTTTATGTAAAAGAACATTGTCAAAATATCAATCCGTTGGCAGGTTTTGATTGAATTTCTGTGTGTTAATAGGAAAACTTTATAAAAATTTAAAGTTAAACAACATGGAGAAAATAAAGTTAAGTGCATATTCAAGGAATCTAATCTGGGAACATAATGGGAAGATCGGAGGTCATGTCAAATTTAATTACAAAATGATGTACAAAGCAAGTACCAATTAAGGAATGAATGACAGTTTATTTTTATTTTGTCTTTAACATCTATTGATCATTTTTGTTATACAGTTTTCAACCATTAAAACTTTGTAACCCTCCCCCCCCAAAAAAAATCCAAGGGGAAACCCACTCCTTAGCGATAGAGCAGAACCGATGGAGCACTAAGAGCTGTGTTCCCTGGAGAAACAGGACGTGTCAGGTATACATCCCAAACAAAATATCTGTATGGGCTAATTTCTAAACCTGGGGAAGCCAAATCTTCATAAATTGTCATCAACATATCTGGTCACTTCATCTTCTTGTTACCAGGTGACCTTTACTGTTGGTAAAGACAAGGAAATTAATGGTAGCTGAATGACTTATTCAGAAATATCATGTGGTGCATTGATCCTGAGACTGTACTGCTTCTAAAGCAGACGGGGTGGAGTGTTTAAATATTCTACAGTGGAACCCTGGGTTACACACACCCTGGGTTGCGGACGTTCGAGTTAAGAACGCCCGCAACCCGGAAGTGTTTCCGGAGCACATGTGACCCCCGGATGCGCAGAATGCTTCTGTGCACATCGCACATGCACAGAAGCGCTCAAATTGTTCTACTTCCGGTTTTTTGTTTGTTTTTTTTAATGCGTTCGGGATACGCACACCCGCATTATGCACGGCGACCCAGAATGGATTGCGTGCGTAACCCGGGGTTCCACTGTACTATGTTAAAAACAACACACCACCCTTCTTGCCATGTAAAGCTCGCACATCAGGGAAAGGGCTAGGGCTGTGTACACATGGCAGTTTAAGTGGATTTGAGGCCTCCCATGTGTTTTTTTGTGCCATCTACCTAGAATCATAAAACTGTAGAATGGAAAGGGACCTCAAGGGTCATCTAGTCCAACCCCCTGCAATGCAGGAATGACAGCAAAAGAATCCCTGAGTGATGACCACCCAACCTCTGCTTAAAACCTCCAAGGAAGGCGAGTCCACCACCTTTTCTTAGAAAAGAAGCCTGTTCCATCTGCTGTGGAACAACCCTTTAGATATCATATCACCACGATCTCCTCATCCAATGGCAGCCCAGTTATATCATATTTTCCCCCATTTAGTTAAAAAAAATTCTGATCCCTGGATAAAGTAATAAGGGGGAAACCCAACACAAAATTGCCTGTTACCCAACTCTGGATGTACTCAAGGGTGGGTAGTGTTGTTTTTTTTTATGTGTGTGGTGACGCATTCCAGGGTTCAGTCCATCACTACACCCCCTGCTTCCATTGTGGGAGGTGCTCCTTGCCTGGCTGCACACACACCTTCTTAACCCACTGTTTTGTGCAATTCTGATACACTGGAAAACTTGTATATTAAAAAAGAAAAGACTGCACAAACATGTGTAAAAAAAATACCTGTCTGCATGCCCACAATGACCCTCAGGTTTCTAGAAATTTGGGGAAAGGAAGTGATAACTGAGGGGACAGGAAGCGGTGCAAATATACCCCACCAAGTGCACAGTTGTGGGTGAGAAACACTGAACTAGAGTTCAATTGGAAGCGCTTGTGTGGGGACGAATATGTACCAAAGCACCCACAGAAAAATGGAACCTGTGTATGTACATCGAACCCAAGTGTACATTAGCATTCTGGCATGTACACAGCCTAGCTTTTCCATTCAGCTGGAATTATTTTACCTGGGGAGAATTCAAACATGCAAACTTCACTGGCATAATGACAGCAAAAGAATCCCTGAGTGATGACCACCCAACCTCTGCTTAAAACCTCCAAGGAAGGCGAGTCCACCACCTTTTCTTAGAAAAGAAGCCTGTTCCATCTGCTGTGGAACAACCCTTTAGATATCATATCACCACGATCTCCTCATCCAATGGCAGCCCAGTTATATCATATTTTCCCCCATTTAGTTAAAAAAAATTCTGATCCCTGGATAAAGTAATAAGGGGGAAACCCAACACAAAATTGCCTGTTACCCAACTCTGGATGTACTCAAGGGTGGGTAGTGTTGTTTTTTTTTATGTGTGTGGTGACGCATTCCAGGGTTCAGTCCATCACTACACCCCCTGCTTCCATTGTGGGAGGTGCTCCTTGCCTGGCTGCACACACACCTTCTTAACCCACTGTTTTGTGCAATTCTGATACACTGGAAAACTTGTATATTAAAAAAGAAAAGACTGCACAAACATGTGTAAAAAAAATACCTGTCTGCATGCCCACAATGACCCTCAGGTTTCTAGAAATTTGGGGAAAGGAAGTGATAACTGAGGGGACAGGAAGCGGTGCAAATATACCCCACCAAGTGCACAGTTGTGGGTGAGAAACACTGAACTAGAGTTCAATTGGAAGCGCTTGTGTGGGGACGAATATGTACCAAAGCACCCACAGAAAAATGGAACCTGTGTATGTACATCGAACCCAAGTGTACATTAGCATTCTGGCATGTACACAGCCTAGCTTTTCCATTCAGCTGGAATTATTTTACCTGGGGAGAATTCAAACATGCAAACTTCACTGGCAACCTGAAGTACTGTGGTCCTACCTTGTGCAAGTTTTTATTGGCAAATTATCGGCTCTTAAGACCAAGGATTAGTTTCACTGACTGATGCTGTTAATCATTTCAAATAGTGGCCTACTCACAAAGCTTTTAACAAATAAAATACTTGCCAGCCAGCAGGGGGGTTACCAACAGCTTATGGAGGGAGGGCATTATTGACAGACAGCTTTGGAATCCCTAATAATTATCCTATTATGCCAGTTTTGTGATTATCTCGCATTCAAAATGTGACAGCTGCAGCTTGCTAGATTGTTAGGCCCTGATGATTATCATAATTCTTAGCATTTATACAGTGCCTTGGACTGTTCAAAGACCATCATTTATGTTATCTCAGTAATCTTTATAACAGTTCTGTAGAAGGAAGGTTGCAGTTCAGATCCTCAGCTATTAAGCTTCTTTAAATCTTGATTAGATTTTGGACAAGGGGTGAGGAACCTTCAGGTGGAGGGCAGATGCGGCCCTCCAGCTGTCACTGTCTGGCCCTTGACTATCCATAGGCCGCACTCCTCCGCAGCCCTCCTCTTGCATCCACTTTGAGTGCTTTTGCCTGTCTGGAATATGTCATTGCCATGTGATGTCTTTTGCTTGCCTGAGCGAAGACATGCATGTAGCTTGCAGTGAGCAGAATCATTGCTCCACCCAATGAGCACCTCTGGCCCCCAAAGGGAATGTGATCCTTGTGCTGAAAAACATTATTCACTCTTGCTTTAGATGCTTTCCACACTCAGAATGTTTTGAGAAGGACTGTATATTTAACATCTTTCTCCCTAGACCAGGGGTCATTGCAACGTGCGGCCCATGGGCTGGATGCGGCCTGGCCACAAAGACTGTTTTACCGGCCCACGAAAAACATTATTCACCCCCAAACCAAGCTGCCTGCTCGGTGTTTTGAGAAGACTTCCCTGCACGCTGCGCTAAACCGGCGCAGCACGGGGACTCACTGGGCTGGAGCGGTGCCCTGGAAACTGTTTTACCGTGCCCATTCGAGCAGATACCAGAAATCGCGTTTGTGCATGTCCAGATGCCGAAAATCACGCTGCTTCTAAACCGGCGCGCACAGGACTCACAATTTTGGGCATCTGGGCATGCAGATACCAGAAGCCATTTCTGGTCCAGACCGCGGACACTTCTGCTGCAGGCAGAACTTTGGGCATCTCAATTTGCGCAGAAGCCAGTTTTCTGGCACCTCGCATGCACTCCGCAATTTCCAGCGTCGCGCTCCGCCCGTCCAGCCCATGGACGATCTCTGTGGGAGTGATCCGGCCCATGGCTGGTAAACCTTGCCAACCCCTGCTCTAGACACAGACAACCAAATTTGGTTCTGCTCTGTGTTCAGTTTTTAAGGGGGCCATGGCTCAGTGGTAGAGCATCTGCCTTGCAAACAGAAGCTTCCAGGTTCAATCCCAAGAGACTCCAACCTTTTTTTGTTTTCTGGAGAAGAGAGAAATGGTTATTAATAAACCAATATTAAGCCTATGATGTAAATTTGTCCGTATTCATATTCTCAGCTCTACCAAAGGACTTTGTTACCCCTTTAAGCACCTAAACCACATCAGAAAGTGGCTTTTTAAATTAATGGCTTCAGCTTCAGTGTCAATATCCAAAAAAAAAAAAAAATTGGTTTCACACTGCGAGCAAATAATAAGGCTATTTCCACCGTTACATGGTGAAAAAAGCAAGCAGGTTAGACACATTAGTTGTTTTTCTACCTTGTGAAGAGTCTTTTTCTTTCATCTTCCTTTTTACCTCTTTGATAATTTCTTTTATAATACCCTTCTCTTCACTTTTGATCTCTGTCACAGCCATTTTTAACATTGCTTCCCTTTTCCAAACTAATTTGCTTGCCTCTTTATCTGCCAAGGATGCTCCATCCAGTTGAGGATCTTCTCCTCTATAACATCTTTTTAAAAACAAAACTGCCTACAAGACAGCAAATCTGATTTGCAGTCAGTACTTACACAGTGGGAGTCATTTCCCCCTCATATCTGATACTGTTGGCTGCTGCTTCCAATTATGCCTTGTACTGGAAGCACAACTGCTGAGGTAACAGAGTTCCGTGATGAATCAGACTACTTCAGTTGCTAAGTGTGTGTCTGAGATTTTCCCCTTCCCCTGACCAGAGTGCATAACTACAAATTACTTCCATGTTTTGTTGCCATATATGGTGGACCCAAAGGCTACCATGTAATCCTCAGATATATTTTAGGGTCTGCATGAGAGCTGATCATGTGTAATAAACCACGAGGTCATCATGATATGGATAAAAAACAGGATAGAAGACCATGGTTTGTTGTTACATGAACGTGCCAGAATGAGCCTTGGGCTCATGCACTACTCCTTCTGCTTCTCTTGTGAGGTGGAGAACTTTCAAGATTCCTCTCATCATTAGTAACAAAACCTTGTTCTGAATTTAACAAGGGTTACAATTTGTTAAAAGTGAAAGATATAAAAGCAGGGTGGGTTATTATGGTTGTCACCTTTTATTTACAATGGTTCCACTGTCTTGTGCCATGTATTTCCAAGTGTGTTACTCCAAAGCAGGCATGTTCAAAGTCCGCTTCGGGGGCATAATCCAGCCCGCTGGTTGGTTTAATCTGGCCCCTGTGGCAGTTTATCCACTGGGGTAAAATCCTTTTAAAAAGTCAACAACTTTGGTCGGCCCTCACGCATGTTCACTTCATCAAATCTGGCCCTCTTTGGAAAAATTTGGGCACCCTTGCCCCCCAAAGGACAGAGAGCTTGTCTCTCCTCCAGTTAAAGGATATTCACTTACAGCCTCCAGATAATACTTCTGTGGTCTGGGCATTGCAACTTTTAATTCTGGCAAAATTCAGACAAGGCTGGTAACGCACAAGCAATTAATCTGCTAGTTTTCCAGATCAGCTAAGGTCTGTTTCATTCATTACATGCAAGCAAGGAGAAACAGCTCAGGTGAGAGTAGCAAAGTAGGAACTGGCTATCATGGCTTTCATAAGATTCATGATTTCTTACAGAGGTGTACAAAAACATTGTGAGACCTGTTTACAAATGCTTCCAAAATTATTTCAGCTTTCCAGAAACTTCTGGAAGCCTTCTGCCTGAGCACTGCAGGATTCTCCCTACAGCTTGTAGGTGTGGAATCACACTACAGATGTTAATTGCCACATGTGCTCAGTGGGTGAAGGATCAGGCTGACATCTCTTGTGCCTCCGTTCTATGCCTGGAAGAGAGCCCTAATGACCAGAGCTATGCAAACAGGACTTTGAATAACTGCTAAAGAAACCGTCCCCTCAATATTGCAGATGCAGTGCTTGTGCCACCCAACCAGTCCATAGCAGGCGGAGTGCTTTCTCTGGGTATTTCTTGTCTCCTATCACAGCCTCTAAATTATTATGCTACATCATCTCTCTCAGAAGTGTCAAGACTTTGGATCACAATCTGGTAGCCTGTAAAATGCAGCTCCTCTATTGCACATACAACATGTAGGGTATGTGTACAGAGATGAGGAACATATGAATGTCAGGGATAGGAACACCAAACCAACTTCCACTCCCTCTTAATATGCCAGTTCTTTCTTATCCTCATTGGCATTCTTTTAACTTTCCTTGAAGCCCCCACAGATTATACCCTTGAACAGGACCGCCATGTTTGTTCCCAATTTGTCCTTCAGCAAAATTGCCTGAAAATTCTATTTCTCCTATTATTTACAGAACAGTGAAGGTCCCACAAATGATCCACAATTATTCTAGTGTAACATATGAACCAGCAGAAGAGGGCAATTAAGTAGCATATTCCTTCATGTTTCATCTTGCCTGGGCTTTATAATAGTGGATAATGGGGACGTTTTTAAAATTCTCGTCATCCAAATTTTGCCCCAGCCTTTAATGCTCCTGTCCTTGTTTCTTGCTGGTTATTTTTGGAGGATGGTAAACACTGTTTTTGTCAGGTTTGGGGAAAGGGTTACTAGTGGAGCACAATGCATACCAAAGCTCTTAGGTTTGATCCAGTTGGGCATCTCCAGATAGGGCTTGGAAACTCTCCGGTCCAACCAAAACCCCAGAGAAGCACTCGTGGTCATTGTGGACAGCACTACTGAGCTAGACAGCCCAATGGTCTCACTCTGCAAAAGGCAGTTGCCAGTGTAATATGCTTTCTGTTACAAAAGTAGGACCTCAACAGGGAGAAAAGCAGAATAATGTTGTTCTTTCCAGAAGTCATTTTGGAAACAGAATATTGGACTGGATGGACCTTTGGCCCTTGTTAGCTGGTTGCTTCTTAAATTCCTTTGCTGACCACTGTGGCTTCAGCGGAGGCTGTGACCTCAGGCACGGCAGTTGTGGTGCCAAACATTAAAGGCACTGGCGAGGAATGTTTTCATTTCTTGTTTTTAAATATCACTGCCCCTCCTTGAGGATTTCAATAAATGTTCTGAAGCATTGAATTTTTTCTGTCGCTGAAGGCAGAACGATCCTCTCCTTTCCTAGGCTATACGTTCCCCTGATTTTAAAGGGATATGTCAGAGAAAGAACAACAGTAATAGCTGATAATCTGCAGATTTTATGGACAAGCAATTTTGAGTCTGACTCTCATCCTGTAAAGAACAGCAAACTCCTTCAGCTGGAACATGAAATAAAAGCTGAGCTGGAAAGGAAATGCAGCATTCCCCCCCCCCCTTTTTTACACGGTACTTCATTTGACTCATGCAACGTTATTTAAAACTTAGGCTGCAATAAGCATTATTTGCAACATTGCCTTCAAAACCAAAACCAAAATCCTGCATAGTAGGTAAATGAGCTAAATAAGAGACCCTAGAGATACACATAAAAATAAGAGTCTCTTCTCTGCACTGTAGAATCCCACACACTACATTCTTAACTCTCACCAGGAGTTAAGTCTAGGGAACCAGAAGTGTTGCAGAAGCTAGCTATACAGGGGCTGTGCCTCCCATTTTGCCACTTGAGGTGAAATGGGAAAGTGCCGATTCCGGCAGAGAAGTAACACCAGTATCCATGCCAATTTTTCCGCGAGTTTGTGCCATTTTCTAGTAAATCCCATGTGCTCCGCAAGAACTTGCACAATTTCGGCAATCTCTTGCCAGAAACCGGCACATTCTCACCTGAAATCAGCACGGATGCCAGAAGCAGAGGCAATAGGTCAGGCTGCTGCTCTGCCTAAGCCTGGAAGATGGGAAACAAGTCTTTAAAATAACGTTTTGTGCTGGATCGTTGAATGTGCTTTGGATCTACCCATGCCCATGCCCACCATGTTCCTTTTAGAGGACTTTCACTGGTCTCAGGATGAGCAAAGTATGCCAGCCTATTGGCTGAGCTGGAGTTGGGGACTTTATGCCAGCAGAGAGGTCTTGCCCATGAAGTCTGGACGGCAGCAGTGGCTTTTCCATCTGTAACATGCAACATGTGTCAGCAATAGATTCTTCAACCAACCTGGAGAGTAGAGGCACAGAATGGGAAAGCATCATGTGGGGACCATTTGTATGCACAATTAAAGACAGCCAAGCAATATCTCTAATTATGTTTGTATGGCTGGCTCATACATTATTTTTTTTTATAGAAATAATTTAAAGGCCTGAATGATGAGTGGTGTATTAATCCTGGTAGGATTTTTTTTTTAATATGTTCGTTGGACTGAGTCTATCAATTGCAACTCTTCATATTGAATTTTTGCTGATCTTATTATCATTTTCGTCCTAGTGGTTTTAAAGTACATTTGCGCTGTTGTTTTCTGTTGCTGATTTTATCCTGGTGCTGTTTTAAGGCGTTCTGCCTGTGCTTTGTTTTTATACTTTGTGAATGGACAGTATAGAAATGTTGTGAATAAATACACAAATAAATAACAGTTTCTTTATTTACAGGTTTAAAGCTGTGAGCTTCTTTGAAGGCCTTTGGTTCCAAACAGTGGGTTCCAAAAAAAAAAAAAAAAAAACCAAGTTAATGTATAGGCGGCAATGGAGATCAGTGTCTCTGTGCCTGCCATTGATTTGCCTCTTCGGGTCATGAGGCAGAGGGCTGTGTGTAGAGAAACTCCATGCATTTAGTTTATACATGCACAGGCTCTGCATAAGATCAGATTAACCCTATGTGGAGGTAAAGAAAGGGGCTAGTAGACACAGTTCCTCCTTCGCCTTCATGCACTCAGTGACTTGGGATTGACCTAAATACAGAAGCATTTTTTTAAAGAAAAAAACCATGTACATGAAAATAGGAACGCTCCTATATACACATGCCACAACAACATTCTTACATCTTGTGAGTGGATGCTCAAGGTTTGCCTTCCAAGGTTGAATGTAGAACACAGAAGACAACCTAGATCTTAGGTTGAAGAAGAACCAAAG
The DNA here is from genome assembly GCA_900245905.1 of Lacerta viridis. NCBI lineage: Eukaryota > Metazoa > Chordata > Lepidosauria > Squamata > Lacertidae > Lacerta > Lacerta viridis. Next base: position 17,024 of record OFHU01002771.1, on the reverse strand, counting down.
AATAGGATGTAAAAGTCTTCTCCGCCCCCCTCCATGTAACTTAACTCAGGTTTGAACCCATGGTGAACTATGTGGAGGTTGTGGTGCCTTTTATCAGATTAGTACTGATAGTTCACAACAATGCCCTATAGCAAACAACTGGTATACAAAAATCTGGAATAATTGTGTATACCCGTGTCTGAACCACCATTTTCATATTGTCTTAATAGGGTGCTTGGGGGACTTTTCATATACTGTGTGATAGCCAAATCTGTCTACTTCTGTCCCTTGCCACTCATATATTTGGTAATGGGGAAAGAAGTAACTCTTGCATTCTAACAGAAATGTTTGTCTCTTTGCGCTTTCTCTCTCACATGCAGATTGGTGATGAATCGTTTAAATCCATGGCAATGTATGAGCAGATGTCTCTAACTGTTTGGTAGTAGCAGTTATCATTGGGTACACACTATGGCTCATAATGCCATGAAACTAAAAGAGAAAGCAAAATCTATTCAGACTGAAAACAAATAAGCAATGCAAAAGCTAATAGTGCTTCTTAGTTAATGCATATTGATTGCAAACCACATTGCAGTAATCTGATACATGCTTTGGTTTTTATTCTGGTTAGGTAATAAATTATTACTGGTTGCTTGAACACAAAATGATTGGAAACAGATCCAAAATTAGTGCAAAATATACAGTCAACAAATGCAATGTTTTGTTTTTAAAATGGAATAGCCAATGCAATAGAGCAGAATTTCTGTGTTTAGGTAGTTCCATAAATCATGAAAAGCAATAGATTGTATGAAAAATGAAAGGGAAAACAATTCATAATCTCATCCTTAATTTGAATTATAGTGAGAGTCTTGAGAGTCCACCTTAGTGGAGAACATGGCAAATTATGTATCGGTAGCACAGTATTGTCACAACTCAGCTATGCCACAGAAACATGTGTGCTAGTAAGTGCTGGGCTTTTGGATGGAGGCACCAGGCTCTGGCAGTGTCCTAGAGCCCTCCTGACTCCTTCCCAAACATGGGCAAGGAGTAACTAGGCTTTGGGAAGGAGGCAGGAGGGCTCCATGACCCTGTCACAGACCTCACACTTCCTTCCCAAAGCCTAGCACTTACTAGGCTTTGGGAAGGAGGTGGAAAGGCACCCCCTTGGCCCCTGTGGGGGGGGGACTGCTCACATTGCCCTATATCTGCCTCTGTAGAGACTTCACTGCCACAAGCACAATGCAGTATAGATGGAGTTGGCATGGCTATATTTTACACCTGTTGTCACTGAAAAGGAGAATTACTGTGAATGCTTGCCACAGAGCACTCCTTTAATAAGAGGAAGCAGAAAGACCATAGTACAAACTGAGCTGGTTTTTCTGAATAAGTGGTCCTGCCCAGTGTCTGAATCCTGGCAAGTTAGAGACACTGTGGCTGAGTGGTTCCTGGTGAATTGCCTGTCTGCCCAGGGCTGCCTCCCCCTGAAGGAGCAGGTGCCTAGTTTGGGGTGCTTTTGCCTCAGTGGCTAGAAGCACATGTTACCAGATACAAATGGTGCAACAGCTATGGCCATTGATAGAGTGGGAGAGTTTGATCACAGTATATCAGGGACTGGTGACTTCAAGATTGGATTGCTGACTTCTGAGTAGACATGCCTAGGACTGTATTTTAATTGTTTCCAACTGGAGAGTTAAGCTCATAAAACCAATTGGCATTAAAAGTGCTTAACTTGTTGTGTATCACAGCCATTAGTGTTGTGGTTAGGTGGCAACAGAACGCTCATATTTTTAAAGCATAGGATCACTCCCTGAGGCTTCTGAAGCATTTGAGTGTTTTCCCCATACTACTTATCCGCCTCAACGGGCTTCCAAAAAAGGGCTGCAACCATTTTTGTCTTTATTTTTTGCATAGGGTAGGAGACTAAAGGAATGTCTCATCACAGGGACAGCCCATTTCAGAGCCATGAACACAACACAGATTCATATTAAAATATATGCAGAGTTTGTGCATGCCATGCGGTGCAGAATAATTAATTGAATAAGATATAAAATTGATGTTTTCAAAGGGGGAAATTTAGCAAAGCAAGGGAGATGAGCACGCTAGTGTCGGAAATTGCATCAGTGGTGTTTGCATGGCATTGTCGAGGACAGCGATTAGAGAGAAAAATCAAAGCTGTTTCATTAATCAAATCAATTCTCTATTGTAACAATGCAAAGATGTTATGTCTGCTGGCAGTCTGATTTGAAATCAAATGTCTATGGATTAATGAGTGCAAGATGATTGCTTCCAAGGCTGTTTTTGCAAGCAGAAGATTTTTTGGGGGGGGGAGGGGGATTGGAAATGTGGAGCTAGACATATCTGGCAGCACAGTTTTGTTCTGAGATTCCAGATGGGCTGTCTTTATTATCATAATCACATGAAATTAAACATATTCTTGGGTGTATTCATTGAAACGATAGTCCTGGATCTTCATGTGGTTGAAATTGGAAGACCACAAAGTAGAATGAGCCAAAGTACATGAGCAGCAATTTTTTTCTAGCGCAGTTGATGGATTGTACCATTTCATATTTCAAGTGGGAGCCTTTATGTTTGAGTATTTAAAATTTAAAAAATTGTGCATAGAAAAGTATGCTAGGGAACCATGTATTTAGGCTAAATGTTTCTCTCTGACATTACTGTTTACTGTGTACAGGAGTTTAATCTCACCCTGCATTCTGGTATAGTCCTGTGAAAGCACAATTAAATGATTCTTCAGATAGTGTAGCTCCCCTCTGAGTCAGATAATCCATAACTATTATTCTGGAATTCCTGCACTTAGTTGTAGTATAATGAAAAAGAAGATCAAACTTTATATTTTACATTTTTCAGAGGTTAAGTGCTATGATACCTTTTAATGTGCCAAACCTATGCTCACTGAAGAATGAATCTCATAAACTACTCTAGCATAAAAGAAAGCTCATCTACTATTAGAGGAAGCTTCCCGGAATTAAATCAGGTACCATTCTACATTCCCCTTGGTCCCCTTTCTTCCTCGAGAAGTCTGTTTGCTCTGGTTCAAAACTAAATTGATGGTATATAAATGCCCCCTTTTGAGTTGAACAGTTAATTTTGCAGATTAGAAAGAAAAAAGAAATCCTTGTTCTGATGTTTCATCTCATTCCCCATGGTGCTATAGACAAATAAGAAGCATATAGCTCTTACTGAGTCAAGATTATAGTACAGCTTCTCAGGAGAAAATTGGCTGGCTTTCATTCACTACATAAAAAATGGCCAATTAAACATGGAAGCAGCAAGAAGCCAAAGTCCTCCTGTTGTGAGATGTGAAAATTAAATTGCTCTCTGCATTGGCTTGCCCCTTTTTCTGTCTAAGTTTAGCTCAGTGTTATTTCCTAATGTTCATCTTAATGTGCTTAAGGCCGATTGATGCCAAGTCTTGACTTCATGAGCCTTATTTGCTCAGATTAATTTTTATTCAAGGGGTAACCTCACTGGCTTCCACAAAAATCGGACCAGTTTCCACACTCATATGAATCAGGGGGTGAAATGAAGAATTGTGGGAACTGTAGCTGGTTAAGGGTCTCCTAACAAGGCTTAACAAACTACAATTCCCAGGATTCTTTGGAGGCTGGAAGCCGCCATTTCCCCTGTGGGGTGTCAGTCTGGGGTATTCCACTGGGGAGGGGAAACAGCAGCTGCAATTTTAAAAAATGGTGGAATGGCATCCTTCCCACCCACCCCAAATATCCATGAACAAATTGATGTTTGAGGCATTGTGGGGAAAGCTGTCATCTGTCAGTCAGCCGCTGTCAAGAACAGCCCCACTGCCATTTCCATAGTAAGTGGCAAAAAAATATTTCTGTTCTCTTTTTTATTATTTTAAATATCCCCAGTTCTCCACCTACAAACAGGATAGAGGGGCATTCATGCACAGCGGTTGTTTGAATGCTCACCTATGCAAAAATTCCCTGCACACAGAAATCTAACCTGCCACGCGTAAGGGTTTAGTCTACAATTCTCCTTGACGTGGTGTGTTTCTGTATGGAGTATTTTTCATTGGGGAGCACCCCCCCCCACCTTCATTTCCACACCAGCAACTTGAAATGCTACAGTCATGGGAAATCTTGCTACTCAAAAGTTGCAATCTCAATGAGCTCAGTAGAAATCTCATAGTGTTAAATATTTTAGGACTGGAGCCTTAAATTATATGAAGAAGGATTGTGAGAGCACTGGCTTCACTTAACTTGCAGTTTTTTATATATGATATTTTCAAGCATATACAGAAGTAGATTAGTTTCTTGGGAAGCAAATAACTTAGTTATGTGTACAATCTAGTTTCTAGCACTGATACACAGTGGTACCTTGGTTTACAAATTTAATCCATTCTAGAAGTCCATTCTTAAACCAAAGTGTTCTTAAACCAAGGCGTGCTTTCCCATAGCAGCGGGGGACTCAATTTACACTCAACAGGAAGAGGAACATGTTCTGCTTCCAAGGCAAAATTCACAAACCAAAACACCTACCGTACTTCTAGGTTTGCAGCGTTCTTCATCCAAGTTGTTCATAAACTAAGCTGTTCCACTGTATATTCCTTAATGAGAACCCACTTTGGAATTCTCCACAGGAGGTAATGCAGAAGTATTGGCTTTGGCAGACCAATGTTTAGAAATATTGAACGGTAGAAATCTTTAAATGTGTTTAATTTTATGACAAAATAAGCTTAAGATATAATATTTAAGATATGATTTATAAAGTAAGAAATATTAAGTTTTTTTGGTTTTTTGCTAAAAGATAAAGGGAAAAGAAATATAGCTACCTAAACAATATACATAACTCGAAAGGCAGTGGAGGGAACGGGGGAAGTCCCCGAGGAAGTTATAAAACAAGAAAATAACAGATTAAGGTTTTTAAAGGTTTGTATTTCTTATGTTATGTTTTGTTAAGTTTGTATTATGTTTTTATTTTTATGTATTATGTTGTTGATGTTGTTATGTTGTTATAATGTTTTGTTTATTGTTTTTGTTCTGTTTTATTGGAAAATAATAAAATCTCCTTAAAAAAAAAAAAGGAATTCTCCACAGGAAATCTAGTGTGTGTCTGTTGAAAACAAGAGTATTTACAATCCGAGTTCCTTGTCAAAATTCAAATACTTTTTTCAGGGTTAGTATTGGACCAGCAAAACCAACAAAAATGTGGCATGCAATCATATATATACTTTCCACTGCAACCATCAGTGTCAGCAACCCAAGCATGAGACAAGTTCTGGATCCAGATAATTTTCTTGAACATCACTGATAATTTGACAAAAGCTGACATCAGAAATAGAGCAAATTCGGATGGCTCCGTGAGGAACGGAGAATGGGCACTAACGGAGGAAAGCAGGAAACAATCTGTTTCTTTTCTCCTGCAGTCCAAATTCTGGGCAGTGTATGGTGTGAACAGGGAAGGAATGTGTGGAAAGTAGCCAGATGATTTGACCTTCTTCTCCTACTGCCACAGCAAATCTCTCCAAATCTCTCCTCCAAGCCTTTTTCCTCTTGGAAGCTATGTGGAAGCCCATTTTGTCAGGATGTTATTTACACTAATTGCAAAACAGAGTTTCTCTAAGGTAATGGGTGTTCTGCCATGTTTGTAAATTTTGCAAACTGGCGGAACTGTTGTGTGGTAAACCAATGCCAAAGATACTGCAGGGTATGGGTTCCCGCCCCCCGTTCTTCTGGAGTTGAAAATATTTTGTGTTTTTGCCTGATTTTGTTGATCCACATAGTGCCGAAATTGAGTGAATGCAGAGTAGTTTAATAGCATAATATTTTGCAATGGTCCAGGGATACAGCCACAAACTATTATATCTTAAAGTGCCACGAATGCTTTGTGAATGCTGTCCTCAGAATGCTATCTAGGGAGGTGTGGGGTGTATTTAATTTCTAAAGAGGCAGTCAAAGCACTTTGACCACGTACATGGGCCTGATTCAGACATGTTGTTGTTCAGTCGTTCAGTCGTGTCCGACTCTTCATGACCCCATGGACCAGAGCACGCCAGGCACGCCTATCCTTCACTGCCTCTCGCAGTTTGGCCAAACTCATGTTAGTAGCTTCGAGAACACTGTCCAACCATCTCATCCTCTGTCGTCCCCTTCTCCTTGTGCCCTCCATCTTTCCCAACATCAGGGTCTTTTCTAGGGAGTCTTCTCTTCTCATGAGGTGGCCAAAGTACTGGAGCCTCAACTTCAGGATCTGTCCTTCTAGTGAGCACTCAGGGCTGATTTCTTTGAGAATGGATAGGTTTGATCTTCTTGCAGTCCATGGGACTCTCAATGCAAAACCATGGCTTCATGCTATGTGACTAAATCACTGTGAGCCAGGGGCTGCCACACTCCCTTTCTCACCTGAAAGGAGATGTTCTAGCTTCTGATTTTAAATACCCACAGTTCTGTGAGATCCAAATGTGGGGCGCTGCAGTTTATTTAACCTATGGTTATGGAGAACAAAGAAACCAGGATCAAATGTGGTTCCAGATATGAGCTCTTCCTTAAACCACTGGTTAAACAAATGCAGTTTCTGGGGTTTGGGTTTCGTGGGTAACTGGTTGGAAACAATCGCTTGAATACACAACCCCAAGGCTCGCCAAAGCTTCTTCACACAGCACAAACCAGGATACACCATTACCTGTCCAGTTTCTTCAGATTTATATATGGTGTCGATCACAGACTCCTATGTGAAGCTTTGCTTACATACTTCCATCATTAGTCATTTGCAAGCATAGCCATTAACCATTACTACTGACAACTTCATAACCAGCAGACTCAAACAATAACTCTGTTGAGAAATGTATCATAAAATGAATGCATGGCAGGACTGCATCTGCTGGACCTGCCCACATTTCCCCACAAATTCAGAGTTTACTTATTTTAATTAATTAAATTTATATACCACCCTTCATCTGAAGATCACAGGAGTGTTGGCAGCAGGGTGGATTTGATTTAAATCAAACTGATTTAAATCACGAATCACTAGTCAGTAAGGCTCAGGGCCAATTTAAATTTAAAAAAAACTGATTTAAATCAGATTTTTTTTATTTAAATCAGATTTTTTTTATTTAAATCAGATTTTTTTTATTTAAATCAGATTTTTTTGATTTAAATCAGATTTTATTTAAATCGGCTTTTCTTTATTTAAATCGGATTTTTTTGATTTAAATCAGATTTTTTATTTTATTTAAATCGGCCCTGAGCCTTACTGACTAGTGATTTAAATCAGTTTGATTTAAATCAAATCCACCCTGGTTGGCAGTATAAAAACACAAAATATGTGACATAATAATGAAGAAGACATTTTAGCACAGGTCCTGTACAGAAGTTTGATAGGCGTGTTGTGTGCTGTAGGCACAATCCTTATTCTTGCCTGTTTTTGTAACTGTACATTGTGGGATATTAACCTCAATGACTTATGTGCAAGTACCAGTATGTTGTTTTAATGGAAAAGGGAAGTTCTATTGAAGGCTTTTTTATTATTATTTGCAAATGGTGTCTTGCTTAATAACCTCCACTGGGTATTTTATTTGCATGGCTTTTGGGGAGAGGTATGTTTGATCCTGATACCAAATTGACCCAGTCAAATTTGTATCAACAGAAGGTTAAGCATCCAATCTTAACAGTCACAGTTTCCCCCCAAAAATACCTGGATTGTTGCGGTCAGGTAAGGATGTTGAACGGTCTCTTTTAGAGAGCCCACATTCTCTGCACATGACTTTAAATTCCCAGGGGTTCCCTTTTGTTGAAGCAATTTAAGTCTGTGGTGTAGGCATCCTTTGGGACTGAAGCGGAATATAGCAAAAGAAGGGACAAATTAACTCTGCTGGTTTTAGTTTGGGCTGCTTCTTTCCTTCCCCTCCTGTTCTTCATTTATTTTGTTTACTTCAGGACCAGGCTTCCTACTGAGTTCTGCTTCATGTAGGGAAAAAGCTTTATTTTTTTATTTTTTTGGCCTAATTGAAGAGCACTGTCGTGCATGTCACCCACTGTAGACCTTGCTGTAGTTAATTAGCAAACAAGTGTTTTATTTTTTAAGAGTTCACCAGATGATCAATCACAGATTTTAGATAGTTGTCTGAGTTGCAAATTCATCGTGCTACTGGAATGAAACTGGGTTTACAGGCTTAAAGTGGTACGATCTCCCTCCCTTGGGGATGGGGAATAGGGGCGATGATGGATGGGCTGTGCTTGAAATTATTCATTTGCACATTATTCATATTAGAATTCAAGGAATAATTATTTTGTATGGGAGGTAGCCTAGCTGTCCTTCCTCAATGGTATGCGTGGGCTTACTGTGTATACGAAATAATGTACTGTGGTGTTTTGGATCTTTGTCTGAAGTCAGATGTGCACTGGAGAGAATGAAGGAGGCCTTGTTTCAAAGCAAAAGCAATGATGTCATCTCTGAATCACCAGGGTTATCGATGGACTGACTCTCCTAGGCCTGGCAAGCGAATGAGGTGATAACAAGGCTTTCAAGTTTTACCACTTTTGTGACCAATTACCATTTTTTGTGACATATTAGCATAGAAAGTCAGAGAATAAGGCCAGTTTACTATTATGGGACCGTCAGCTGATGCTCATTTAGAACAACGGAAGGTCTCTTTAGTGACATGTACTCCTGTCTTGCCCTACAGATGTGTGAATCTTTAATTTACACCAATTTACACCAATTACAGTACCTCAAATGGCTTACAGCAGTGATGGCCAAACTTGACCCTCCAGCTGTTTTGGGACTACAACTCCCATCATCCCTAGCTAACAGGACCAGTGGTCAGGGATGATGGGAATTGAAGTCCCAAAACAGCTGGAGGGCCAAGTTTGGCCACCACTGGCTTACAGTAATACAGTATCTGTATGAATACACACACACACACACACACACACCCTGCCGTCCCCGGCCAGGGCCGGGCTCAGGGCGGCTAACACCAAATATGAATTACAATAAAACGTAATAGAAAAACAACAAACAAACAAACAGTTAATTAAAATACGGCTTAAAATACAGCTTAAAATGCAGCCTCATTTTAGTAGTAGCCCATAAATCAAGACCATAAAGGGAAGAAACATCAGATATTCACCTGAGCCAGTTATCCATGCTGGTGACTGGTAGGCAACTGTCCACCGTAAGTTTCTTGCATCAAGTGAATATTCTTCAGGTGTATATCTATTTCTAGTTATTAAGAGGTACAATTCCCGAAACCCGAGTCGAGCAATACTTTATTAGGACTAGCAAAAGTGATAACAATCATTGAGCAATTTTTTAAAGTTCCCCTGTCCTCTTCATCAGGCGAGGTGTTAAGCAACGTTGGAGTTGGGGAACAGAAAGGGGGGGGGGGTGGAACTAGCTGTTTGTTGAAACCCGAGAGTCTGCATTGGTCGCAACAACGATGCCTAGGAAGCTAATGTATGAGGTACATAACAGTAACCTCAACAGATTGCAAAGTGATTTATTTTAAGAGCATTTGTTGAGGTTACCAGTGACCAGCGCAGTTCCAAGCCTATTGAAGAATAGGCTTTGAACCTTATTATGAATCTCACCTTTCCTCGCCTTGAGATCTGTCCCCCTTGAAATGCTTGTGAGTTTAGTTTGCATTCTTAAAGGGATTGAGACAACAAGACCAGACACTCTGACTCTATTTGTAATGGAGCCTTATTTAGTGCTCCTTCAATCTTAACTATCTGGGGATAGGCTGCAGTTGCTCTGCAACAAGGGGAAAGCAGTCTTTACATGCTCAGAGGCACTTTTAAGCTATACAACAGTCCTTGTCACAAGTCATCCAATGTTGCACATGCTTAGGCAAACCAGATGGTAAATATATCCATTTTGGCTACACACAGCAGCATTATTAATTATTCCTTTGGAGTGGGCATCCTCTTAAAACTGAAAGTCTTTTGCAAAGTGCTACAATTTAAAAATACAATGAAAAACAACAACAGGGGCAATACACCCCCCTATGAGGCTAACTATTAATATTTAATGCTACTGAATTTAAAGCAAAGATTTACTAATTTTATTTGTCAAGTTGTTCAAGTGGAAAATCAGTTTTTCCCTGATGGGTTGCAGGTGTGGGCATCGTGCAAGGAACTAGGAAGGCTTCATTGGTTTATATCAGTATTGAAGACTAACAGAGATCAAACTCTGCCTAGTTGGTGAATTTATTGTGTTTGTATATTTCTGTGAGAGAGACGAGCAGCAGACGACAGGAAACGGTACTTCAGAGGGGTTCAAGAACCCTTGACTGTATAGACAAAGAAGAATTCCATTTTTTTGAATGCTGTCCTAGTGCAGCCTTAAAAAGGAGCAACCAAAGTAATCTCTCTTGAACAGACTCAGGTGGAAGAATGCCAGCACGTTACATAATAAATTGCACACTATCATGTGATAGAGGTCCCCGGTGGGACTTGAAACCTGACATGCATAAAGAATGAAGCCAGTTTTCACGATGTGTTGACTTAATTTCCAAACATCCTTTTAAAATACAGCTAGATTTCTGCCATCGTCTGGGGACTGAATCAACAAGGCTGTGGGAGGCACCAAATTAATTTTGCATCGGCATTCTGGATGTTGCTGATAATTTGTTCTGACATTGTGGCTATGGGTTATGACTGCAACAAGCGGGAGTGATCTGAGTGGACATTGCAGGAGCCAAATTTAATAGACTTACTACTGTAATTTTCTGCCTGGAGGATAGCAGAGACTTTCCAGTGTTCCTGCAGCACAACAATTGGGGATTACTACGTAACAAGTCCGCAGGATTGGGAGAGGACTGAGAGGATTAATGGACTATGACAAAATTGCACCTAAGGGGAAATCTTCTGTAGCAGCAGCTCTATGGTAATGTGGTAGACCAGGCAAATTGGCAATTGCTACTGATCTTTACACATGCATGTCTTCAAATAAAGTGTGTCAAAGTCAACTGGGATGCAACAGTGGAGCTAAGACTGTCACAGCTGCTTATGTCACCCAACACACAAATTGCTTAATGCTATCATTTTAAGTATTTTAACATCAGGGTACGTTAACCATCTCTAGACCGTGGGCACAGCACTAAATAATCTTACGCTCTGTCCTGACCTCTCAAGACTCAAAAATGTGAAGGACTATCCCAAGTCTCTTTGGGTATAATCTCTCTCTCAGCCAATTTGGAACATCCTGTTGCATTATAATATGACCAAAGAAACAGAACTTGGGGCAGTATCATAGAGAACAGGGCAGGTCAAGATCTCAGTCACTTCCAAGTGGCTTTATCTGTGGTGAAGGAAATTTGGAACGCAGCTAAGACATATTCTGAACCCAGATGATGGTTGCCATTAACACTAAATGTTGATTTTGAGGATAATAATGAGGTCAAATCTTGCCTATTGCACTGAATGAATGAATATACTTTATTCGGTCACAGACCAGCATAAAACAACGTATTTACATTTATAAAAACAATGTAAAAACAATGTAAAAATATATATTTAAATGGGTACTCATTACATGATGAGGGCATATTCAACATATCCAGCCCTACATAATCCATGTCCTTAAAATCATTGATTAAACATAGATATAACTAATAAAATTTAGACTCGGGTATCGGTTCTATGAGATAGGCTACTAAAATATAGATCCAACAATATTTTAGGCCACTATTTAAGGTTGATTTACATCACAGACCATCTTTCGACGTATATCTACTTACCTGGCAGGGGTGACACCTTGATCATGCCTATTGCACTGTGTATCCCAGGTTCCACTAACACAGATCAGCTGGCGTTGGGTACATGTGATCAGTACCTCAAGGAGACCCTTCCATATTCATGCACTGGCATGACACATACTAGTATATCCTTGATTCCCAGCCATCAGATACCAATTCTCAAAGCACCGTTATATTTAAGTACCATTGCAAACCACTTGTTGTCTTTACAGAAGCCACATTTTGATTTAGGGACTATGAATAGGCTCTGCCCATCAGTTTTACTTCTGATTCACAGTCAAAGGATGCTTTAATCCTCACCTGCTTCCAAAGGCAACATGGGCTGTGGAAGGAATTTCCCTCTTACGAAATTCAGGTATCAACTCCTGTGCATGTGCAAAGAAGCAGGCAAATGGAATGAGGCATCGGATATGACTAACGATACACAAACCTCTGCCAAACCCTCTATTGCCCTTTGCCTGAAACCTGGGAGATAAATAGTGTGCAAAGGCTATTGCTGGCCCTATTTATTTTATTTTTTTGCTCAATTTGAAATTCAGTGGGCAGAGTGAGAAAGAGCCCTTCCCCTGTTGTGTTTTAGTTTATGTGTGAGAAGGAAGCTAAACCGCAAATTGGTGGGAGGGGGGCTAAAGTGAGCTCATGGGCTACCAATTTCCCTTTCAACTGTTCTGCCACACACTAGCATAACCATGGAAATGGAACATAAGGCAGATGAAGGGGCAAGGTTGTGCAGATTGAAGGAAACTCTATGAGCACCCATTAAATTCTATGGGAAATATTAAATGTGCTGTAATCAGCAAGACTGCTGAGGGTCCTCCCTAGAAAGTGTGAATACTTGGAACAGAGAACAGGCTTAGCCACTATACCAATGGTGCCCCTAAGAGGACATACTTTTCTCCCATGCAAATGAATGGACACCACGCTGTATCCCTAGTGGGGGTATTTTGGCCATAAGGGCAAAATCTATTCACCACCCCTGAGCCTGAGCTCCTCAGTCTCCACAAAGAGAGACCCCATGGGAGGCACACTGTGCCTTTTTCCATTCAGCGTACAGAGAAGATCCTGTGTTGCGCTGGCTATGGGTCTCCAAAAAGACAGCAGAGAAAGAGGCAAAGCTCCCAAATGGTTCTGAAAAATCAATAAGAGTAGTCCTTGCAAAGCAGGAGAAATGGCCAACACATTTTGGTTGATGGCAGCATACCTATTAAGGCAACATCTCTTTTGCTTTCGGTGCTTTCTCCATACACCGACCTACATATTTCCCCTTCTCTCCCTCTCTCCCTCCCTAAGCTCACGACAGCAGACATTGATTTTATTAAGGGAATTATGATCCCCACTCCAAAGCTTCACTCCAGCTTTGACACGTTAAAATCATATGCTAAAATCTATATGTGATGTCTATATTTGCTTTTCACCTTGAGTAAATCAAATCACGGATTTCTTCCAGCCATGCAACAGGGAGACCCATTACTGCAAAAGGAAACGTAACACTTTATTCCTTTAAGGTAAAGGTAAAGGGGACCCCTGACCATTAGGTCCAGTCGTGGCCGACTCTGGGGTTGTGGCGTTCTTGTCGTGTTACTGGCAGAGGGAGCTGGTGTCCAGCTTCCGGGTCATGTGGCCAGCATGACAAAGCCGCTTCTGGCAAAACCAGAGCAGCGCACGGAAATGCCGTTTACCTTCCCGCTGGAGCGGTACCTATTTATCTACTTGCACTTTGACGTGCTTTCGAACTGCTAGGTTGGCAGGAGCTGGGACCGAGCAACGGGAGCTCACCCCATCGCGGATTTGAACCGCCGACCTTCTGATCAGCAAGCCCTAGGCTCTGTGGTTTAACCCACAGCGCCACCCGCGTCCCTTTAGTCTCTCTATTATTTATTCCTTTAGTCTCTCTATTAAGAATTACAGTCCCCCTCCCCACTCTCTCACTATATATAAGGGTCTGGTGACTTCTGTTTCAGTGTATCTGAAGAAGTGTGCATGCACACGAAAGCTCATACCAAGAACAAACTTAGTTGGTCTCTAAGGTGCTACTGGAAGGAATTTTTTTATTTTTTATTTTGTTTTGACTATGGCAGACCAACACAGCTACCTACCTGTAGCTTGGGGACTATGATGGATATTTTCCTTTTATCCTCAGATAGGACTCTCTTGTCTCTTCACATCACTGTGTACCTGGCATGTAAGCAAACATTTACGCAGAATTACATTTTATATTTGCCAGCAGTGCTACCGAGTAAAGGCCTGCTTTGTTTCGAGAGAGACTTCTCTCATGGACGTACTTTGAGAATGGAGAATCAAGGCCTAACATTTGTTGACAATAAACCTGAGTACTGCAGCACTGGGCAGCTGTCAACTTTTCCCTTTTCTTGCGAGGAATCCTATTTGGAATAAGGGAATTTCCCTTTTAAAAAAAGGGAAAAGTTGACAGCTATGGCACTGGGTTTCCCCCCAGCTCACTCTTCAGGAAGCAGGTCTTTATAGCAGTCTGCAGCCATCTTGTGTAGGCAACTTTCTGCCATAAGATGATCTTGCGAAGGTGTCTGGGAGACAGAACATGTTGCGCCAGCGCAGAAGAGCATGCGCTGTGACACAATTCAGCTAGCAAAAAGCCACAGGTGTTCCAGTAGTGTTGCAAGCATGATGATATCTTTATAAAAAAAAGATCTGGGTGTTGGGTGCACTATATGAAATATGTGCCAACATCAGCTGAAATATAATGCATGGGCATCCCCTCCCCCCAAATTATGTTTTGCTCAACCTCAACAATATCTTTTAAACAGGGGTGAAAAGATGAAAATAACAATAACAAGCAGATCAGCCATCCTGTCCTTAGCTGCTGTTGTTTGGGTTAAGAAGTTTTCTACAATGCTTTGTTTACACTGTTATTTTTATGTTTGCTTGAGGGCTAGTGTGCAATTTATAAATCCAATTAGGCTGAAAAATACAGATGTAATTATTAATAATCTCTATCATGTACTTCAACAGTCACAACTACTCTTATAAATCAGAAAGGAGATGTGGTCTTAAGCTGCATCCCATTTTTAAAAGGATAATGTCTCAACAAACAAAACTGATCTGTAAAAGATGTTACTTGAGAGAGAGAGATTACACATACTTTTCTAAACCAAGAAAATCTTTAATAAAAATACATTTAAAAATAAAATAAAAGGATAAACAATGTAATAAGAGGAATTACTCAAGTTAATTTCAGCTATGTTTAAAAAGCAAATACTTTCCTAATTCACACTTACTTAGGGAACAAATGAACAGCCTATAGGCATTATGAGGAATGTGTTAAAATGCATGCCCTTTTCAGATGCTGTTATTATGGAGCTGTAGCGGGACTGAAGATCTACACCTGATCTACACATATTCATTTCCATATCTGAAATGAACTTATGACCAGTGCTGCTTCTGGGCTTTAGTAGGTTCTTGGGCTAGGTGCCACTTCTGGGCCCGTTCCTTCACTTCAGGATGCTAGTGCCTTCCTGCTTGTTCTTATCCACTGGGTCCAATCCCTACAACCCACAAGAGGGAGAGCAGAAGGATGGGGGGTGAGGGTGGAGTTCGGTGTCGCCTCACTCCTGCCATTGTTTGCATGCTGAGAGGTGCCAGGTGAAGACGAGCAATGGCATCAAAGAGGCTGAGAAGGACCAGGAGTCTCTGGGCCCTCTACAGGGGTGTGGTACCTACCCTTGGTGCAGCCCCTGTGGTTGAGAACCCTGCAGAGGAAAGGATGTATGTGTTGGCTTCTTTTAGTCACAGGAGGCTAAATGTTTTATTTGGGGATGGAATCCACTCTCTTGATGCTGTGTACCCTGTCTCCTTCCCAAAGATTGAGCTTCAGCAGTAAGAGCATCTGAAAAGTGCTACCTGCTTTGGAGTATGTTCTCACCTGAATGACAGAGAATGGCCTCTCTGCCCCCGGCTTTACTCCCCAAAAGTCATCTGAGATGAGAGGTAATTGCAGCGAAGCCATTGATCCCTGACTTTCAGCACATAATCTTCTCTAAGGCCCGGGCCTTTCTATATACAGTGGTACCTCTGGTTACATACTTAATTCGTTCCGGAGGTCCATTCTTAACCTGAAACTGTTCTTAACCTGAAGCACCACTTTAGCTAATGGGACCTCCCGCTGCCGCTGTGCCGCCAGAGCACGATTTCTGTTCTTATCCTGAAGCAAAGTTCTTAACCTGAAGTGTTATTTCTGGGTTAGCGGAGTATGTAACCTGAAGCGTATGTAACCTGAGGTACCACTGTATAGCTAAGGATTGTATCCAAGGAACTTCTAATCAGAGTAGACTTATTTAAATCTGTCTACCTAATTAATGCATGTCCATTGAATTCACTGGGTCTACCCTGAGCAGACACTAGTTGGCGACAATTCTGCATTTTCAAGTGTGTTGTCAAAACACCACGTGTTGGAGTTAGTTATGACCTAAATACTGTACCATAGTACGGGACAGTGCCTCTCCAGTATCTGCACTGCTGATGCAAAGTCATATGATATGGGGAAGGGGCAGTAGCAAGGGTCATTCAGGACTGTGCCTGCTTGGGAATTTACAGGCCCTGTAACACAAAAGTGACATCATTAAGTGTGTAGTCCCACTCTAATAAGCCAAGGTATGATCCAAAGAGTGCAAGAGCACCATTGCCACAAATTCATTGCAGCAATTCAATAATTGTAGATTTTGCATCCTTAAATCTAGGGTCAGCTGCAGAAATTTGGGTGGAAGCTACACACATATAAAAAAGGCTGTGAAAATGCTTTTTTTAAAAAACATTTTGAAAAGTACATTGAATTTGACATAGTTCACTGTCACCAGCTAATGTCACATTTGTATATTGCACTTTACAACAAATTTAAAACGTTTTATTTGCAGCTGTATAGCCGAGTCCTTCGATTAATATGATGTGTATGTCGTAATTAATGCCAGTTGAATACATCAGGTCCATAAACACTATCGTATGCATTCACATGAAAACATGAAGAACGTGACAAAGTAAGTGTGAAGAGGGAATCTTGCCTTTTGCCCTTATCAACTGGATAGTGTATTTATTGGCCACATTCTTTACGAGGAGGATGTGCAGGTTGCCTGAGGTCCAGTGCATATGTGGAGGCAAATATTTGCCTAGGCTGTGCAATGTGTGAAGCTTCTGTTGGCGTCATCACATTGTGCATATTCTCCACACCACCATGTAAATGTGTTTAACAACTTACAGCCGTCATATGGGACAGTGTTGCAAAGGCTTCTGAATTTAAATCCAGCTGCTACACTTGTCCTCTGGACCCAAACTTGGAAAAATG